>JAPXFQ010000344.1:3005000-3359325 GCA_028564705.1 Apricaphanius iberus
TAGTCGGACAAAAATGATAAATAAATAAAGTACTCTCTGGCTTCCCCCCTTTTCTCTGAATGTGGCACAGGCACAACAGAGGGAAGGGAGAAAACCTCGCTCCAAAACTAACCCCCTATTTGCCTACCACTCTTATGCCATCATGCGCACAGTTTGTACCGCTCCCTGCTCCTCAAACCCTCCCTTCTGTGTAGCTTCTCACTCTCTCTCCTACACATCTTGTTTGCTCTTTGCCTCTGTAACAATATAGTTGCAACGAAAGCGGGGCATACGTGAAGCCCAGCTTTTAAAAGAGCTGCTTGGATCAGCCAGCGCGTCAATTGATTCAACATCACTTCTCTGTAATGACAGATTGCATTAAATGTTACTCTTTAATAAGTGACGTTCAAGGTTTGGTATTATTCTGTTAAGGAAGAAAAAACAGAAAGATACGTCACACAGTCTGAGGACACACTAGACGCCATTCATCACCCTCCATTTTTCGGAAGCTCTGTCATCATGTGCAGCCTGTCTGGACAAACTGAATAAGCTTCAAGTACTGACAGCTGCTGGTGAAACTCTAGCACTGCTCAAAAAAAAAAAAATATACCAAGGGAGTGATGTTTGAAGGGAAGAGGAGATGATAAGACAAGGAAAAAAATTTTGAACCACCTCATTAGCAAAGAAAAACCTTATTCCCACTAGACAACATATTTGCATGTTCCCCCTGCAGTCACTTAACTGCAAACGTAGGCTTAAAGATGCTGCGAGAAGAGGCAATCAAAAGTTCAGCAACAAACACTCTTTTCAGCAGCAAACTTTCTCCAAGGCAGTTGCTTAAGCTCTGGAGCTGGGTTCTGGCATTCAGAAGTATGGACATGGCTTCAACAGCAATGAGTGTGGCCTACCAGGGTTTTGGTCCAGCTTATGATTACTTTCCTGTAGTTGAGACCATGCCGGCTTTTGACAACTAAACATATCTTTGTTGACTCACAAGACGCTGAAAACGTATACGTGTCCTGCCTCATATCTAAGCTACATGTTTACAGGATTTTATCAATTCTGTTCCCCAGACAACAGATGGAGCGTGAATAAGAGTCGACACATCAGCCAGCATCCATTAATTTAAAGCAAATCTAATAAATCCAGTTTATTTATATAGCTGCAATTCACAACATGAATCTCAAGGCATTTTACATTCCAATCAGTTTAAAAGTTTTCTTTGCTCATCTAATTTTTAGATGAATTTAACAATTATCCCAAAGAAAAATTAACAGAGTAAAACCTTCCTGCAATCTAGTTAACTGAATGTAATGCTTCCAGACTAAGTCTCATAGCTCTTTAAGTAAGTATCCTTTCAAGTGTCCATTATAAGCTACAGACTAGCAGTTGGTAGTATAAAAAGTACAAGGTAGAAATGATAAAAAAATTAGCCAAAGGTAGAGATTTTGACTATACCTCGATTATGCATTTTGATGATGTCATCAAACTGTGCCTACATATAGTACAGACCAAAAGTTTGGACACACCTTCTCATTCAATGCGTTTTCTTTATTTTCATGACTACACTGTAGATTCTCCATTAAAGGCATCAAAACTATGAATGAAAACATGATGTAAGGAATTACTGTATGTACTGTAACAAAAAGGGCGAAATAAGTAGCCAACCATTGCTTTGCATTCTCTTGAGCTTCCAGAGGTAGTCACTAGAAATAGTTTTCCAACAGTCTTGAAGGAGTGCCCAGAGATACCTAGTACTTGTTGGCCCTTTTGCCTTCACTCTGCGGTTCTGCTCACCCCAAATCATCTCCATTAGGTTCAGGTCGGTGACTTTGGAGGCCTGGTTATTTCACACTTTTTTGAAAAAGTACTACATAATTCCATGTGTGTTCATTGATAGTTTTGATGCCTTAGGTGTCAATTTACATTGTCAATAGTCATGAAAATAAAGGAAACGCACGGAATGAGAAGGTGTGTCCAAACATTTGGTCTGTACTGCATTTTGCATCAGTTAAATATATTGTTTATCTACTTGTTCTTACTTTTCTACCATACCTATGTTTACTTTTTGTTAAATATTGTTTTAAAGTTCAGTAAATGTTAAATTTATGTTAAATTAATGTTATCATCATTGTTTTTATTATGTAAATTGAGGGAGCAGAATCAGTATCTGCTCCAAATATCGGCTTAAGAAAATCGGCAGCCCATATCGTTCATCCACTAAGGCTAATTTTAAAAAAAAGAAATCGGTATCTGCACTAAAAAAAATCCATATCAGTCGATACCTAGAAGAAAGATAAATACCAAAGCATGCAATGTTGAACGTTAATTTCATAACATAACAATAATATAAGAGTACCCAGCTTTTTTTTTGGGGGGGGGGGGGGGGGGGGGGGGGGGGGTTTGACCATATAATGTAAATGTAAGTAACAGCATGATATTCATGTGCATTTATTAACTTTGTCGTAAACAACAGAATATGTATACAAATAAAATTAAAATACTCTTAAGTAAAAGACGTTTCCAACATAAATGATAAACTTAATGGTTTCATATCTCCATTCTGCTCTTTAAACAACTTCACTGTTGTCACTATCTTCCCATTCAGGATCAGAGTCCATGCCCAACTTAAAATATTGCAGCAGCAACAATATAACACTTGTAGGTGTACATTACAATGCCACCATTAAAATAAAAAAATCTGAAAATGTTTTGATTTGAACAATGAATGTCCTTTTTAGGATGAATACAGAATCTTAATACTACTCTGAAGCACTTAAACTGGCCACTTTTCTTCTTTAAGAAGCCTTGCAGAGTCTGCTGATTGGATTTTCTTTTTGGTGGCATCTTTCTCACACCTCTGGGCAGAAAGAAACCATGAACAGGAGAAGATTACAAATACTTTTTATAATTATTATTACAACTACTACTATTATGTGACAGGGAGCGCTGCTCTGGCGGCTGCAAGCACTTCAGTGACCGGATCAATAAAGTATCTTTGAATTGAATAATAAGCAGGCTATATTATTTTCTCAGACATTTGCTCAAATATAATATTACTTTAGTACTACTATTATCACTAATTAATATCATCATTATACAACATATAAAGTAGCAATAAAAACTGATTTGCACAGCTAAAAATAAAAAATGGGCAATACAAGCTGGCATAGTATGGCATCAACGGGCTTTCTTTGGTTGTAAATCTCTTATTTTCAGTTAATGACACGTTCACAGTGCAGTGGTTGATACTCAAATAAACAGCAAATAATTCTCCCTTATAAACAAACGAAAACTCACTCTTGAGAATCCGTTTTCACTAATTGAACGCTTGAAGGGACGACTAAATTACCAAAATGACGCTCTGCTTCTCGTCGGCTCCGACAGCCTGGTTCAACAACAACGCCGCCGTGAACTTAGCCTTTCTGCATCGTCCATTTAGCAGAACCTGAGTCAAGAGCCCCATGATAACACTGGGTACTACTTAAGCGGGCGGAAGGATATTAGTTCAGTGCGACCGGCCAAAAGTATATTAAAGGACCGGGCGGAGCAGCGGAGTTTGAAAGCTAACCCTGTTCACATCGCCTTCTGGCGGAGAATAGAGCCGTGTCACAGTGGGACTCATGCTGAAGTATGAAAGGGAAAATACGATGGCCGTGCTAACGTTGTGCACAGCATTGTGCGGAATCACATCCTGGTCATAAATTAGTAGCCAGCTGGACTTCATTGAGTAGTCGGCTATATAGCCGGCAGCCGGCACTTGTGGAAAGCCCTGAGGGACTATACATAAGCTTGACCACAAATAAAAATATAAAAATGAAAAATGTCTTCCTGATACATGCTCCAGCATTGCCCTAGTCAGTAGAATGAGCCCTGACCTTTTTACCTCGATTGCCTATATATCAGGGATCCCCCAATCCAGGCCTCCAGGGCCAGTATCCTGCAGGTTTTAGTTCTTTCCCCGGTTCAACACACCAGAATTAAATGATGGCTTTTTAGCTGGCCTCTGCAGAATTTTGCCATGCTGAGGAGGAAGTTGGACGATTTGAATCAGCTGTGTTGGAGCAGAGACACATCTAAAACTGGTAGGACACCAGCTCTTGAGGCCTAGATTTGGGGACCCCTGCTCTATATGCCTAAAAGTTAAATTGCGAATGTTCAGGTCGAAAAAGCAGATTTTCAGAGTGCTTTCCAGAGGAAGCTGCGTAACGGCGTCATGCACGTTCACACTCAATAGCGTTCGCTATATCATAAACATTGCAGAGCGAGAGGTAAGGATGAAGGATTCAGCTGAGCATAAGAGAGCAATACTGCAGCCCAGACTCAAACTACACTTAAACACACTAACATTTCTTACCTCAGTTGAAATCATGCCTGCAAATCTGTAAATGTTACAGGACTGGACTGACTCGGCTGTTATTTCTGTTCGTTCGGGAGTGACCTCCCACGAAAAATGTCGGAGCTAGCACAAGTTTACCGTTTGGCCTGAGGCGCACTAGCAAACACAAAACCTTAAAACTTCAACAAGTCTCTTTAGGAAATCTTCATCTTTTTTATGTTATGAGAACTTTTTATTCCCATCATTTTAGAAAAAGATTTTATATTTTTTTTATGCATCTTGCACCAAAAAAAACAAACTTATTTTAATTCAATTCTAAACCTTTTGGAAATTGTTTTTGCTGCAAGACTCATAAGCAGTCATTTTGACATATAAAAAGAAAAAAATGAATATATATATATATATCGCAATGGGGAGCCTAAGTCTCCTCCCCTTCCAGTCGGCCCATGGGTCCCCAAACAGAAAGAACAATGAATGGAAGTCAATGGAGTGATAAAAGTTATTTTCTGGTCCACTTAGTCCTGAATCACACACATGTTGTACTTCGATCTAAATGATATCTAATGATGTACATTTCGGCTGTGTTTGTCCAGTGATTTGGGATTTATTTGATTGTAAAAATTCGCATTTAAAATGCCTACAAGTAATAAGTCACATATATGACGTAATTTTGCTAATGGTAGCTAGCATTAGCTATAGCACGTAAAACACTCACCTTGAGCTTGTAGAGCTTCTTCTCCATGCTGGCTCTCACCCCACCGACAGCTTTACCCCCGACATAGCTGCTACTTTCCACATGTTCAGATTATTAGAGGGGTTTTCTTTGTGTTTAATGCTCCTTTCTTCGGCCTGGAGGCTACAACCCTTGCTCTCCTTCTTCTGCAGTTGTAGTCCGCTAAACGTTTTCACACAAAACCTAAAGTAAAATCAGCATTTTCCCTGCATCAATTTTATTTTTTTATTATTCACGGCACATTTCAAACTGGATCAGAAAATAACTCCTGTGACTCTCATTCATTTTTTTTTTTTGCCATTTGGTGACCCATGGACCGGAAGTAGAAGGGCGTGACTTAGGCTCCCCATAGATAACATTATCGCAAATAATTTAGTTTATATCACAATATAGATTTGAGGCCATATCAACCCAGTCTTCTACAAAAATTGCTACCCATATGCTGGAATTAAATAAATCCTCATTACTAGGAATTAGGGGTGAAAAAATAAAAATAAAATTTTTTAAATAGATTCACATAAGAATCTTGATCTTTGCTTAACGTTTTTGAATACATTTTTACATTTATTTATTTATTTTTTACATGCAGTCCAAGCTTGGAAAAAAAGTGTAAGTTAACTTACTTAAGTATATTTAAGAATGTAGCCGTTTACTTCAGAAAGTCTTTACTTTTCATTCATTCTGCTGTAAAGGTTTAAGATGTGGGAAGTAGAACATTCAGAAAATGATATATCTCTTCAATACTATAGTGAATTAAAAATCTGCAATATTGAAGAATCTCAATTGAAATTTAATCGCCACTTACAAAAAAATCATAAAAGAGATGAATTGGGAGAAAAGCATATCGTCTCAGCACTACAAATTGGCACTTTTTTTTCTTCTATTAGTATCGATTGTGAATCAATTCTGAATCGAGAATCGATTCTGAATTGAATTGTGAGTTGTTGTAAGATTCACTTCCCTACTAGGAATGCAAGAAAATGTTGGTACACCAATATATCACAATTTTTTTATTACAATATTGTTTCAATATTTAAAAGAAATGTATCGATTATATTCATTTAATTTTTATAGGATTCTAAAGGAACCATTAATGATATTATTTTTTGTTGTAAAATTAAAAGTATGACCACTAGTTGGTGACCATTTTTTTTGTTCCAGGGGATCAGTTGGATCTAGTTTTAAAACTAGATGTGTTATGTATGAAACAGACTGGAGTGTTTGAAAAACTGACAGTTTTTTACTGTCAAAATATTAAGTTTCAAAAATCACAATATAGTCTTACTCACAGTATTGCAATGTACCGTATCAATCCCCCCACTATCGTAATAGATATTGTATGAAATTCCTTCCAATATATATATATATATACCACTCATACCTACTCATTCCACATTTGAATGTAAAACAAAATTACCAACGAAATGATAACGACCGTCTAATTTCTGTTGAGTGAAGGCAATATCACAATACATACAATCACAACTGTACTTATAAAATACAACAACCTCTAAGCTAACTGCTAGGATGGAGTATTTGGTGGGCTGTTATATTTTAATGGATGCATTAACGCCCTGTATGCAAAAAATAAAAAATATAGTCAGTTGGGTGGTTTTTCACTGCCCTTCATGCCCACACATAATACAGCTGTTAGTGGATCTATTAATTTAGAAAACACATAGAATGTGGTGGGGACATCGTGATAATGAGAAAAAAAAGAGCAGAGTAAGGAAAATGTGCATTAATTGCAATCTATATAGTCAATGCAATAATAAACATCTATATTTTAATGGAATGTTGTTATTAGCTATGCAGTCACCATTGAAGCCCTACTGACATTAAAAGGCGAGTTTAAATAATAAACAGAGGGTACAGCTCAGGTAGGCTACTAAAGCAACAAAGTGTTTTTCAAAAAAATGCAGGTTTTTATTTTTCGCAGCATAAACTTTAAAGTTTGGCTTTTAGACTGAAAATGTATTTATTTTTGGATCAATATGTGCACTTTTTTGTAATATAAACCATTGCAAAACAAAAAATACATTTGCATGCCCTAAATTAGGGACAGGTTTTGGCACGAATCTGTTGATACGATTTGTATCACATCGGGGTGGGCGATACGGCAAAAATAGAATATCACTATTTTTCAAATATATTATCACGATTTCGATTTTATCAAGATTTTTTAAATGATCATCATAAAATCTTGAATTACACATTAAAGGAGATAAACATTAAATAATAAATTCATTTAAATTAGGGATGACCAACACAGGGCTAAAATACTGATATGTCTTTCCCACACCAAAGATCATAGAAATGCACAGAAAGTACTGGATGAAACTATACATACACTGTATGTATATACAATATATATATATATAAATATTTTTCATTTTTCAAATAACCTCAATGAAAAATACATCTAAATCATAAACGTATTTTAATGTATTATATAAAATGTTAATTTGTCTACTAAAACAGAAAACATAAACTTACTTTAGGTTAAAAATATATTCAGAAAATAGAATAAAATCTAATCTTTTAAAATAAAAGACTAATATGTAGCTGCAAATATGTGCAAGATGTATTGTGCAATCTATAATACGGCAATTAATAAGCCTAATACAACGTGGGAAAAGGCAGCTTTAACTGATTCAAAAGTTTTTTGCAGAATGCTGATATTATAAACAGGCACACACAAAGCTGCCTAATAAAAACATAAGTGATAACAATGTAGTGTAAAATGACAAAGGTATACTAAGTGCTGGTGCTACATAAAACAATGAAGATAGAGTGAAGTGTAAGCAGTTCTAATAGTTCTTCCATCCATCCAAACATATTGTTAATATCCCTGCACATTCAGCGTATACATGCGTGGAATGGTGATGTTTGGGGGAAAAAGGCAGCTAGACAACTGCACGGATAGTTTGCCGTCTGTGTCGTAGGGGGTACGCTTTATGATTATTTTTTCTAGCGCTTGCTGAACTAAGAAGAAGAGGCGCTAGCCACTGCTGCTGCAGTCGGCTTTATAGCTTTAGCTGCCAGACGGCTCATTGTATTGTTTGGGATACCTTCTCTTCAAGTGATTAAACAAGTTTAAGGTGTTGCGATCACTTGCCTTAACGCTCTCCTTGTAAACTTTGCAAATATTGTTTGTTTGCTCTTTGACGTCTGGTAAAAAAACCAAACCAGTTCCAGTCAACGGATGAGGACTTTGAATTCGGAACGAAAACTTAATTTACGCTCTCAGACGCGGAAACGCTATACTTGTTTACAGGTTGCGCACATGCAAAGGGGGAGGGAGGAGAGGGGCGGGGGGTAATTTGTCTGGAGCAAGGAGAGAGCGGAGGATTTTCTTCACAGACAGAGGCAGAAATACAGCAGCAGAACTGGGAATCGGGACAAAACGATCTCCCAAAAATGACAAAACGTCACACGTGTAGATCGCTTCACGGTCTTAAATCGTCAAATCGCACACCCCTAGTATCCCAAAACAGGTGGACCATATGATTTACTGAGATACTTTTAGTAAGACTATTGTGAATTCAGAGTTTTCCAAATCCTCCAACCTGTTTCATAATTAAATCATCCATTTTTATTACTAGATCAGTTGTTTCCAAACCAGTTTTGCTGGGCCTCCTTTGGTTTATAAGAAAATATTTTAATTTGTATTCTTACTGTGTAGCTATATCTAACATTGTTTTAAATACGTATTAATGCTTCTATGTGCACAATTTAAAACAAAGAACTCAGAGGGAAAAAAATTGTAAAAATGGATTGCATTTATAGAGTGCATTTTTGAAGGTCTAAAAGCCCTTTAAAATGCCACTATTCATTCACTTATTCTTTTAAGTGGCCTTGTTTTTTCACAAAACGCAATTTACAATTGTAAATGTTTTGCAAAAATGAAGTCTTCAACCATCACAACTTTAAGTAACTTTGTGAGCCTGCTGTGATGTCACTTTATTTGCCAGGTAGAGCTGTTTGTTTTCTGCATCACTGAATTTGGTTCATTGAACATTGCTTTCAGAAACATGCAACTGTATGCATGTTTCATTAAAAACTTTTTGGGGGAAAATTTTCTGGCCAAGATTTAATTTAAAGACCCTGGACAGCGCCTTCCCACATGACAGAAGGGCTTTGAAACAGAACGGTTGTCTGTCAGAGCCCGTTTTCTTACACAGTACAGACAAAATAAAAATCGGGGCTCTGACAAGATGTGTTTTGGTGTAGTCTTAGAAGTCTTAGCAATCTTAGAAGATCACCCGCAAATGAAGGACAGAAATGCCGGCTGCGCACGATTTTGCGCTCTTTATTTATAACATCGATTAATCAGAGCCACAGTTTGCTGACCCTTCTTATAACTTACAGATGGAATGATGGAGTGCAGGGAAGTATATTATCCTCCACAGTTGTGTGTGGGTTTTTTCACACAGCGCCACTATGTACAAAACTTTTATATGAGCTCCGTTCAGCATTTGCAGGTGTGCGTTTGGTGTAACAACCAAAGGCAAGATATGCTTTGTTCTTTTTTTCTCATTGGCTTGGAAGAAAGTTGGTTTTATTTAGTGCCGTTTTATCTTCTGCTTTCCGCTTATGTGGGAGCCGCCTCAAAAACCCGTTCCTTTTATAAGCATTTGATGTTTATCCACTCATACTGCACCCCCCTTCAATGCGACTGCGCCCCCACACACACACTTTGGAAACCACTGTATTAAATCGAATTGATCTACTGGAAAGAAGAAGCTGAAAAAGGCTTCCAACCAGTGATCATACCTATAAATTTACAACAAATAAACTAAAACAAAACAAAATAAAATAGAAATAAATAAATAAATAAATAAAATAGATGTGCTATTAAAAACTTTATTTTTAGCGGTTACCTTAATTATGTGCCTGTAACTGAATGACATACCACTGGATGGGGTTACGGTTCAGTTCAAATAATTATGGTAATTTTTAAAAACATAATGGTATTACGGTATTTAACTGTATTTTCTTTCATACAAAACCATTCATATCCATATTATCTTATAGGAATGAAGAATATAACAATGTGCTTTAAATAGCCCATTTTACTGCCATATGGAGTGCATCAAATTTTTTTTTCCAGACACAGGTGAATGATATGAAAATAAAATGATTGAGGCTGAATGTATAATTTATATACATTATATCATTGTTTATTTTTTAAACTCAAGTTGGCGCAAGCAACAAATTGCATCTTCTAATTGCTTTGCATGTAGTACTGAAGAATCTCGCTAGGGGGCAGAATATAGACTCAGACCGGATTTTGCCAAAGAAGAAGTAAAATTAACATGGCAACCGTAGGTGATTATTAGCTGGCTAATATTCAGATAACAACTGAAAAAAAGACGGCAGAAGTATCGTAGATGGTATGTAAAACATATTTACCGCTATTTTTGATGTCTTTCCTACTGGTTTTGCCGCCGTTGACCGTGTTTACCTACAGACGGTCAAATAGCGCTCAACACTTCCCCCTACTGGTTACTCTCAATAGAGTTTGTAAAACTGATGCCGTTTGGCTCTCGTCTGACATTTTAAAGCCGATAAACTTTTTCAAACTATAGACGAGGCTCCTCTTTAATTACTTCATCAGAATTGTGTGGTCTGCTCTTGTCAGCAGCTGTACTTAGTTAAAAACGTTATTTTCTACACTGTGTGTAGCAGTGAAATCGGTCCTGGCTGAAACACTTCCCCTCATTAAACGTTCTGGAAGTTGTCCGAACTATTCACCGGTATAGGGGTATTTTATAAATTCATATCATAACGAAAATAAACACCAGTTTTCAGTATGAACCGGTATACCGCCCAGGCCTAGCAAATAGTATTAACCCATTCAGAACTAAGCCTTAAAACGCCCGTCTGGACTTTTTCTTCAGTTGTAAAAAGGAAGAATAACAGCGTGAAACGATTAAATCGATTATTGGATGTCTGAAACTGCATTTTTTTTATAAGAATTGATTCTTCAACACAATAACATGACAAAATATTTAGATATATTGTAGGAATGAAACGATAAGATACAGATACTTGGATTTGAGTGCTTGCAGGTAACTGAGTACCAATACTTCTACCACACAAAAAAAGGGCAATGAATTGGAACACAGGTTTTATTTTCTTGTCTGATTGTTACAACAAATGGTGGTGAATTAGATGGAAAAAAATATATATATATTTTCATAAAAATGACCACAAAACAAAAACGTCAAGTGAGAATTTTTCTGTGAAATTATTGCAGAGTTCCACATTTTAAGTAACGGTTTATGGTATCCGTAACCGATTAAATACAGAAGAAGAGTGGTATTGGCCCCAATAACCGATACCAGTGTCGCTGCATCCCTAATATATTGGGGTATTTTAGTACATCCCAACTCTTAAGATTTCTTCTGTGAGTTTCACGCCTAAAGCAGAATAAGATAGCATTTACCTTCAAGGTGTTCCGTCTGCTTTAACAAGAGAGTTATTCGCTCATATCAAGAGAGCAGATTCACAATGACTGCATTGCGAATTTTACTAGAATCCAAAAGGACAGTATTAGTGGCAGTGGTAAGTGCCGTCACCTTATCACAGTTGCAATTTACGAATCGTGGAGAACATTAACAGGGAGGGAAAATATACAGATGCTCGCCTTAAAACTTGTAAACGCAACATACATTAAGACATGACACCAATCGATGACTTTCTAATCCTAGCATGACCCTGGACAAATTTGTCTTAGACTGACCACATGACTGGGATAAAGGGGATGCCATGCACTAATGCCCTCTAATGCCTAAAAACAAGTCCAGCTGCTTCTGCACTTTAACAACCTGGTTGCTTCTTTTACACAACTGCTAGAGAGGGAAAGTAGCAAAGAGAAAGAGGAGCAGTTCTGGAAGACCAGTCGGGCAAATTCACAAAAAAGGCTGATTAGTACGATCAGTTCTTACGTGCAACTTACAGTTGCTCTAAAGCTAATTAGAAACTAAAAAGAAATGTAAGGATTGAAAAAATATACATTTAACAAGAAAGTACTATGTAGATAGTGAGTTCATTCCGAACAAGCTTTGAAAAATGTCGACACAAAGACACAAACAGCTTTCCTTTTTTTATCTGTTCCGTGAAAACCCTCATCTCTTGTATCACTGACACTTGAGTGAGTGAGACGTAACCGGCACTCAGGCCAGATTCCCTGTTGCTACAATCGATAATTTATCCAAAGGAAGCAAAAGACGGACATAAGACACAAACTGAAAACGAAAAACACTAAAAACAGAAACGCAACAGGAGTAACGAGAGCATGAAAGATGGAGAGGGAGATGAACAGAATTAGGAGTAGTAAAGAGAAGAGAGAAGCAGCAGCAACAGCACCACGCTTGGTGCTTTGGCAGAGATCTATAAATAGCTCTTCAATCTCTCTGGAAAAAGACACTTCTACTTATGCTGCTGTATACACAGATTCTGAGAATGAAGCTGATATTGATACCTCGCTAACAAACTGATTACATCAAACACATCAGTCAACTACAACATGATGGGATTCTATTAAACACAGAGTAAACCATACGGCCACAATGATAACTCTGGTCTATATGAATATTTGATGAGAAATTAAAAAATACAAGTCTGTTCCAAAAACTGTACAAACAAAAAAAAATGTCTTTAATTGAGATTTTTATGTAATGCAGAGAAAGGTACCAGATAAAGATCCACAAGCTGCAGGCTACAAAGGGGAGAAATATGTTGTCAGAGAAGCAGGTTATTTTCTCTCTCTCACTGGTGGCCTTAGCAACAGTAGATAGTGAATTCAACGACTCGCCTGTGCCAGATCTTACTATAGATAATTTTTTTCTCAATGATTTTCTCTTAACAACAGCTTATGTTTTGGTAGAAAGCAAAAAATTTAGAAAAAATGACCGCGGCTCGAGCAATGAGCTACAACAAGCCCTTTTCTTTCATTAAACCAGAAGGTGATGCTAGAACTACTTCAGTTTTTCGGAAAGGTTGAGGTTGGATTTCTCACCCACAGCAAAGCCATGCTGGTGTGTGAGTGAGCATTTCCACTGACATATCGTTGGACAAAACATCCGTAGACGCACCTACCAACTGCATCTTTTTTTTTTTTCCTCCAGCAAACAATTCTCAATTCAACAAGTCTGTTTGCTGGTTGCTCTCAATCAAAGCCACTGATATCGACTGTTCTTTGCTCTAGAACAACCGGCGCTACAGTAGCGCTAGCTTATCTAGACCACAGTCAGCACTTTAGCAGCTCAAACAGAAGGAACTAATTCTCAGCAAAGCAAACAGTTTTTAAATACAAATGCTCTTTTTGTTGGTGCAAAAAACTTTAAATTTTTAGGGCTATTTTAACAGAGAGGGTGACTCTATTGGTAATCCTCACGTGCCCATTTTTTAAAACATGACTTGAACATGCAAATAATGGTTTTTTTTCTTACAAATGCACATGTCGCTTTCCCAGAACAGATGGTTGAATCACAGCTCTGAAGGCCTCCGCTGTGATGCCATCTAATTATCACAGCAATCGTGCTATTTTCAGCTTCACTGTCAGAAAGTACGACTATAGCCAAGATACAAAGAGCAGTGACCATTTTCCAACATAAACGTGTGTGTTTGTAAGTGTAAAGCCATCACAAATATGAAATTAGTCTGCAGTGTAACATAAAAACTTTAAAAGACATTAATACCATGTACAACCAAAAGTGTTTTAAGGCAAACTGATCTGTGAAAGAAACAGATGACTTCTTCAAAAGGAAAATGTGGAGTTTGACAAAGTTAGACAAAGCATATCACCAACAGCCCCACAGAGTTGTGCTCCAAGTAAAAAAATACTAAACAGAAGGATGCTGACTGCTATAAACTCGCTGCACCAACATAAATTAAAAAAATAAAAGTTGTTACCTTGGCCAAGGAGGTTCAGTTTTTTCCTGTCTGTCTGTAAGCTAAATAGAGTGGTTTTCTTCTTCAGAATCAGAATCGGTTTTATTGCCATTGTTTGAGAACAAGTTCACAAACTAGGAATTTTTTCCGGTACAGTTGTGCACATAAAACATTTAACATAAGTAAAAATAAAATAAAATAAAAAGAAATAAAATAAAAAGAATGAGCCATAAGGCTAAAGTCTTTATAAATATTATAATCTGTATGTAATATAAAAGAACTATGAAGAGATAAACATCCTTTTAACATAAGAACTTAACTGTTAAGAACATAAGAACTTTGTTAAGTTACAGTCAACAGTGTTGCACTCTTCAGTGTTAACAAAGCAGTAGTTGGTAACATAACTAATAAAAATCACTTGAGTTGAGAAACAAATCTGCTGCTTTCCTCTCAACAATTAATCTCCAAAGGTCAAGGTTTCTGCAAATTATACAAACCTAGAATAAGATTTTAAGATAATTCTGATTTAAATCTAAAACACCTAAATAAATAAATAAAATTCCCGCTATTTAAAAACCCTAAATTTAATTGAGCCATAAAACATTTTCAGTGTAAGTTGTCTTTTTCCTGCTTTATTGGCTACCTCCCTTCAATGTTTTTTTTTTTTTATCAGAGCAAAGCAACCTGTACAGACAACAGCTTTCAGACAGCAACAAAAATCCCAATTTCCAAACCAGGTATACATAAACATGCCAATATGATGGAGCTGGTAGTGGATCACTTAAGAATGATTCAGTCTAAATGGTTTTAACAAATAATAAGTTGGTTTTAGAAATAGAATAAGTCTTTCGAGGGTGAGCAGGAATGCTGGATGTTTAGGGCTCAATCCATTTCATTCAGTTGCCGTATGCTGCTTTGCACGGATAGGAGATTTTTCCCTGTTTATACCGTTTGAATACCTAGGGCAAAGCTACTGACTTATTTCTTAGAGAAAAAAGTAAATAAATGCAACTTAAGAGTAGACAGCAAAATTCACCTTGTTTTTAAGACATTAGATGTCTTAAAAATCTGGCAAAGAGCTAATCTGCTTAGCTGTGTTTCTCTCCTAGGTGAAGATACTAAAGGAGTTAGTATCGCTACTGTTGTCTTTAACATAGAGAGCTAACCTGGATCAGTGTTTCTGTGTTTTTTGTCTGTGTTCTCTTTTTATCTACTTATCTGTTAACGGCCTGACTGACTTACATGGCGGATTCAATGCCACAAAACAATTCAGACTGAATTTTAGGGATGTAAGAAAATATTGCTAGGCCAATATATCGCAATATTTTATGTCATGATATTGTATCGATATTCAAAAACAAAGAATTTATGTTTTTATTTTTAAGAATTTCAATGAAATTCTGGCACACCACAATCATTTTGGCAGTGAAAGTGAAAGTAAGACTGGTAGTTGGTGACTTTTTTACCTCCTTCGTTCCAGTGGATCAACTGGAAGTAGTAAGAAAACTGGATGTGTTATGGATGAAAAAGATTGGAGTGGTTGAGGCTGTGACATGTTTTCTACAGTTAAATTCAGTTTTGAAAATCGCAATATAAAATATTACTTAGGGCTGCACGATTATGACCAAAATAATAATCACGATTATTCATCCAGTCTTGTAAAATATCTTAAATTATCTATTTTTATTGGAAAAAAAGAAAATAATGCAAAAAAGAAACCCAACCTGAAAACAAACTCCAAGACTTTTATAAGTACAAACTAAATATGTGATTTCAGAGCGCAATCGCAAAGTGCAACTTAATGGAAACAATTACAGCTTATACAGAAAAGGTCTAGGACATTCCCTTCATCCGAATCCTTAGTATGTACAACATGCTACGTAGCAAATACTACTCGCCTGTTGATGTAGTAAATACTGCGTAGCAAATGAGTGAGTAGTAGGTATGAAATCAGATGTAATGTAATAACGTTTTTTTGGAAGACAAAAAAAAAAAAGAAATCAGAACGTATTGTTCCACCATTTTGCGTGTCTGTTGCCCCGGATGTTTGTTACGTTCACCTGTGGTCCAGCCATCCAGTAGCGGTTATTTTGTCTGGTATAACTTAACTTAAATGTTTAATCAGCGGTCAAAACCAATCATAGTAATCAGTAACATCGCTACATGTACATTTATACCCCAAATTGCAGCAGTGTCAATGGTCTGTAGCCAATTTTAGCTAGATCGCTCTTCTACGATTTCGGGGCTTCCGCTGCATTGTGGGATAGCGCAGCGTCCACCGGCTGCTTACTGGGGTGGTACTACACATCCAGGAACTTTATGCTTACTAGTCAGACCCATACTGGAGATTTGGATCTCATACATCTCTCGCATACTGCTTTTTGCCTGCTACGTTGTCGACGTATTCGGATGCAGCCATTATGAGTGCTGAGTGGCGTAGGTGTGGTTTTTATTTGGGCAGCTTAATGGAGCTTTAGCCATGCGTTTGCCCCCTGGTGGTTGGCAGACTATTGGTTGAGGCAGTGTATAATAAAGAGACACGCAGTGAAGCTTGTATTTCGAATGTAAATATCGTTGACGATCAGGTTCATTTAATTATGGCCACCAATATCGTGATCACGATCAAAATTCGATTAATTGTGCAGCCCTAGTATTACTGATCATTTCATGATATATTGTAATAAATCGTATTCTTCCCCCTGTATCGTGATACATATCGCATCGCCAGATTCTTGCCAATACACATCCCTACTGAATTTTCTTTCGAAAACATCAGATATGTATTGGATCTAGTACCACATATAAGAGTGACCTGGGTTTGGTTCAGACCGTCATAATAAAACCAGACATGGTTCATGTATAGGCTAAAAACACGGACTTAACATAGCCTAAACGTTGCAGTACAGTAGCTCTAACCCTGTCTTTCTCATAAACATAGCCAATGGTTGAGCCTCTCCGTTAACAGTGTTTGTTCTCTTTCATCGTTTCCATTTAAAATCTGGCAAAGAGCTAATCTGCTTAGCTGTGTTTCTCTCCTAGGTGAAGATACTAAAGGAGTTAGTATCGCTGCTGTTGTCTTTAACATAGAGAGCTAACCTGGATCAGTGTTTCTGTGTTTTTTGTCTGTGTTCTCTTTTTATCTGCATTCTTTGTCTTCTTAAACCACCGGTCAGATGTGGCAGATGGCCACTCATAACAAACCAGGTTCTGCTTAAAATTGAGTATTGCCTTCCACTGTTACCACGTGTTACATACACATTGATGCTACATGCATGCTCAGAATAAGAAATTGTCAATGAAACAATACAAGCAACTTTCCACTGTTGCTTCATTCAGAAGGAGATAATGCATCAAGTCAGGGACTTGATGCAATTTGATAGATTTTCTAGGAAGCCTACATTTATAGGAAACTTCATTTCAAAGAATGTATCCTTTGCATTATAGTTTGCTCAGTAGAACATAATCTAATCAGAGTGGGAGATAATACATTTCAGAACAAAAGCAGAGAGTCCTCCAATTACAATCTTTGCACTGATTTAACTTTACCTGGTCTTTAGAATGACAAAACATATTTGGTAATTTTTTTCCTGTATAGTGTGTAGAATAACTTGTCTGAAATTCGTATATTTTCTCAACCTTTTAGGCAAGCAACAGACCAATTACTAACAGATACAACACTAACAAAACGTAGTATCCACAGAACCTATAAATGGCAGAGTGCTCAGCCATTTAAAACACACTGAATAAACTACCGTATTCACTGTTTGCTTTAAAATACGTTTCTAATCGTATCCGGATTTTAACATTTGGAGCCATCCTCAACCACGAATGTCTTTAATTTAGTCGCACAATCGCCGAGTTTCAGCAACATCTTCTCACAACACCGAGAAGACTGAGAGCTACCTTAGCCATCTCGTGTCTGCCATTGAGGACGCGGATTTTAAAGATGGTGTTTCATGTTACATTATAAATGGAACAAAATATAGTAGATCATCAATCATAGATTCTCTCAACTCGTCTTCGTGGTGCTTCTTACCCTTCTGGTGGATGTGTATTAAGAGTCCCGTGCGGAAAATCCTTGAAGTTGTCACTGTGAAGAACATAGGACAGTATGGTCAGCCGTGGCTGTGCAGTTGACTGAAAATATTAGCCGCTAACAATAGCTAGCTTCTCGCTCCAGCCTGCTTCCTCCAAAGAGTATAATTAGCCACCAGGCTAATATTAGCCCGGTTAGCTAGCCCTTTATTTTCAATGTACGCTAACTATCCAACGCTCATAAAACATACTGTTTGTATCAATAATGTCCAGCAGGCAGGGCACTATATGTATATAGCGACGTGAATCTTGTTATAGAACAACACCAGTACAGCTGTGTCCTTAAATAGGGGGATTAGGTTTGCTAGCTTCCAAAATGACTTACCGCTGCTAGTGTAATGTTGCTGCTAGCCGGAGTTGGATCACCGCGACCCGACTGTCAAAATAGCGCCGCGTGAGCAGACAGCGCCACGAAAGTTAACGACAGGAAGGCAAGCGCTGGAAAGCAGGGCAGTCCGTACCGTCAGTGAAATACTGTCTAACACAAACAAAAACGCCAAAGAATAAAACCATATAAATTAAAGAAAAAAATAAACAAAACACTAGTCCCCCTCTTCTCTGCTCCGGCTTGAGTGTCGGAGTCAGTTTTTGCCCCGCCCCCTCTTAGTGACTGTTGACGTCAGTGACGTACCTCTCCGTCGCTCAGAGACGTTCAGAGTACAGAGAAAGTTTTTAACGTGTTGAATGAAAAAGTAATGTGAATAAAGGAATGATTGGATGTCAGTCAGATAAGAACCTTCAATGGATCATCTATTCTCTACATCCAATTCGACTGGCAACGTTTGGTTTTAAAGGTACCTGTCAGGTAGACCAGTGGTTCTCAAACTTTCCACCTTGTGACCCCAATTAATAAAAATGTAAATGGGTCATGACCCCAACTTTTAGTTAATGATACAAAAAATGTTAACAAGTCAATTATACAATTATACAAACTTTCCAATCAGTTAAATGTTTTCTGTGTAAGGAATCCCAGCATAGATGTGAGGTTGTGCCCGGATCATACAGACTCCAGCCACAGCAATTCCTCAGCAATCCCTCATACTGAGCAAGCATGTAGCGACAGTGGAGAGGAAAAACTCCCCTTTAACAGGAAGAAACCTCCGGCAGAACCTGGCTCAGTATAAGCGGTCATCTGCCACGACCGTCTGGGGGTGTGAGAAGACAGAGAAGAGACACGGGTGGAATCAGTATTTCTTTCAATGAATCAAGAAATGTGATGAGGCGTTCCGTATTGTATTGGCCAATGGTTTGTATGTGGCAAATGACCCCATCACTGGAGATGGCAGCACACATGCTGATATTGGCACCCCTCTGACCTGGCACTGTCACAGTAGCCCTCTGCCCAATGATGTTCCTCCCACATCTCCTCACTTTAAAGAGGTTGAAGCCGGCTTCATCCACAAAAATGAACTTGTGATGTGCCCCTTCAGCTTCCTGCTCCATTATTCTCTAAGAAAAAGAGCAAATTCATAGAGCAAATTACAGTTTTCCAGTTGCATGTAACTATGGTAAATAAGGTATTACAATAAAAAAAATCTGTACCTGCATATACTGGAATCGTGCCTCCTTTACGATGTTAGAGTTTCTTTCAAATGGAACTCAGTACAGCTGCTTCATTCTGACATCGTTTCATTTAAGGACTCGATCTACAGTTGCCAAACTCACATGGTTCATATTTCTAAATGCTCCCTGATCTGCAATTGATTGCATTGTTTGCCACTACCATATCTACAATGGCAGACTCCTGTTCAATACTAAATATCTTTCTTCTGCCTCCAGTGTGTGGTAATGTTTGGATCCTATAAAGTAAAAGCAAAAAGCATGTCAAAATTTACATTACTGTATGACAATCACATAAATGGGATTGATAAAACATCTGCATTATTGTAGGCACAGTTTGTTCTGCTAACAGGGCAATACAGTAAAGCTGAAATATATATTGGTATAGCACAGTAGCGTGTACTAAACAATAAAATTTTCTTCAAATAATTTTTAAAACAATAAATAACCAACATTCTACCTCAACACTTACCAAGGCTTTTTCGAAGTTTTTCAATTTGTACTGATCTAACATAAGAAGTTAACATTGGTATTGGCTCATGTGCGACTTCCAGGATCCACTGGTTTATGGGTTCCAGGATGAAATGAAATGTTGCCCACTTTGATTTCTTATGCAGTCTGATTAAGCACAGTTAATTATGGAACATAGGAAGTATCTTGGAATCCTCTTAATGAAAGATAAAACTGTACAGACACAAGCAAATATGCTTGAAATGGATGGACATAGAACAATCCTTTACTGTCCCTTGTGGGACAGTAAAGGATTGGTTAAAACAGAAGCAAAGTTGTAATAAATACAAACATTTAGATTCAGAGTTACAAAAATATAAAAAAACAAAGAATAATATGTACATTTTGAAAAAAATGACAACAACGCAGAGTAGTGTGCAGTAAATAAAAAAAAATTAAAAAAGTGGCATACCCAGACTGGAAGATGCAACAGAGCAGGATACTTTAAAAATATTTAAATAATTAAAAATAGTTAGAAATATGTACAGAATGTGCACATATAGTTATGCATTAAAAAGTAAACATATTATTTCCACAAGTTACCAAACTGTAAAAAAACAAAAAACAATGTGCAAATAACAGCAGAATTGATAATTAGTGAGTTACACAGTGCAATTTAGCAATTTACAGCAGGAATGTAAACATTACAAAGTTTGTTGGGATCAGTTTTGGTTGTAAAGTCTAAGAGCTGCCTAGAGGAAAGACCTGCAAAAACACTCCTTCCTACATCTGGATGAAGCAGTATGTCACCGAAGCAGCTCTGCAGCTCAGCAACATCCTCATGCATGGGGTTGGAGACTATATCCATCAGAGATGTTATTTTGGCCAGAGTCATTCTGTCTCTCACCACCTGCACTGGATCCAGGGGCACCTTAGAACAGAGATGGGCTTTCTGATGAGCTTATCCAACCTCTTCCTCTCAGCTGTTGGTAAACTGCTGAACCAACATGCAACATAAAAGATCCCTGGATTCCAAAAGACCTCAGCATCAAGACTCTGCTTTGACTCTTCCTGTGAAGAGCATCAGTGTTGTGACTCCAGTCCAGTTTATTGTTTCGTTGAACATCCAAGTACTTATAAAAGTCCACTATCTGGTGTAGTCCGCCACCAAGTCTTTAGTTTTCCCAGCGTTGATATACAGGTGCTTCTTCTGGCACCAGTTTGATTTGATTTGATTTATTTATTTGGACATATAACATTAAAATTACAACTTTACAAATCCATGATACAAAGAATGAAAATAGTGTGGGCATAAAAGGTCATGAACAAGCAATACAATGTTCACAATAACACCTATAGCATTTAAATGTGTCAATTAAACATCATAAACTTATTTAGCTATTATAATTATTTTCAGTAGTAGTTATAGTATTTAGAGCAGGGACTAAATGATTCCAGAGGGAAGGCCCTCTGTATCATAGAGTCGATTGATTGGCCGTAGTTCTACAAAAGGGAAGATACATGTCTTTGCAGCACCTAGTGGAGTAGGCATAAACATCAGAAGAATAAATAAAAAGTTGTTCAAAGCTCTGGGCATAAGATTTTGCATATTCATATACTTAAACATAAAGATATTTATGCAATAGATGTTAACATTAAATATGGTCAAAATGTTGTACAGATGGTGAGAATCTGTTGAATTTTTCATCATTCTTAAGAATTTATTTTTTATTTACACAATGTTATTTAGATATGTTTGGCATGTGCACCCTAAACCATATTACAGTGTATAATGTGGATATCTATAATATAATGTTTTCATACATGAAGCATCAGTTAAAGAGCAAACTCTATACCTACAGATTCCATTGTTTTTCTACAGACATGATGAATATGATAACAAAGTCCAGAGTCCACTGTCTGTACTCTTAGTCGTCGTCAGCTGAGATGAGGCTGACAATGACAGAGACATTAGAAAGCTTCTGAAGGTGGCAGCATAGGGAGTCGTTGGAGAAGTCTGCAGTGTAATCTGAAAAAACCCTGATTAGGATGCATGAAAAAAATGGTGTGACATCATGAAAAAAAATCTACCAAAACACCTGAATGTAGCCAACAAATCTGGGTTATGCTTGGATGCAATTTCTTAAGGCCTTGATGATCTCAAGTTGTGGCTTTCTGAAAACCTTCTACTTCTTAAAGATATGGTGGTGGATCTTTTTCTTCTGGGTGGATCATCCATAGTATTGGTCCTTCTAATTGTGAATCCTCCTGTGCATGCCTACTCTCACAAGTTTATCTGTAGAGCTACGCCAATATCCATTCATTCTGCCTCACAGTTCTTACCGGGTTGTTTGAAAACGGGTGTGAGTCGCAAGAGAAATGGAGTCTTTGAGGTGTATGAGACGAAGAGAAAGGGCTCAGAAGAGAGAAACGAGAACAGAGTGTTTTTAGGAGATTATTTCCAACGATGGCGTGGGCTGACAGCACAGGTCAGGCTCACCACTGATTGAAAGTTGGGGTTACTTTGTCAGGAGATCACAAAGACAAGACAAGGCAAGGCAAGGCAAGTTTATTTGTAGAGCACAATTCATACACAAGGCAATTCAAAGTGCTTCACAGTTGCATAAATTAAGAAAACAAATAAACAGGAAAAAAAAACAAACCAAAAACACCAACTTAAAAAATAATTAATTACAATAAAAAGCAAGAGTGCAGATAAAATAATTTCAATTGTCATATGCACGGGTAAAAATAACTGTTTTGAGCCTGGATTTAAACACTGTTAGAGTTGAGGCTTGTCTCACATCCTCATGAACACTGTTCTATATTCTAGTTGTCTGAAACTGAAATGCACCCTCACCGTGTTCATTGTTGACCTTGGGAACCACCAAGAGAGCCCTCCCTGAAGTTCTCAGGGCCCGAGATGGTTCATATGTCTCTAACATGTCAGAGATGTACTTTGGTGCCAAACCATGAAAAGACTTGTACATAAGCAGAGCTGTTTTAAATTCTATTCTCTGAGCGACAGGAAGCCAGTGCAGAGACTGCAGCGCTGGACTAATATGGTCGTATTTCCTGGTTCTTGTCAGGACTCGAGCAGCAGCGTTCTGGATGTACTGCATCTGTCTAACAGCTCGTTTAGGGAGGCCAGTGAGCAGGCCGTTACAGTAGTCTAACCTGCTGGAGACAAATGCATGGATACTTCTCTCTAAGTCCGGTTTCGACACTATTCCTCTGATCTTAGCAATGTTTTTCAGATGGTAAAAAGCTGTTGATGTTATTGCTTTGATGTGGCTGTTTAAGTTCAGGTCCAAGTCCATGATTATCCCTAGATTTCCAACCTGATTTTTTGGTTGAAGACAGAGAGACTCAAGATGACTGATAACACTTTCTCTTTGTGTCTGTGGGCCAAAAACAATGATCTCAGTTTCTGGGTTTAACTGGAGAAAGTTGTTTTGCATCCACACACTGATCAGTTCAATGCAGTGACAGAGTGTATCCATAGGCCCATATTCACCTGCCGTCAAAGGTGCTGATTTATTTTCTGTGATGTGTGGAAATTTAGAGATGGTCCCTAACCGAAATCACCGCCTTCAGGAGTAAGCCTTCGGCGGCGATGTATCAGCTCCAAGAGTGCAGCTCTCGGTGAGATGTTGGAGGTAGTCTTTGCTTTAATGAAACGAAAGTGTGTCGAACATCCAACTAACTTCTCTGCGGGAAGGTTAGCATGTTATTTTAAGAAATGCATTTCAGATTACTATTAGAATAAGTTATCTACAGTACCTCTATATGGTAACTTTTGCTGGAAGATTTGTTGTTGTGCACTTTTTTCCCCCTAAAAATTGAGAGGGCGGTTCTTTCCTGAAATTTGGAAAAATCCTCTGTTATACCTTTAATAATGACAGAATCACTGAATGTATAATTTAATATTCTCAAATTTTTCACTTCTTTAAAGCACATGGACAAACAAATGGACAAAGACTTTGGACATGTCCTAATGAAGCTAAAGTTGAAGTACTTGGACATAATGGCCATTGTTACTTATGTGTGTACAAAGGGATCATCTTGCAAGTGGCTGCACTATGTCGTGTGGGATTTTGCTACAGTAGGAAATGCTGCTCATCATAAAATACTTAAACTCATTATCTTGGACAGAAGACCTCATCCCACCAGGAGGAGGCCCAGGGGAAGACCCAGGATGCGCTGGAGGGACTATGTCTCTCAGCTGGTCTAGGAACGCCTTGGGATTTCTCTCAAGGAGCTGACCCAAGTGGCTGGGGAGAGGGAAGTCTGGGCCTCTCTGCTTAAGCTACTGCCCCCTCAACCCAACCCCGGATGTTGTGTAAGAAGATGGATGGATGGATGGATGATGGAGAAAACCATAATGGCTTATAGTTAAAAACCGAAAGATTTTAGCCGGTCGCTGGATGTTTAAATCAGGTTATCCAGAGGGTCCAGATCTTCTTCAGTCCAGACAGAGGTTCTCGCTGGTTCTGCCTCTCTCCTGTCTCATAACGGACTAGGTTATCCTAATTTATCTCAGTAGTTATGCTGCTATAGCCTAAGAATGTTGGCGGAAAGACTGACAAAGTTTTTTCTACTGTGGTACTTTTCTCTTCTACTACTCTCCGGTTGCATTGTTTGCTGTTATTTAAACTGTTGATTTGGTTTATCTCAGTTTTTTTCGCTCCAGACGCTACACCTGTTCTGGCATCCTGCTTTCTGGTGCCTTGTTGGATTGCGACATGGACCGCTCCCAGTAACTTTACGTACTCTGTTTCATCAACTTTTTACTTTCTTTAATATAAGAAGTAGTCTTACATCAGTTCCTTTTGTTCTTTGTGTCTCTGCTCTGTGTTCTTGAACCCCCATCTGGTCGTGGCAGATGTTTTCATGCTCCAGGTTCTGCTGAAGGTTTCTTCCTGCTAAAGGGGAGTTTTTCTCTCCACTGTTGCAGCATGATTGCCCAATATAAGGAATTACTGCAAAGTCAACAACAACTCTGTCGCTACATGTTTCGCCTGTCAGGAGGAGTGATAGCTGCAAATCACTGACTACGTTTACAAGCTGTCCATATTCGGGTTATGAACAGCATAAAATAAGTTTTTCTACTCAAGAAGACCTAGATTTCTTGAGAATAGAACATGCGCAGAACACAGGTCAATGTTCCTCTTGATGGGGGTATGCCGATACGCTTTTACATGACCAGATATTTAGTTAGTTAGAAAAGGGGTAACCCAGGGATCATATTTGGGTTTTTGCCGATGTTTTAATGGCCGTGGATGACCAGGTTATTGTTAATATTCCAGTTTTTAATGAGTTATTGGCAAGGCAGTAGTGCGCCGCCTGGCATTATCTGACTTCATTTAGCCATGAATAGTTAGCGATATTCCCTTTTGAGTTCAGAACATCTCAGAGGTGCTGAGGTATTAACATCTGAGGTTTTTACAGGCTTTCAGAGCAACCAGTTCCAACTTACACTAACCTGGGATTTCAATGAGGTTGCACCCGCCGCCATTACAGCAGTAGTTTGCAGAAAAGGAGCCTGTTGAAGCTGAAGTTAGTCCAACTGGTCATTCGGTTGGTGCAATTGGAAACACACAAATGCGAACCATGTTGATGTCTACAGTAGCAATTTCTGTCTTCACAGCTGAGATGGAGCACGTGTAGTTGTATTCATAGACATTTATGCATATATTTATATAAATGTATGGTTATTTACATATAAATAATATAAACATATGCAGAGACACCCTGGGCTGGGGTATGAACCCACAACCTTCTTGCTGCAAGACAACAGTGCTACCAACTGTTCCACCATGCCCACAACTTTTTCCTTCAAGTCAAATTGGGAATCTGTTAGATGACTTAGAATGTATATAAAGATACATTACTTAGCAGACTACAGTTAAGGGGCAAAATTATTCGTAACTCTTGCCCTTGGGTTTAAAGTAACCAACATGATTTTTTTTGACTGGTAGATTTTTCTATTAATGAAAAAGAGTATACATATTTGACATACCATTTTTTAATAAAATGTAAACAAAGACAGAAAAATGCATTTTCTTCTCAAAATAAGTACTCCCTTTATATTTGTTGACTTAGAATATAATTTTATGGGATTTTTGTTGTTGTTTTATTTTATGCAAGGCTTCTAGTGACGTTCTCTTTTCAAACAAAGCTTAAAATACTTTTACTTTTGCCTTTTATTTCAAGGGATGCCAAATCAGTAACAACCTCTTGGGTAGAAGAAAAAATATTTTGAAATTTGCTTGGGTGTGAATATTTTGGGCCAATTCTACATACACTGGACCCCAAATAAATGCACAAAAATGTATCAATAAAAGTAAAATAATTATGTTTAAAAAAAAATTTAAGCTTTGTGTTGTCATTTTTAATAACTGATCGGTTAATAAAAGCGTTTATTGACGTAGTTTTTTAAAACCTTCCTTACTCTTTGAGTCACCTGATTTAAGCTGCAGTACTTCCGATTCCCCACTTGTCGGCAGTCAAGTAGTCTTAACCAGTGTCAGTGAGTTTGGAGTCCTCTCAAGTCACTAACACCCCCCCCCTACCTTTTTGTTATTTTTCACCTTGAGGTGTAAACGATTAAATGGAAACTGAAATTAAGTTTTTATTGAGGCAGTCAAAGTTGTATATGTTTTAAACCTATTTATTTTTTTCATATTTGCATAAAACTTCATGAGGGGGGTCATGGTGTTCTACTGACACAACATATTTTTTCAGTATATATTAGCCTACAGTCTACTTAATCTGAAAAGTGTGTGCAAGATTTTGGTATATGTAATTGACAACTAGAGTAAAAGAGAGAATCAAATTCAAGTGTCAGGAGTTTTTCTTTAACGCTTTTATGTGGACATTTCCAACGTTGTCAGCCTCTGTTAGACATAGACATCACCAGAACCCAAGGTGAGAAAACTTGTAGAAGCTTGACGAAGTTCTTCGGTTTCTCCTCTTTTTTCCCCGTCACATTGAGACAAGCGAGTCGTTCTCTTGCTGCAGGTTTTTTTTTTTTGATCTGCGACCGTGCATTCAACATGACGGAACCTGTTTTTGAATGCCGCTCCCGTTGTCAGAGCCCAGCCCTTTCTCTCGTTGAACTACAGTTCTGTGTCGTTGGGCGACCGTGTCTCTCGGGTACCATTCTGAAACTGGGTTAAAGGGCATAGCTTTGCAACTTTGAACGCTTGAGACGTTATGGGTGCGCTAATGAGCGCAACGTGGCACAGGACATTAGATCAGTTCTATGTCCACAGACCAATAACTTTACGTGCTCATTAAGGCGGTTTTAAGTAAGATCTTGTCACAACTTTAAGAAAAAGTGAGTGTGGGTCAACTGCCAACGTGTGAGCGTGCTGTGTGAGTGTCCGAGTTGTGGGAGAGGACAGTCTGATGCGTAATTTTCCCCGGTGCCCCGTTGCGCTCATTGGTGCATCTCTCCAACGTGTCACCAGTTTTGGTGGATTATCCCAGATATCTGCAGCATCAGGAGGGTGAGACGCCACTGTGCCCTTCCAGCTCATTCCCTCACTGTGTTAAAGCTGCCATCAAGACACTCTGACAACTTTGGGTGGAAGAAGCACTCAGGAGAGAGGTTTCAAGAGATTTTAATTAACTTACTTTAATTACTTACTTACTTTATTAACTTACGTCAACTTACTTCGATCTCAAAAATGCCAATCTTTACTTCAAACTGGAGGATGATGCCGTCCTTTTCACTAATTTCACTGCTTCTACTGACAACTTTGCTGCCGAAGGGGTTTTGGGTCAGCGGATCCCCAGCCTGCGCCTCCTGTGGCTTACCGGCGATGGAAAAAGACGCAGAACAGAGGCTGTTGATAGAGTTCGCCAAACAACAACTTTTGGACAAGCTGCACCTAAAAGAGAAACCAAATATCACTCAGACGGTGCCCAAAGTGGCGCTTCTCACTGCGCTGCGCAAGCTGCACTCGGGGCGCTTCAGACATGATGGTACCCTTGAACTAGAAAACAGTTTACCACACAAAGATCAAGGCTATGAAATAGTGAGCTTTGCAGAAATAAGTAAGTTTTGCTTTCATTTTTCATATAGTAAAGCTGCATTGGCATGACTTTTAAACACTATGCAGACTGCTTGTTTTTTTGCTCAAGCTCCTGCGTAAAAGTGTGTGTATTTCATTGGTTAGCTTTCATCTATGATTCATTTTTTTACTTTTACTTTTTACTTATTCTTGTACTCACGAGAAAGGATGGAAATGGAAGTTCTTCTCAATGTTTACATTCAGACCCAAGGAAGTTAGATTATTCAGATGCAAAATTCTAATTTATTTGAATTCTTAAATTAGATAAACACCCCCCTTATCAGTTCTTGTTCTTTTAGAACTATTAAAACAGGTCTAAGACTGAGCAGTTATAAACGTGATTAGTCAGTTCAACGAAACTGAAACACCAGAGCTTTGGATTCCTGCAGTTAGCAGTGATAATGGCTCATCTTATAGATAATTGACTATCTATAAGGATGCTCGATAGCCAAACTAGTCCAGAAGGATATGTTTTACGTTTTTTTTTTTCAAAGATAAAAAACTCTCAGCATGCTACAGAAAGTATCTGCAAACAGAGTTAAAAAGCTCCTGCTGAATCAGTTCTTCATGCCAGAGTAAACAGTTGCAAATATATTATAAATGGGATTGAAATGGGATCGAAATGGGATGCTGCCTCCATCATGTTTTGTCATGGTGATGATGCATTTAAGCTGATGTGTGAAAGTTAGTTTTCCTCCATGAATTTGTAAGAAGAAAAGTTTAATTCTGTCGAATTTGAGCACCTGCATTAGTGTTAACTTCCCTACATGACTTGTGGCAACCTGCAAACACGGCTTTGTATGGCTTTCTTTCAACATTGTTGTTACATGTGGGTCAAAGCTGTAGAGTGCATGACAAACAGATGCCCTGCCAACAGATTCTCCCACCTGAGCTCATGAGATCTTCAGGTCCTACAGAGATATAATAGACTTCTTGGCAGTTTCTCTGGTTAAAGTTCTCCCTGTAAGGCCTGTCAGTTCATGTGGCGAGCGTGTTTTGGTGGACTTATAGTTGGGCCATACTCTTTCTGGTTTCATGTGATTGTGCACTGAACAGTGCTTTGTGAGATTTTCAAAGCTTGGAATGTTTGTTAGATGTGGTTTTAAAGGCAGCTTGACTCCACTGGGCTTCATTTATCATATTAAAAGGGGCTGAACTCACAATGCTTTTCTGATTTTAATCAAGCGAAATGTGAAGCATGTATTTTTTCTCTTTTCTCCCCTAGAAAATCCAGTTAAAGTAATTAAAAGTTTCTAAATGAACATTTGAAAAAAAAATCAAGGGGTTTAAATCTATTAATTAAGCACTGTATGGCTATTGATTAAGAGTTTATATCTTGTGGAAAAAATAACTTGACCTTTTTTTTAGATAAAGAGGACTTAATATATTTACTTTACAATCCTTTCAACACATTCCCTCTTGGCGTTTTCTGAAAATGTTTAAAATATTAACAGTGTTTGTCATTGTTTCATAGATCATTCAGACAACGGTGACGAGGCAAGCCTTAGCCTTACCTTTCAGTTTCTGCAGGAACGTGGCAAGAGCATCCAGGTCCTTCAGTCCTCTCTGTGGATCTATACCAAATCCTCCGAGGATCCTAACCGGAATTCCCGCCTCCTTGCCAGGGTCTTCCTCTCAGCAGATGAAGGGACCTCAAGTTCTAATCGCACCCTGGTGATAGAAAAGATGCTGGAGGTTAAGGAAAGTAACTGGCACACCTTCCCCATCACCCGCACGCTGCAGACTTTCTTGGACGGAGGTCAGCGGCGACTCCGGCTCGAGGTCAGCTGCGAAGAGGGCGGAAGGAACCTCTGCACCTTTAATGGCTCAACTGACAAAGCGAACCAGCCTTTCATGGTGGCCCAGGTGCGTCTGCGAGATGACCACTCCAAGCACTCAATCAGAAAGCGTTCGCTGCGCTGTGGAGACGAGGTGACGGTGTGCTGCAAGAAAGACTTCTACATCAAGTTTAAGGACATCCAGTGGGATGAGTGGATCATTGCACCTGAAGGCTATCACATGAACTACTGCATGGGCCAGTGCCCCCAACATCTGGCTGGCTCCCCCGGGATAGCATCCTCATTCCACGCCACGGTCTTCAGCCAGCTTAAAGTCAATGGCATCAACACAGCCACCGCTTCGTGCTGCATTCCCACTGAGCGGCAGCCGCTGTCCATGGTCTACTTCAACTCTCAGCACAGTATCATCAAAACGGACGTCCCCGACATGATAGTGGAGTCCTGCGGATGCACATAAACAACAGTATTAAAGACACTCTGTAATATACGGTTTTTAAAAGACTGAAAACGTAGAAATTTGCTTGCTTTGGACAACTTAAAATAATATTAGTTTTTCACTCGCAGCTAAAATTGAACATGATGAATATATCCAAAGACACTTGATGCCTATATCAAAAAGTATGTTTTAATGCACTTTTTGAAAATGAATCAATTTCTAAGAATAACTGTATTGAGAGTAATTGTCTTAAAGAATTTAAAAAGCAACAAGGTTTTTATCAGGGTTTACAGAAAATATTCTAGTGTGTATTTTATACAAAGAAAATAAGATTTATTATTTGTGAAATTATGACATTGTAAAGAGAATATATGGATAAAGAAAAAATATGCATTACTGCAGGAACATTCATAGGGGCTAACCATTCTACTTTTAGCAAAAATTCGGAATATTTTTAAATTGTCAGTAAGATCTTTTTTTTTTTTTTTTACAAAAATGTTAGACCATTTATTTGGAAATTCTATGGATATACCAGATTTACTTGTTTAAACTATAGATTTAATTCTATTATTTATAACCACTGTATTCATGTAAAAAGAAAACAAAAGGAGAATGAAATCTGAAATTCCAAAAAACATTGAGGCAAGACGATGTAATCCCGTTTTTTTATCTAATTTCATTGGATTTTTATATTCGGTTGTTTAGCTGATATTTGTTCATCTAATAAATGTTGGGATTTACTGCTATTCAGGGCTCGGTCACAGGCTAACTAGTTAAGATTCCATATTCTTTTAATACAGGGATATATTTTTTAATTTCTATTTTTTTGCTTCGATCTTCACCTCTGTTCATCCTCTCAGGCCGTGATCAGACAGCTTCACTATTTTGTCGTGTTCTTTATATCCAGGCACTGGGGCATTATATGTTCACAAACTTCTTTTTTACATGCATTTTGAGACGTTGCAGGAATTTTGAACAGAAAAGTCCACCAAGTTAGTTGTGCCAGTTAAGAGGTACAGATCACAATAAGTCAGGTCTATACCTGAGTCTTCTTAAATTTAAGGACTCCACACGACAAGGACCACTTTTAGGGTTTCTAAATGGACTACAAATGTGAAAATATAAAATCACAGCACTGATCCATTCTTCTTTAAAAAAAAAGTTATTCCATAATTTTTGAAGAATTTTGCAGTCTTCAAAATCTAAATAACTACAGGGTACATATAAATCTGACCCATCTTTCATTTTTGCTTTACAGCTAAATTTACTGCCCCATAAATAGTGTTGTAATTTTTATTCAAGATGCAGTAAAGGGATTGAAAAAATGAAAGACCCGATACTACTACATCAAAGCATGCTTTACAGTTATATTGACAGCTTACGATCAAAACTGGGGGTCAGAGCAGGTAAAATCTCGCTGAGCCCTGACTGTGGGTAGCCTTCTTAGCATACATTTGAAGTATGTTTGATCAACATCTTCACCGTATTCTTTACACAAGCTTTACAGGCTGGGTGACTTCGACAGTTTATGAACCCAAGGTCATTTCTCGGCAGCATGAACAAACATTTAGCTATTGCCTCAGTGTCTGCTCATGTGAAGGTCTTCGAGGCAGGCGGGTCAGTGAGCATGTGCTGATGCACGTTGGCATTTATAGCTTTCAAAGTCTAAAGTTTTCAGGGGTGATGTAAATTTAGTATCTGTCCAGCAATAGCTAATTGAGCAATATCTGTTTGTTAATATATCTTTTGAGGTTTACAAATCTAGAATTTGCAATACTTTCTTTTTAGATCGATATTATTATGTTGGTTATTATACATCAAAACCCACACTGGGGAAAATGATCACTATCTCAGCTAAAATGGTATAATTTAAAAAATGTACATGGTAAAATAGCTTTTTATGGTATCAGAGCCCAGAAAAAAAAAAAAGAGAGAAAAAAGAAAAAATATATATTTCTCTTGCCTTATTTTGCAATTCTCAAATGAGTAAATTGCAATGCTTACAGAGAAACTTCTCATGGAAATTTCAAGTCATCCATTCTACAAAAACTCAAGTTCTGCTTAATTTGTATGCCTATATACTTTTTTTAAATTAGATTTTGAAAATAATTTTTGGGAAGAGATTGCAAAGGCAAAACGCTTTTTCCCCAATATGCTACATTGATCAGAAACACTGGGACAACAATGTTTTACCACAAGATATCTCAGGAACACTTGGCATCTCTTTCTCTGTTGGCTCAAATCCCGACAACAAAACTTTTAAAATAGTCATCTTATCTCTTTTTATGTGGTACACATTTTCGAGTTTTTATTGTAACTTACCCTGTTTTTATCTGCAAATATATCCTCTCTCTGGGCTTATGATGGCATGTTAGTGCCACTGCTACAAAGCTAAAACAAGCACTTTATTACCCTTACTGTAGTTTTAATGCAGTCTTTGCTAGAGGGGTATTTTTTTACTGTACTTGCAGCTAAAGTGGGCATTACCTAAAGTGTAAACAGACCTACAGGGAGGGAATTTCAATCTGCTTCCTTTCATAACCTTTAGTTGTATTCAAACATATTATGTTGTACATAAACTTGCAGTTGATGTAATGGATGAAAACCGTTTTGTGTCTATTTAAATATATAATCATTCTCTTTATTTTTGTACGATCTATTTTTTGCATTCAATTAACAACTTGTAATAGATTTTAAAATAAAAAAAATGAATTCATTTAATTTGAATGTATGCCTATTTTAAATAAAACAGTGTGAACCAATCCAATGTGTTGCATTAATTATCTTTTTTTAAATCATAAGATCAGATCTAAAGGCTCAGGAAATGAACCACTGAGAAAAGAGAAATCTCGTGTTCTGAATATATAACTTCACATTCACAGTAAGCAAAGCTCATGCAGATTCATTGATATATTAAGCAAGTAAGCTATAGTAATAATTACTAAGATTTTTTAGTATACAAAGTTAGCAGAGTCCTACTTTTTGTGTATCAAGGAGACGCACGTGTCCTACAATCAAACTGATGCAGTTTCTAGGTTAAAGAGCATGTTTACTCATACAAACAGTAGAAGTGGCTTTATGGACCATCTATGTTTGATGAGTAAACAATTGTTCCATTCCCTTGGCATGTAATCACTTTCACCTCATGCATTTAGAATATGGAGTGATTGTAATCTAAACCTGAGGCACTGTTATTGGAATGAATAGATAATTCATACAAGGAAGCAAGAAGACATTTTTACTTCGTTAAATTAATTAGCTAAAGCACCAAACTTATTAAATGTCAAAAGAAAAACAGTATTTGCACAGACATTATTACGCGAAATGTTAACAACTACAACATGGGACTATACTGAAATTCATTAGGTCATATTCATATTTTCCTTTCCCTGAAAATACATTTCTCAACTCTATCTATGAGGCCAATAGCACAGTTATGTTACATCACCAAAATGGACTATAATCACTGTCTGAGGCAGCCTGGCACAAAAAAAATGTTTTTTTTAAAGCAAATAAGCTGTTTTTTTCCATATTTGATTTCAAATAAATGTCTAATCCCTGGTGTTAATAACTTAACTATTAAATGGCACAAATTTGGTCACACAATTGTGTAACATTTATTTGGATAGCCACAGGTTTTGAGTGTTATCAACGCAAAAAAACACAAATTAACTCTAAGAAATTCTGGTAATTTAAGAAGCTGAATTCTACAGGTCGGAAGCTTTCAAACTAGCACATACATAACTGCAACAAAATTATGTTAAACATAGTATTGGCTCGGAAAAGGGATTCCAAATTTTTCTGATTTCTATTATGTAAGAAAATGCAAGCTATGTTTCATTTTTCTTTCACTTCACAACTATCCTCTACCTTTGCTGGTTTATAAGTTAAAATACCAATAAAATACATTGATGCTTGTAGTTATAACCTAGAAAAATATGCAATTGGGGATAATAAGATTCATGCACTGCACGTTCTACTAATTTTGAACATTAGGTTTACACTGAAATCCTATCAGTACTTTAAACAACATGTAGTTAGAGTCCTAGTGTTGATGTAGAATGTATAGATGCGATTTGCATGACATATATCAGAAGGAACCTGCTTCATGTGTTTGGTAAATAACTCCTAATCAAGATGTGACTGCAGATTTGGCTGGGACAGTGACTTCACTTTATAGGGAACCAGAAAATATGTCAGAAACAGATAAAACAAACATTATTATCAAATCTTCTTATAAATATTGTGTTGGAAATAATTATTTTAAAAAATGAAAGTGTGTAAGGGGTGGACAGTTAAAATGAAACCTGGTATTCTTGAGTGTCCACCATAAGAATCGAAGCAAAACCTTACGACAGATTATTAGGGCCATTGTAAACTAAACAAAATATTTTGAAGTAAACTTTCACCCAAAAACTCAGAAATTCTGAGATTAAAGTCACATATTTTCCTGAAAAGAACTCAGAAATTCTCTGTCACAAAAGTAATAAAATTACGAGTTAAAAGACAGAAATTTTGAATTAATTTCAGATATTTTCTAAGACAAAAATCATGTAATTCTCTTATGCAGAAAGGAGAAAATTAGTGATAAAACAAGAAGAAATTTCTATGATTTAAAGCATTTTTTTTTTACAATTTTCTGACTTTACAATGTCAGAAACATCTTAGTTTAGATATCAAAAATGTATGCCTTTAATCATAGAAATTTTGTAGTTTTTCTTGCAAATTTTCTTCTTTTCTACATCAGAGAATTACGCTTTTTTCCTAGAAATTATGTTAAATTAATCTCAAAATTTCTGTCTTTTAACTTGTAATCTTACGACTTTAGTGAGTTTTTTTTAATGGAAAATATTTGCAATTAATCTCTTGAATTCTGAGTTTTTACTTGTAGCTCCGCTACTTTTTGACATTAGAGAATTTCAGAGTTTCTTCTAGAAAATATGTGACTTTAATCTCAGTTAAAAAGTTTTTTAGGTGAAAATTTATTCCAAAATATGTTTATTTTGTTTACAAAGGCCCTAATACTCAGTCATAAAAACTAAACTAAACAATAGAAAAATAAAAAAACTCTAATGTACCTGAAAAAAAAAGTCTTCTCATTACTTTTTTATTGTTGAACCGTCAAAGCAGCAGCTTTTGAGAAGCAACTGGGGAGTTAGAAAACTGGGTGGGAATCTGTTACTGCTCTAAACTGGTTCCAGTCCTATCTCGAGGACAGGACGTACTTTGTCGAAATTGGCAATTGTGTCTCAGACAAATTTCCCATGATCTGTGTCAATCTTGGGACCACTTTTATTCAACTTGGACATGCTTCCATTGGGTCAGCTAATTAACAGCAATAATGTGTCTTACCATAACTATGCAGATGACGCTCAGATCTACGTGTCACTGACGGCAGGTGAACATGGGCCTATAGATACACTCTGTCACTGTATTGAACAGATCAGTGTGTGGATGCAAAAACACTTTCTCCAGTTAAACTCAGAAACTGAGATAATTGTTTTTGGCCCCAGGGACACAAAGAGAAAGTGTTATCATCAAAGCAATAACATCAACAGCTTTTTACCATCGGAAAAACATTGCTAAGATCAGAGGAGTAGTGTCGAAAAACCAGACTTAGAGAGACTTATCCATGTTGAGACTACTGTAATGACCTGCTCACTGGCCTCTCTAAACGAGCTGTTAGACAGCTGCAGTACATCCAGAACGCTGCTGCTTGAGTCCTGACAAGAACCAGGAAATACGACCATATTAGTCCAGTGCTCCGGTCTCTACACTGGCTTCCTGTCGCTCAGAGAATAGAAGCTCTGCTTGTGTACAAGTCTTTTCATGGTTCAGACAGAGACATACAGACACATACATAAAAAGCCTCCCTCTTAGGCACCACATTTACACCAGCACACTAAGACAACAAAGAGAGGACACTCTACACTCATTCATACACCCCATATACACTCTATACTCCCAGGTCCAGGGACTGATGTCCCAGCAAAGCAACCTGCCCCTGTTCCCAGGAGAAATTCCCCCTACCCTCCAGGAGGGAGACAAGCAGGCTGCCAAAATCTACGGTAGCAAGAGCAGCCAAATAGCCCCGGACCAGACAGCTTGTCATAGCTCCTGGAACCCAGCCCCTGATGGAAGGCAGCAAACAGGGGCGTGGAACGACCCCTGCTCGGATATGGTGTTGTTGCATGTTGTTCTATTGTGCAGTTAAAACAGAGGGGTGGGACATGGGAATGCTACCAGACACCCCCATCCCCGACCCAGGGCCCTCAGTATCTAAATGCAGTTAACCTCTGGGCACTGGCGCCAGAGGTAAGGCTCATTGAAGGGCCACACCTCTGGAGACAAAAAGTGTGCCCACAGCAATCTCCTTACATATGTGTGTCTCCTGAAAATTTTATAAGTGGGAGTGTCTAAGTTCAAGGATCAAGGCGGCCACCGGACCGCAAAGACGGAAATCCTTTCCCGCACCCTAATGACGTGCCCAATATTATTCTTTTTAAGGACTCTGTTTCTACACCGGCATCATCCAAAACATACACACCTCATCCATAATAGTCTGGTATGGAAATTTAGACTTTGCACAGAAAAAAATTGAAGGTAAAATAGACCATCCATCCATTTTCTGAACCGCTTAATCCATAGGGGGTCACAGGGAGGCTGATGCCTATCTCCAGCTGTCAACGGGCAAGAGGCGGGGTACACCCTGGACAGGTCGCCAGTCCATCACAGGGCCACATAGAGACAGCAGGACAAACAATCATACACACACACTCACACAACAGTCATGTTTTTGGACTGTGGGAGGAAGCTGGAGTACCCGGGGGGGACCCACGCATGCACGGGGAGAACATGCAAACTCCATGCAGAAAGTGCCTGGGCCGGGATACGAACCCACAACCTTCTTGCAGCAAGGCAACAGTGCTAACCACTGCCCCTTAAGATAGACCAATCATCCAAAATCACTGGCCACACCCTCCTTCTATTTACACACTGTACCAGAGATGGATCACTCAACGGGCAGTAAGAAATCTCCTCTCACTCTACATATCACCTGTTAAAACTGTTGGTCTATTTGATCTATTTTACCTTGTAGTTTTAAAATAATAATAATAAAGATAATAATATATTTAATTCAAAGCGCCTTTCAGGACTCTCAAGTTCGCTGTACAAATACAAACAAGATTTATAAACAATGGAAAACAATGTAAGGACAATGCGAAACAGTGTTAAACAATAACAAACGATTTAGAATAAATAATATTAAAATCACAGTAAACAGGTACGATGGAATGAAAAGTTATGTGGAGTTTGAACAGATGGGTCTTGAGTTGAGATTTGAAAACAGGGAGAGAGCTGATGTTTCTGATGTCTCTCGGGAATAAGTTTGAGAGTATGGGAGCAGTTCTGTTCACACTGTTGCCTTCTGGAAGGTACTACAGGTCCCTGCCATCAAAATCAGTCAGATACAAAAACTCTTTTTTTTTTCAAACAGCTGTGCAGACACTAAACCAAGTCACTTATCTGATGTTTCTATGTGTTTTTGTAGGGAATTGTTGAGTGCTGACACAGAGATGTGAGCATGTCATGCTGTTCTGAGAACAAATTCCACCAACTTGTTTTGTGGACATTACATAAATGAAATTGTATCAGAATCTTTTGGATATCCCATCTCTCATTTACAACTAAAAATAAAAATATTGGTTCAATTAAAATAATTCAAAACATGTCCCTGGTGTTAATACTTTGGGATGGAACTACTTTGGTGACAAGTATGTGTATAAACCCAAAAGGTTTGGTTGAAAAAGCTTCTCAGTGAGGAGGAAGTCATCATTCCAAAGGCAAGATAAAAAGCCATATTACAATTTGCAAATGCAGAGAGAGACAGAAAACCTTACTTTAGAGACATTTGGAGAAAAACGAGAAAATGTCCAAGCTTGAGAACACCATCCCAAATATGTAGTAGCTTATGAGGCAAAACAAATCTTTACAAACAAAACTGGCTCAGTTACTGTTAGTCATAGTCCTGTCAAGAGGAATTTGCCAAAAATTCCACCAGAATATTATGAAACGATTTTGGAAAAGTCATTCAGTTTAACAAACACTTCTGCACTCAAACAGATGACAGTTTTTCCGTCCAATAATAATATGCTAGTTCAAGGAAATTCACATACATCTGCACAATGCAATTAGAATAAAATTGGTTGAACCATCATACTTTAATTGGATAGAAAAACTCTCATCATTTAAATAGTGTTAATCCATGAGTCACTTTTCTGAATGTGAAACTGATTAAACATACTAGTTTACGTAATTGTCACCATGTAGCATTAGTAGTTTTGAAAATCCTAATTTACCCAAAAAAGACAACTTCACAGACTTAAACACAAATATAAATGATAAGAAAATCACAAACAAGTGATTAAACTGGGTCCTGTCTCCTTACTTTAGTAAAATGTGGCTTCAGTGTTCAGGGCAACCTCCAAGCCCTGCAAACAGTTTGTGTTGTAACTTCAGTTATAGCTTACTATTGGTCCTTTTTTTTTTGTAATTGTAATTTGATCCATAAATTTCTTTTGGACCATCACACTTTCCCTGAAGCTCAGCATGGCTGGATTTGTTGAAACAGATCTGTAACTCTGTATCGTACTCTGCTTTGGCATCGGTTCCAATTGGGATTGGCAACTTAAAAAAGCTGCAACCTCGTACCACCGTACCAATCTATCCAATAACGCAGAGAAGAAATGATTTTTTTGCTTTTGTTTGGTGAGTACTACGGCGAAAAGCTGAGATTATGACTGCACGTGTGATGGAATTAGTACACAAGCATGAGGAAAGTTTAATGTTGACGTGGGAGTAGGGGAGCTCTGTGTGACACCAGGAAGTTATAGCATTAGCCTCCTTTGAAGAACGTAGATAGTTGACCTAGTTTGCAAGAATGAAAAGCCTACTGACTCACTGATATATTGACACACTAACCCACAGACCCACTGTTTTGCTGTGTGCCACTAAAACCCTAAATCCTTCACTCCACTTACAATCCCACAAATCCTCTGCCGAGGGTTAAAAGTGTCAGCCAGAGTCAGCGCTCAAGGTGTCATGCGAGGACGGGATGTAAAACCAAACTCTTCCCACTCTCTCCCCTTGTTCCACGGGTAAGCAGTAAGTAACGATGTGAGGCTTAGTGAGAAGATTACAGTGCACAACAACAGCTACATGATCCCTCCATGTAGCAAATCATGTAGTTACAAACGGTATAATGCATCTTCTACATTTTTATAAAATACCAGCAAATACTTAAAACAAATAGAAAGTGACTTTAACTGGGAAGTATTAGTCGCCATGTGATGTCAGTCAAATCAAATATCTGAGCAGCTAATGAAAACTGTATTTTATCACCTGTTAAATATTTTCTTACCAATGTAGTCATCAAGAGAATTTTATTATACAATTACAGGTTCTGAATTAATTCAATTTAATGTAATTTAAAATATTCCTGGTATAATTGTTACATTTTATGATAAATTAAGGGAATTTACTTCCCGACTTTTCTTTACTCTGCCTGAGATAACACAGGTCAGTATAAACGCTTTAGATTAATTTTCACTATGCATTTCATCATTTTTGAAATATCAAATGTGGATATGCAGCTTTAGCTTTATGACACACTTTCAAGGTCATTTTAAAGAATCTAGAACTGTACTGTTGACTGTGTTCTAGCTTTCACATACACAGCACTTCAAATAACTTTTAAATCCTCAGGATGATCCCATTACGGCAGTCCCAGTTTCCTGTTATATCTGTGAGTTACATCAGGGCTACTTTGTTCCAGAACAATATCCTGCAACAGGAACTCAGGCAAAGCTTTACCTTTACCTTAATTTACAACCTAAGCTTGTCTGAGTGCAATGCTTTTTAATGAGTGTGTTTGCTGCAATAAAAATTTGAGACAAGAACCAAAGCCTGTATAGAAATGTAATAGTAGCAATGAAAAATTGCTATGATTATGTCTCAAGATTAGGTTATTACAGCAAATAATGCAGAATAAACTTGCAATCAACTGCAAAGAATGGGACATTTTTGGTTAAAAAAAACAAAAATAAAAACGTATAAATTTTTAAAGTGTAATATACAATGTTTTTTATTTGCTTAAATAAATGTATTAAAATATTTACAAGCTGTTTCATGCAGAAAAAAAAATCAAAACAAACCTCAAGAGGCGCAAAATTATTGCTTTCTATTACAAAAAGAATAACTAACAATTGCATATAACTGATGACAGATATGCTATATGATAAACACACTTCATAAGTACCGCAAAAGACTATGATTAAAGGTTAGCAGTGTATTATTCACAGCACTGGCAGCATTTTTCTACTTTCACCAATAGAATCACTTTTACCACTTGGTGGCGCTGTCAAATTAGAAGGCTAAGAATCCCTTTCTCAGATTAACTATTGAGAATAATCCAGTTAAAGTTACCCTTGCTTTACTCTAATCATGTTATTTTCACTGTCATTTGCATCCCAATATTTTACCTCAAAATTGTTGTCAAGTTCAGACAAAAAAAATTACATTTAGCGACACAGGGGCTGAGGGGTCTAGACAAAATGTTGTGTCTATGCTCATGTTTGCAATCACGTTGCATAAATAGACACATAATTTACATAAAAATATTAGTTGTAATCACTGGGGTCTCTAGAGTAATTAATTCATCCTAGGAGTAACTTGATTAGCCTGATAAATTGTGAATGCTCAGTCCATGCAACTTTGTTTTCTTTTATGGTGCCCAACTAGACTTGAAGTTACAGTTCATAGTACCTTATTTCTTATGGTTGTTTATTGTTTGGACAGCAGAGGGCACTAGACTGATTTTCTGAAAATATGCCTGAGAGAAAGCTAATGGCACTAAGGATGCTAATGGTACAAGCCATTCAACTCAATCAAAGCAAACTGTGTATGAATATCGCTAACAGACTGTGGATTACTCATACAATTTTCGGACCCTTGGGCACACTGATCAGAGGAACGATGGATACTCAACAACAATGGGGATGAGTTACACGTTCACAAACTAAAAGCATAGCATCCATAGGAATTCATCTGAAGGCTGTGCAAAGTATGTTCTTAGATACTTGTATTCAAAGTGTTTTCTTTTATTGTTGTTGTGGGAAAATACAAAATAGATTCTCGTTTTAGGAAATTGCTTAGGTAATAAAAAAAGAATCTCTACTTGTATCGCGCTTTATCTAGTCCTGAGGACCTCAAAGCACTTCACACTACATTCGGTCATTCATTCATTCACACACAAAATTCACACACTGGTGATGGTGAGATACGGTCCAGCCCCAGCTGCCCATGGACATATTTATAGTAGTGCACTTAAATTAGGATATTGATAAGACAAGCTGGCGAAATCTCAACTGACCAATAGAAAAAGTTAGAACTTGTATATCAGAGACCTTTCATATATTACTGAAATCTAAAAAATCTCTGATGACTTAAGCAAAGATGTCAGAGTGGTGTCAATTTTTTTGTGACTAACAAAAACTAAGCACAAGGCCGGAATACTTACTTAAATTCATACTTTCTACGTAACAGAGTTCCCTCACAACAACCTTTTCCAGCCTACCTGAAACACAAAACACAAAGAAACTATTTGAAGACCTTAGTCTGGGGCACGTCAGAATTGGCGCCTGAATCACATGTTGAAACATATCAAAAGAGTTACATTTAAATGCCTCATAAAATTTTTATGAACACTAATCTGTGCCAAAAGTAGATAAGGGCTTCTTACGTGATCTCTTAGTTTTCAGGCTAAAGAAGTCTGTGTACTTTCAAGAGAAATTCACACGTGGTTGATTGTCTCTTGGAATCATCTGTAACACAAAAAAACAAACATTATGTAAATCTGTTTGAAATCAAATTAACAGAACTATGAAGGAAAAGTCACAAACCTGAAACTCCTCAGCATATACTGTAGATCCCACTTTTGCATGCCTTTCTGGGACAGTGGTATATTGTGTATATTTGTAGGTAGCACCAGGACCTTGTATAATGACTACTTGAGTCTAGAGCAAGGCAGAAAGGCAATCCACTCTTTGGTGGTGGTTTGAATTTTGTTTGACAAGTAATGTTAACCGCAATCATCATTTTATGAATATTCAGAAAACATCTATTGGAAGTTACTTTTGTGACATAATAACTCAAGTTATGTCTTGAGTTATATACATACCTTGCTTTATCAACAACCAACCTCTTTCTTTGAAGGATAAACTCTCTGAAGCACCACGATGTGTCAATGTGTTGATGGGAGTTTTACGTCTTCCAGGTACCTTTAATGAAAGTTTTAAAATATATATATATCAGTTGTACTTTTGCACTGAACTCTGACTTCAGCAGATAAGAAACTGAGCAATGGATGACCATTTGTTGTAAAGCAATGATCTCATTGGCTTCCCCATCAACACAACTAGCCTAAAAGTCTTGGTCCAGGAATGGTTGAAGAATTCCATACCTGTGGTTCCTCAAGTAAAATGGACAAAATATAAAGTTAATACTGCTCACGAAAGTTTATTTTTGGTCCTAAATTGCTACATGGAGGTGTCCAATTTTTACATTCCTGAGACTTTATCCTCACCATTAAGCATCTGTTTTACTTGGCATAACTTTGTGGACCTCCAACAAAGGTACAAGGAATCAGCCTGATCAAACAAAACTTACAGTGTAAGAACAAAATTTTTAGTTATTTGCTTGCAAATGTTTTGCAAAATTAAACCAACATTTTTATAGACTTTAACCAATGAAGTACTATATATCTGATGGTCTTTTCTAAGGGAAAATCACTTTGCCAGCAAACGACTTCAGCGCTATACCGCCATAAGGTTTTACTTTTGGTCACTTCCAGATGGCTTGTAAAAGAAATCACAGTTGTACCTCTGCTGTACCTTGTGAAATGCTACAATAAAACAAATTCTATAGATGTTACAAATGTAAGTCTGCAATAGTCATGCACGTCGATGTTAGAAAAGCACTATATGTAAGGAAGACATAACTTAGCCTACTATCATTTTATTGTAACGTATTGGGACAAAAACTGAAGCAATTAAAGGCTAGTAAATTCAGCACTTCTAACAAGTCCTCAATTTACTATTGTAATGTAAACCGTTTATTGCTTATACAAGACTGATACCATAAAAGAACATATAAGTATGTAATCTACAATTCACCATTTTATGGCCACTTGGGGGCAGCAAAATGCCTTGGAGAACTACTGGAATCTTGTAAGTCTCAAAAGAATATACAACTGATCAAGAATTGATCTTACCAGACTTTAAGCTTAAAGCTAAACATGTTTCAAACAGTCAAGATTTAGTGGGAAACAACTGGCAGATACTCAATAAAGGTCATAATGACTCCACAAAACAGTCTAAGCACGTTCAAACTTAAGATTAGTTTAATGTATGCTGCGTATTAAGATGCACTATATGAGACATCTGTTAAAGGTGTCTGTCCAAGGCAGACCCATGACAGACCAAAGAGACTATATTTCCCTTATGTCAAGGCAGACCCAGGACAGACCAAAGAGAGTATATTTCCCTTATACAGAATAAGCCTCAGAGTACCACTGGGGAGAGGGAGGTTTTGGATGTTTCCCACCTGGACCTGTGATAGAATTGAAATTGTATATTTGATGGTATATTACTGTTTGCTGGAAAATGAGGGCATGTTTGCTTGCAGGGATTTATAATGTGATAATTGCAATTGAGGTTAACTATGAGTTCAGCAAATTGGTTTCCCCCCGGGAGTGTTCCTTCCATAAATAGAATACAAGGAATGACATGGAGGGGTTTCGTAATGCAAAAACCGGAACTGGTTAGCTTTTCGCTTAGTCTGTCTTATATGGTCCCTGCTCAGAATGGCTGAATTAGATAACAATGGTAAAGCCATATCTTTTTATGCTGAACAAAATACAGTCTAATGCAGAAAACTCCTTCACACTGACATAGCTAACCCGTGAGTAGTGCAATAAGTCCACTGCCATTTTATAGTAAGTGGGTTGGAATTACTTTCACATCATTAGTTGCCAGTTGTTTTGATTTGATTTTGGTATAGAAATAAATGTCTTTTTATGTCCAATAATACTTGACCCATTGCATCCACCTAAAAAAGTTTCCAAGCTACTAATAATCACCATAATTGAAGCAAGGTAACCAATGTTATCAAGTAAGGGTCACTGCTTTATTCTATGACTCTTAGTCTATTGGGAAAAAAAAACATACTCATAGACACTTTACAATTGTAATGTTCTAACTTCCTCTCTCAGGTAGCTGTACTGCAAAAAAAAACAAAATGCTAACTGGTACGTAAACAGGCACAACAACAGTTTGTATGTTTAATTATTTTTTATTTTTTTTTACACAGGGCCCTATTAATACATCTCATTACACTTTAAAAGAACTCACATCCCTAAAAAAGTACTCACACCAATTTCAAAAGAACACATGACCTGAAAAAAAGTATGTACACCCATTTCAAGGGTACTCACACCCCAGAGGGCCTGTCTTTCTGTCTTTCTGCTTGACATTCTGTCTCAGTATGTCTCATTCTCCCTGTTTGTCTCCATCCGTCAGTCTGTCTGTCTTCCCTTCTCTCTGTCTCAGTCTAATTCTGTCTTTCTGTTTGTCTCAGTGAGAGTTCCCCTCCAGTGACTGTCTTTTGAGGCTAACAAAAACATTTCTCACCCTAATCTGTCTGTCTATGAATTAACATGTTTGGCATCCAGAACGATTCCATATCATAATTCTTCAGAACCCACATTGTACATTCATCTCTGTGTATGTTTTTTGCCTGTGCTATTAAAACAGACTTTTTCATCCTACTTAGGAAAGTGTAACTTTCACATGTATAATTCTTCACACCCCTTACATAATATAAGGTACTTAGCATCAGTGTGCTAGCACTTGTTAGCATTTTTTAAGCTTAAAGTGTGTGGGAGGGCCTTTCGCTGACTGATGTTTAAAACACCAGCGGATCGTGATTGGCTAGACAACGTTGACGCTGGGCAACCTCACTACATAAAAAACTAAAAAGGAGCTGCATTCTTAATCATTCCTTTAATAATTTTCCGAAAACTCCCTCAAACACTCTCTGTGAGGAGTTTGCAGACGACTTAAGAGGGAAGGTAGACACCATCAGATGTAATATTTTATCCCCTCAAAGTAACATGGTTTTAAACAAATCTGAGTGTCAGCCTTTACCAAAGGACCCTTAATAACTTTTTCTCTTCAGTGAGGCTTTGGACCCGATTCCCACCCATTTTTAAAGCAATTTTATGGTTCTTTTAAAGATGAGATTTTAAACTTTAGGAATTGCTCCCTTCAGACGGGGGGTTTTCCTGCCGCCTTTAAAGCGGCGGTAGTGAGGCCCCTGCTGAAGAAGAGCAATTTAGATTTTCTTGATTTAAAAAATTACCGACTGGTATCTAACTTTCCATTTTTAAGCAAAGTTTTAGAAAAAAATTGTTTTTATTCAACTCAATGATTTTTATCAACGCTTGTAATGTCCTAGAGAAATTTCAGTCTGGTTTTAGGATGAACCACAGCACAGAGACGGCGCTTTTAAAGATTTTAAATGATTTTAGATTAAACTATGACACTAAGAAGGTGACAGTGTTGGTTCTACTGGATCTAATCGCTGCCTTTGATACAGTAGACCACAGTATTCTTTTAACTCGTTTAAAACAGATCGGCCTCTCTGGTGCTGTTCATAAATGGTTCACATCCTACCATATAGACAGGACTTTTATGATAAGTTTAGATAACTGTTCCTCTAAGGTCCATAAAATCACATGTGGTGTGCCCCAGGGTTCAGTTTTAGGCCCAGTGCTTTTTAACCTGTATATGCTCCCTCTTGGCAGTGTCATCAGAAGACATGGAGTTAACTTTCACAGTTATGCTGATGATACACAGTTGTACATCTCCATGTCTCCTGATGACACACGGCCAACAGATGCACTTTTTAACTGCATTTTAGACATTAAATCCTGGATGGCAGAAAACTTTCTCCAGCTCAACCAGGACAAAACTGAGGTTTTAGTTATCTGTCCTGAGGCTCAGAGAGGGAAACCTTTACCAAAACTACAATCTTTGTCTTTTAATCCTTCTGTACAAGTGAAAAATCTGGGTGTGATTTTTGACTCTGAGCTGACTTTTATTCCACACATTAAAATATTACTAGAATAAATTATCATCTAAAGGACGTCGCCAGAGTCCGCCCAATTCTCTCTCGGGCCAATACGGAGACGCTAATGAATGCTTATTATTTAGTAATATCTGTTAAATTGCTCTGCATGTTTTATTTGATTGAATTTTTAGTTTAGTTTTTAACTGATTATTATTTATTATTTATCTGCTTTTCACTTTATCTGATCCATGTCTTATATTTTATAATTCGGGATGCTAACAGTCTTAACATTTTATCAGTATTTTAATACTTAATTTCATTTTCTACTGATTATTTTAATATTTTAAGTTCTTATTTTAATCATCCTTCCAGTGTTTTCTCTGTGGGAGCCCTCTGCATCGGGGGTGGTGGTCGGCTGTGGCTACCTGGGTGCCCCCCAGGTAGCGCTTGGGTGGAGGTGGGGGTACCATCCCTCCCTCCTCTGGGCGCCCTGGGTCGGTGCCTTGGCTGCTGCTGCTGATCTGCTGCTGCTGATGCAGATGGCTCCCATGATGGCGTTTCCTGGCTCATCTGTACTCAGCCCCTTGTTGCATTTGTTTACTGTTGCTTTTATGTGTGTGTGTGGGAGATGGGTTGGATTGGGTTGGATTACCGACTAGTCAACTAATCGATAAAAGAATTAGCGATTAGTCAATTATCAAAATAATAATTTGTGGCAGCCCTGTTAAGATTTCATTCCCATTCCATCATTGTTGTTGGAGCTAACTTGGCAACAGAACCACTTTTTGGTGTTGGAACTGATTACGCACCACGTGGCAGGCACCTTTGAAATATCCTGACATTTCCTAGTAAGTTAATAAAAAAGTCTGACACAAGACCTCACAGTGCTGTAGCTCAAGTTGCCAAAACAAAAAAAGGTTGATTTTTTTACTGGTTGTGTTAGATTCGTATATTGCGGCAGTTTCTTTGACTGATATACAAAGACAGTAGAGATGGCCTATGTCATATTATCAGTTTATTAACCACACAGTGGCTATGGTTAAAAGTGCATAAATGAAAGTGTTTTAATGAGCAGAGGGAGTGCTGGATTTGCACAGTTCAGAATCCAGTAGGAGCTTGCATCAGCACAGCTAAAGGAATTAATGCCACAGTTCTTGCTTTACCTCCATCTTAACAGGTCTTACCACACTCAATTTCCGATGGGGACCTAATTCTGTCAGAGGCAACTTAACAGAATCCATCCAATCAGGGTGATGAATGTCAGCATATAATGTGTGTAATGTATCACTTTACAAATGTAACCACAGAGCCTTGCTGTGGAAAATTAGGAGCATGCTAGACAAGTTAACATATGTGTTTACCAAACCAGAATGTTTCATAACCCATTTTTAGGATGGATTATAGATGTTGCTGCGGTGCTGCCCCCTAGTGGAGTATTCAGACTATTTCTTTTCACTGTAACTTATTATTATTATTATTATTATTATTATTATTATTATTATTATTATTAATAATAATAATAATAATAATAATAATAATAATAATAATAATAATAATAATAATAATATTTTGTTTTTAGAACAAGATCATGTTTGTGTGCACCGATTAATTGCATACCTTCCTGATATGAAGATAGCGCCTCAGCGTTTCTCCTGCTGTTTCATGGAGCAACGCCCGCTGATATGATCTGCTTAGACAATTGAATTTCTGCAAAAGACACAAGAAAATCATGTAAAGAAATTAGTGAGGACTACAACCAACATTTGTTGTAAGTCATTCTAACCATTCCACAGAAAAATGTTTGGCCAGTCTACAGATTGCAACTGTTTGAAGAAAAGAAATCTGAATTGCTGTATTAAATACCAGACATTAAAAAAGAATACAATAAACTTTTGTAATAAAGAATTTGTTAAACTTTTGTGCATTTGTCTGTAGAAGCAAGTACTGCTTTATTCAACAAATAACATCTTCTCAAAATCGTATGTCCTCCTATTGAAGTGACAGAATTTGGAGTTTAAAAAATGACAGAAAAAATAATAAATCCTGACTTATATCCTATGCAAAAACAAACAAATCTATATAGAGGGGGAAAAAATCCCATAGCACATTTATGCTCACCAATAATCTAATCCTTTGCTGAAGCACCTCTAAAAACAGATGGGTTATTTTTCTTTTATTGGAATCAATCAACATTCCCCATCATCACTGTAATATGTATCCATCTGGCTTGCAGAGGTTGGAGTTTATTTATAAAAGGGACAATACATATTAATGAAAATGTAGATGTAAATATGCAAGATTATGGCCTAAAGCTAATTTCAATCGTAAGTTTCTTCGGGAGGTTGGCAAATCAATAAAGCAACAGTAAAAACAATTAGAAAAGTTTGCCGTCATGGTATGAGCAGGAAGAGTAATTACACAAATAGAAAAATGTGTCCTTGAAAACACAATAGGAAGAAAAAACACAAAAAAAAATTCAATGAAAAAGTATGGTGGATCATAAAACAATAAAACATAGAGGCCAAGATTCTCATAATCTCTCAGATTGTGTGAACATATTTAGCTTTGGGCTCAGCTCAGTTATTCTGACAAGACAGAAACGGTGGTCTTTGGAACAGATGCTCTGAAAAGGGAACTGCTTCGTGAATAACATAACGTACCTCTGTGTTATTTTTGACCAAGACATGATATTCAAATCCCATATTAAAGATGTTTATAGGATTTTCTTTCTCTCACCTCGAGAATATTGCTATAATTAAAATGATATACTGTCGAAGAATATTACTGAAAAACTAGTCCTGGTATTTATTGCTCAAAGGCTGGACTACTGCAATTCTTTTGTATCAGGAAGCCCACCAAAACGCAAATTAAAAGCCTTCAGTTGATAAAAAATTATGCAGCAAGAGTTCTGAAGTTCTGAAGCCGCCGTTCATTGACTCCTTGTAAAATGCCTTGAGATGACATTGAATTAAAATGAACTGAAGTGAATTGAACTGTATTCTAAAACATTCATTCAGCAGAAAGACTTCTTTGAAGTACATGACCGAACACACTGTGGTAGTGACAGAGAGAATATATTTTCATTTCCAGCTTTCTACTAGATACCTGAAGATTTGATGTTAGAATTCACAGGTATTTAGATCTCTTCATAATTTCAGTCACTTTACAAAATATCCTAGTCAACACATCCAAGAAATAAAACCCCAATTCATGATCTTACTAGTGTGATGTTTTGTGTCTGTGTATTGTTTTTTGCCTAAACTGTAACTCAAACTTTGAGCCTGTTTTTTATTCCAAACATAACGTATTGCTAATTGAGATTCTTGATTGCCTAAGTGAGTAAACAAAGTATTTTTGAAATGTCTTTAATCTTTCCTAATTCAGACATCCAGATAAAGATGCAAATCAGCAAACATCAGCAACATCCTGCAGAAAGCGCAACTGTTTGCTATAATTAATGTTAACCAATAAGTGTTGAAATTAAAGCCAAAAAATGAATAATGGTGAGTAATTGCGCACTTTAAATTAATTGTTTTATCAGGTGTTTCCAGATATGTTTACTTTTTCAGTTCACATAAATTCACATAAATTCACATAAAAAAGTTACTTGTTGGTGTAACTTTTTACATCACAAAATCCTAGCATTTTAAACGTCTCATTTTATGAAGAGCTTATTATATGGCTGCTCCTCAGCTTGTAATAGGCTGCCCTCTAGTGTTCGAATAATGAATGTGAAAAAGTAATCTATCTATCTATCTATCTATCTATCTATCTATCTATCTATCTATCTATCTATCTATCTAGTTAGTTGTTTTACTTATGCCATCTATAAAAAGAACTAACTACAAAATTTTAGAAAAAAAGAGATTGACAGGAAAAAAATATAGATTTATCCTCCATCAGGAAGTTTATTTTTTTCATCTCAATCTATCTATCTATCTATCTATCTATCTATCTATCTATCTATCTATCTATCTATCTATCTATCGCGAGAAAGAGAAAGAGAAAGAGAAAGAGAAAAAGAGATAATAATAGTTTATTATGTGGATTCAAAAAGCACAAAACAAGTTATGAAATGATTACCATAACATATTTCATAATGAAAACTTGTGGGACAAAAAAGGTACAATATTAATCTCAGTGGATTATTATCTCTTGGAAAATTGTGCATAATTCCTTAAAATTAAAATTTAAGTGAGTATTTGTCAACCAGAGAAATGGGTATTTGTGTTATCAAAATTAAATATGTATACTCTTTAACTTTCAGTTACTTAATACTTTTATTTATTAGATGACAACATAACATTTTAATTGAGCATGCACAATACTAAACCTACATCTCTTACATTATTTTTTATGTTGCTGTGCACATATTCAAACTAACCTGCTGATAATGACTTCTCCAAAATGTTTGCTCCCAAATGTATATTCTGGTATTACTAACATTACTCATAATTTTATAATGTTGCATTATCATTTCAAAATAACCCCCCAAAAAATGTTAAAACAGGAGGGTAGATAGAGACGTGTTGATCATGCAGCACAAAATAGAATAACATTTTTTGCAGACACTCCAACTATTTTTGCAATAAATTTAATGTAAAAACAACATTTCTGTACTTACCTTTGCATCTGATTTTGATAAATGTTTTTAAAAACACTGGCGAACATTCCGCCGCTGGCCATACTGTTGTCTCTAACTCTAATTTACTCTCTTCGGTGTGCAGAGGCTCGCTGCAGACAGAGAGAACCCTTATATGTGCTGCATGCATTGCTGCTGGACTTCCAGCCCTGGACCCCGAGCCAATGGGAGGAAAACATGTGCAGGGGACCATCTGCAATGGAAAAACAAATCCTGTAAAAGATTTGCTGGATTTTGCTGCACTGGGGAATGGTGTCCAGATGCCCTTAGCCCTGGTGACAGCTGCTTTCCCTTCTACTCACTTGGCTAACATGCATGATCCTCCATAGCCTTCCGTGGCCTTGGATTTATCACCCTGTGGGTGCAAGGTGCTTCACTTTCGCTGCACGTCGTGGATATTGAATCAGGTTTTAAAGGATTTTGTAGCGGTGTGGTGTGCATATTATTTAATAATAAACCTGCTGTCATGACAAACTTTTGTGCATGAATCGACTGGAGGAACACAATGAAAACCATGTTTTAGAAATACACAGCAGCAAACAATGAGACGGCATCCTCTCTGCAGCTTTCATTCCTTTCTTGACCTTAACGGCACGACTGAAAGCTTTTGCTTTGGCTTACTTGGTCAGTAATCTGTTTGGTGCTTTAAGCCTACAATAGGCTTTGGAGGTGGACATCTGTAACTTTTTATTTCTGTCCCATTCACCTTTTCTCCTCTTGCTTCATTAAGAAAACAGCTAACATTTGCACATTTTGCATTGTATTGCACATAAATCTGAATCTGAAATTTATAGCCCTGGTTAGCAAGCCCCATTGGAGCTATTTGGACTTTTTTTCTGAAAAATCCACTTAACTGCATTCGCAAGGTTTGAAAATCTGAGATGGTGATGTAATTGAAAAATCTCCCAAGACAAACAAAAAGATTTTGGTGTATGCTGTAATCTTTATCAACTTTGCACTGACACTACCTGGTTTAAATCATCTACATAAACATATATTAAGTCTAGATATATTTTTCTGTATAGGAGAAAAAAAAGCTCTGAATGACCAGAATGATAAACTCTTCCCACCTTTAATCCCACTCATTGATAATCTGTAGTGAAGCTGGTGTAAGATTCTCCCCTCTTTCAGATGAAACATATGGCTGCAGCATCTGTGGGGTGGTTTATAGCCAAGGGTTCCCCACTTGGCTGCTGCGGCTATATCGGGCCCGAAGCCCACCATGACTCTCATTGACAAAATCTGATGTAACCACTGGCCGTATGCTGTGAATGGACTCCAGCCTTGGCTCATGTCACCAACTGTTCAGGCTTTGACTCAGCTTTCCCGGCTGCTTCAAAGAGAAAAAAAAAAAACTGCCACATAAATGTCGTTTTTCACTAATGTGTAGCTAATAAACCCTGTTGGTCCCGTGATAATGAATTTGGATTCTGTTCAGCAAATAAATGCATAACACTTAACATATTCAATATTTTTACTAGTCCTGTTAAATTTGTACAGCTATATTCAATAACCAACACCCTAAAAAACCCGAATAATTATTTATGGGTTATAACAAAAATAAAAAATAATGCTGCAAAAAGTCTACCGTAAACAATAATAAACACCCTTCTCTAGCAGATCTAGTTATATTAGAGCCTCCCAGTGTTTCCTTTTATGAGAAATATGAATATGTTGTTTAAGATTGTTAATTTCAAACTGTTAGAATTTGTTGAAGTGCTATATTACGGACTTTCCTTCTTGAAATATAATATTTAATTTTTTATTTTAGTTGTCATCTAATAAATAAAACTACTAAGTAACTGAAAGTTAAAGAGGATACATATTTAATTTTAATAAAATGAATTCACATTTCTCTGGTTGATTAATCCTCATTTTAATTTTTATTTCATGGAATTTTCAAATAGATAACAATCCGTTGAGATTAATATTGTACCTTTTTTGTCCCAGAAGTTTTCATTATAAAATAAATTATGGTAATAATTTTATAACTTGTTTTGTGCTCTTTGAATCCACATAATAAACAAATATTTCTATGTCTTTCTCTCTAGATAGATAGATAGATAGATAGATAGATAGATAGATAGATAGATAGATAGATAGATAGATAGATAGATAGATAAACTTCCTGATAGCATGACAATGGAAGAAAAATATATTGTGGTTTGTTTTTTTGTTTTTTTTGCTGTCAATTTTTTTAAATAAAATTTTGTAGTAAATTTTGTAATAAATAAATAAATATTCCCGGTCGATGTAGGCTATACAGCAATATCTCATTTATAACCTACAATTAAAAAAATCTACAAACTAAACAGTCGTCTTACTTATCTGAAATGCTGTTAAGTGTCTATAAAATAAAATACTTATCGGTTTATGTACATTTCCTGAAATAATGTTTTTGATATTAGGTTCAGTGTCTGCAGCGCTGCATTGTTCTTTAATCCCAAACACTGCTTAATAAAACTTCGCTGGTCCGGCTCCAGGGCTGTGGATTGTACTCCGTTCCAGGTTTTGTGGTGGATTTGAGTGGTTTAGGCTCAGCAATCTGCAGCATCCCCACAAGAAGCCAGCCAGGCAGCCACACACGCTGTCCGATGGACCGCTATAAAGTTACACTGTTAAAGTAAACACAAACATTTATAGATAGGTTTTCACAATTACCAGATAAGAACCTGCTTAATATAGACCCGGACGTGTCCGTACAAGCATTTGATAAATACTTGAAGGCTGTAATGCTTTTATATAGCTGATTATATTACTTTAAAGGAATTTGCTTTTATTTACTGAAAGTTGGAGGAGGTTGGTGACGGGGTAAACCGACCGGGCATCAGTTTGATTGTGTTTCTGGGCTGCATGTTAAGTTTGTGGAGAAAACCGAGGTAGTGTGGTTCTTTTTTTTTTCTTTCTTTCTTTTTTTTAAGAAAAACAAAAAGTGAACTTCCTGTTTCGGGGTGGTCCACAGGCTGTGGAGAAAGGGAGGGAGTATAAGGAAGGAGGGGGGAGAGAGAGGGAGAAGGGGGTGCGCATTCCCGCATTGGCTGTGCAGCCAACTCCAAGGCGCAAAGCTTTGCGGGACTCCAGAGCCGAACATGGGGTGCAGTTTTGTCACCGTCGGTCTAAAGACACTTTGAAGAATTATAAAGTATGCAAGATCCCTGCTGAAGACGGAACAATGTGTCGGTTTCTGTGAATAATTCAGTCATCTCCATCCGCCTGTTTGCCAGAAAAGTTAAGAGAGAGAAAGAAAGAAAGAAAGAAAGAAAGAAGAGAGAGGGAGAGAGAGAGACGAGAGGCTTTACTGGAAACTTTCACAGTCCCTGGATCCTCTGAGCTCTTCCAAGGACTCCAGTTAGGGAGTTTCATGCTGAATATTTCTCCTCTACCTTGAGGTAAGCAGAGACTTTTATTGTTAAACATTAAATCACAGCCATTTATTAAAAGACTGGATCACGTTTGGTCTTATTTTAAACATCAGTTTTTTTGCGAAGCCTCATAAGGACGGCTGTTGCCTGGATTTAGTTAAATCAGATAAAACTTTAAATTGTTTGATAGTAGTTTTTAAAATAGCTTTATGAGATCTTGTATTATTTTTTGTCTTACGTTTTGTTTTAAATGTGACGTTTAACTGATAAGATATTGTATGTTTCTGCTGAGTTTTTGTGGGTTTTGTGGCTTAATTGAGTTGATATGCAGGGCAGTTTTTAGTCTGGGGTTAAAGGAGAGTTGGGAAAATATTGAAATTCTTTTCAGTATTTTTTTTTGTACATGACAGCATAAACTTGGGTTTTTCTGAATCTCCTGGCTCATTTGCAGTCCCCCTAAAACTGCTTCCTTTGGTGTGGGGGTCTGCAGGTTTGCCCCAGGACAGTAGCAGGAACGTCTGAGAACAGCTGTCTCTTGTAATTTGCAACACTTTTGGTGCCAGCATTTGTTCTACATGTTTGCTTCTTCCAACTTTGATGTTTTTTTCCCCTCACATATACATACTTGGTGCTTCTCATGAATTTAACTCTGCTATCATCCATCTCTGATCCGGGACAGATGAAGGATTCTAATTTAATTATCTCTGTAAGAGTGGACTGTAGCTGCTAATGTGGGAAGATTAGGCCACTGCTCCTCATGTTAGTGGCCCTGGACTGAAGAGCGTCAACATCAGCCTGAATGGGGAGGCCAAACACTTATTTATTTCTAAAGTGACAGTGAGAAGTGCTGAGTACACACAGTCTGAACCTTCTCCACTCACACATACCTTTGTAGACTGCATTGAGAATAAGGCTCCTGAAAACGGATTTACGAGAATTATTTAACTCCTTTGCAACTGGACAAGGGGGAATCCGTTGCAGTTATCAAGTTTATGCGTGCTGAAACGGGCTGAATAATAAAATAAATAATGTGGGGTCATCTTCCACCACGACCGATCTCTCAAACTCCTTTCGAGGTTTAGATGGGGGAGCATTCGATGGACAAGAGTGCACTTGTTCTTTGGCCACATGTGAAAAGCTCTGCAGGGGAGCTTCCTCGCCCTCCCTGGTCTTTATCAAGTGTACTGAGCCCCCAAAAGGCTCCTTAATGGGGATGCACTTTAAGAAATAAACCGTACAGGAAGCAGCTGACCTCAGACTGGTAGTCGCAGGTCAGGTTTAAAGGGAGTGATGTGTTTTGTTTTTTAGGCCTTGTACAATGTTATCCGGGTGAAGTTGTAAAACTTTTAGTGAAGCTTGCTCAAGTAACAATAAGTTTGATAAATTCGCGTTTTTTTAAAGGTGGGGGTGGGGGTGGAGGGGGTTCCCCTGATCATGTGACACAGGTGTAACCAGAAGCATCCAGCAACAACTGGTGTGTTTTTGTCAAGATTCCATTTTAGTCCGCACAGCAAGAAACTCATCACGTGACGCCTGCATCCCCTCACCCCCCCCCTTTTCCCTACACAGTCGTTCTCCCACCTTCCACAGAGAGAGAGCAAGAGAGAGAGATAGACAGAGAGAGGGAGGGGAGGTAAGGGGGAGAGGGACCACCCTCACTGGGATCACAGCCCTTCAATCAGACCCTTTCACACCCTGTGAACCTGAAACAATCAGGGTTTAATAGCAGCTGTCTGTCCGTCTGAGCCGGTCCTGGCTCAAACGCTTGGACGATCAGCTTCGGCTTCAGCTTCGGAGGCTCCAAAGAACTCCAAACGGACTCTTTTTTTCTCCTCATTGTCCACTTTACTTCCAGGCACACGAGGAGTTCAGATAAGAGACACTCAGAGACTATCCTTGCCTTATCAGAATTAGATCTGTGATGTTTCTGAGCTGCTGCGGATCTCCAATTACTCTATGTCCTTTTTTGGAGTGAAGAGGGAAGAAATGTGGTGGTTGTTTTGGCTTGTGGAGGGGCAAAAGTTGGTTTCCAAGCAGCCTCAAAGCAACAGCACAAAGAGTTACCTGATGATTTCATGGAGAAAGACTAAATGATGCTGAAATGATGCAGAGAATTGAGGAGGGGCGCTACTAAGTAAAGGGCTGACACCAGAGGGCAAAAGCATTAAACACTTTGCAAGCTTGAATCGCATTAGCCAAAGGGCACACATAATAGAGAGGGGAAATGTTGCAGTCATGGGAAATATTCGGAAAATCATTGTCCGTGGTCACTCTGAGATTTCCTACCCATTAGGGGACGTATCGGACAAATCACAGCGGAGCGGATTAGATGAATGATTTTCACAGCTGATCAGTTCAAAGCAATAGAAAAATAAGACAGAGGTCAGCTGGGTTTGATACATTTAGTCCAGTGGAGGTTTTATTCTTTTTGTTTTAATCAGTGGATCGAACAAAACTTTTGTTGAAGAAAACTGCTGGAGGCAGTACCAAGCTAATTGTAAGCGCAAAGGTGTTTTAATCTTGTGGTTCATCAGATGTATTGCTCATTACACTAAAGATTATGAAGAGGAAAGATTTGGGTTTAATGGAGTGCCTTGCAAAAGTATCACTTTGACATCTTCATATTTTGCCGTATTCAAAACAAAATGTGTTTCGTTTGGACTTTTTGTGGTACATAGTCTCACAGTCTTACACAAGTAGGAATCAAAATGGTACATAGTTTTAACAATTTTTTTGAACCAAAACTTTAAAAGATTGAGACCTACTTGCAAGAGTCTATGTGTGGAAGACAAAAAAACTGCATTAAGTTTCACTGTAGGGATGTTGAATTCAAGGTGAAAATAATCTGAGCATGAAGTGAGTCAGTAGAGATAAATAATGTGTCAGAGTTAATAGGAAGATGGTTTGAGCCAAACAGAGGGGAATCCTAGAAGAAAACCCGTCGTAGGCTGCAAACAAATTAACACAGAGGTAGAGTTCCACTTCCAAGCATGTCAACCGACCCAAAAATTCAGCAGGGGCTACAGTGTTTCTTTCCAAGCATATCCACTTGTTAGAATGGCCCACAGAAAGGCCAGACTTTACGTTTTACGAAGTACGTTTTCATTTCAACCTGGACCTTATTAATAGCATGCGTTACGTTCATTTACTCACCAAGACAAGTTTGGAGTTCGTATCCAATCGCAATCAATGGAAGTCATGGGGGCACAGAAAGTGCCACCTCTAAATATGCCATTATCAATCACAAAACTCCTTAATTTAACCGATGACTTATTATTCATAACTGCAACTATTTTCCTCAGGATTCGGGGCATCTCTGAAGTGTTTCCCTGTTGTCTTCTGGGTTTTTTCTGGGTGTTTATTCCAACTTACAACCAACAGCGTTTTCATTGACTTTACCGTAGTGCCCCATGGCAGTTTTAGCCTGAGCAGGATTTTTCATCTGTGTGCTTTACGACCGTCTTAGCCCACTTGGTCAATTTGTTTGTGCAATTTAGAAACACTCACGCGCAAACCATGTTTATGTTTGCAGTAGCACGTTTTGTCTAATCATCTGCCCCCGTAGAGCACAGAGTGAAAGCCTCCTCAGATTACAACTGTCATGGCGACGGCAGCAGCGTCACTGAGATTGCATGTTATTGTAGATAAGAGCCTGCAAAACAACCCCTGCCGGCAACGAAGAAGCGACAAACAGTAGTAGCTGTGAAGAACACAAAATTGGTTAAATGAATTAGTTTTGTGGAAGAAAATGCTTTATTTAGAAGTGGCACCTCACATGCCCTCACAACTCCCATTATATGGATAAATGCTGATCTTAACATATCCCGAAGGACTACAAGTGGCTCCAAACTTGTCTTGGAGAGTAAATGAACGTAATGCATGCTATAGATAAGGCCCTGGTTGCAAAAAACTGAACTTCACCTTTAAATTCTACTGGGAATATGTTGCAATTCTTGAAGGTTGCTCTCAATCCAGTGTGACTAAGCTTAAGCAATTTTGCGCAGAAGAATAAACATGTTTAGTCTTTACATGACTAAAGGAATAGAGACATGCTCCAAATAAGCAACTGCTGTAGTTGCAGCGGAAATTGTTTCTGTAAAGTACTGATTGAAGGGGGCTGAATACAAACGCACGGCACACTTTTTTTTAAAACCATGTATCCTTTCCCTTCTACTTCACAGATATTTTACATTGTGTTGTGTATCACATGAAGTCCCTGTTACATACAGTTAGGTTTGCTGCTGTAATGAGGGAAAATCTGAAGAACATAAAGGGGTGTAAATACTTTTGCCAGGCAGAGCAGATGAAAAAGTTGCCTGCAGCGTCGTAAATGCGCGCCTGTGATGTCGATTTGCTGCCGACAGTAAGAGGAGGAGCTGACGCTTTTCCCGGTCGTCCATGCCTCTGCTTTGAATTGTGGGGCGGTGGGTTACATGCCTTTGTGTGTGCAAGCGTGCTTGTGTGGGTTTGTGCAAAAGCAAGCCAAACTATCACCTCATGTGGTTGATATTAGAAATCAAACGACAGCTAATGGCATCCAGGTGAAATTGCCGGGTTGTTTTTGTGTGCACAAACAACCCACGCCGATGCCCCCATTAAGTCAGCTCAGTTTGCGGTTCTGACTGAATGAAACAAACAGCCTGGTCTTCTAGTATTTCTTTGTAAAAGTTTTGCAAAAGTTTTTTTTTTTTTTTTTACATGTTTATTTGTTTCTTGCAGGTTCATTCAGAGTATTTTTTTAGTCTGACTTACCAGCATTTGTGAGTGGGATATTTTTTTTTTTTTTTTGGCTGTCTGTGTGTTTCAATGTGTGTGTTCCCGACTGCTGATGACTCATCTTGTACTTTACTGTCGGCAGGCAGAACGTGAAGAAGAGGCGGTGTTTATTATTTCAGTAGGTTGCCATAGCTTCAATGCTTTTAGGTGCTGACATAATTAGTTAAGTTACAACACAGAGTCTGATGTCTGACTGTAGTGTTCATCAATAAGAAGAAAAACTCACAAGTTTGTGTTTCCCTTTCACTGTTGTAGAGAAGGAAAAGGGATATGACATTATGAAGATCATCAAGGATTTTGCTTTATATTTACTTTCCAAACTTTTAGATATTTTTTAAAATCATAAGTTTGGTAGTGATAGAGTGCCTTAAGTGATCACGGAAACATCTCTACATGTTACTCCTGCAATTAATTTGGTTAACTTTCAGAAATGAAGGGGCCGAGGGCTGAGGAGAAAGTGCAGAGAGATATTCATGTTGCGTGTGTTTATGATGGCTTTTCTGGACAACAACTCTGTTATCTTAGATGAGATAACTTCCTAAGAATGTTGGCTTGCCATATGTTTTTGAGAAACTTGCAGTTCCACATTAAACATGCTCCCTTCAGTGTATGTGTGCTCCAAGCATCTAAATTTAGTATTTTTCTTGCATTTATTTTGTTTAGTTAATTTTTCATATTTTATACTTAATTTTTCAGCTAGATAGTTCCGAATAAAGAGATGTTTTTTTTTCCAAGTTTAGAATCTCAGATCAAAGCTGAGTTTGAGGTGATGGATCAGTGAAGCAGCTCATGCATCAACTAATGGATGTGGCACATTTCAACCCACTAGTGGTTGAAAATTAGGATGAAAATGTGTGGCATTTTGAGGAGTCTAATTAAAATTGACAGAATTTCATAATTCAAAACAGCTCAAACTGAAAGGGATTATAACAACGTCATACAACGCTATATTAGTGGCCTCTTTTGCATGAAACACTTAAGCTTGTTACTGTTTTCCCCGCTGAGCAACTTCTGCAAGGCTGCTACAGCTTCAATCAGTTTTCACTCGCTCCAGGTCTGCTAAGAGTAGGAAAACCTTCACCAAAATAATGCTGCACAGTAACATAAGCATTATTTGGCTGAGATGAATCAAGCATAACATCTGCAGATGCGAAAGCATAGCTGTTTAAAAGCATTTTATTACACAGTTATAACTTTCTTTAGTTGAAATCGTTTTAAATTTCTAAAATCTGCTAAAGTTCAACCCCTGTCAGATTTGCTGTTAGCCTTCCACCATCTTGAAGGTGTCTTTAAATTTACACAAACTCAAAGGACTATAAAATGTTTCTACTCAATGAAAGGGATCATTAGTTATTTTTGGAGCTAACCGTTCATGACTTAATCCACCTTGACAAAAAGTTTATTTTTTATCCGAAGAAAGGTAAACCCAGACCATTATGCTGCCATCACAATACTTCACCGTGGCTTTCTTTCGGTTGCAAGCATTAATCAGTTTTGTCCCGCTTTTTTATCAGTGCTGTCTAATTTATGATATTTCCCTGTTACAGGTGTTTAATTATTTTGTTCTGTCAGAGTTTCATCCCTTCACTGTTACAATTACAAGATTTAAAAAGGGATTTAAAAAAAAAAACATTTTTTCATAGTAATGAAATTATGTACCTTTTAACTGAAAACTAGCCCATTACGACTTTGCCTACCTTCTAAAGCGATGGACAGCTTAAACCACATCGGTGCTGTTGCTCTATGTTGTATATGAGAAGGGTGTTGTCAGTCCTCAAGAACCCCAAAGAAAATAATTCTTTCTGTTTCATATTCTTTCCTTTTTGTTACGTCTCTTCCAAATGTCCCACTTCAATATAAATAAATTGTCCTCCATCTCCTTTTCAAAACTTTCCCATTCCTGGCAGTTTTCAGCTTAGACTAGGGCTTCTTCTTCCACTTCCGTGTCAGTGATAGTTGTCGCAAGCCACACCGGCTAAGTTGATGGCACTTTAGTCAGATCAGATGCCATAACAGGAAATTGGTATACATTCGTAGCACAGTGACACGCGCATACATGACTTACGACCGCTGCGAGCCAAATGTAGGCCCGAGCCGTCACTGATACGCCAAGAGCAATCTGCTGTGGGTCAAAGGTAACTGCTGTCATCGTCAAACAGCCTTTACGACAACACCTCTGACATGATGTTCCAGCTGAGGGGCAAAAATTTCTGCAACTTAATTTTGATTTACACGTAACATGTCTAGACGAGGCAGAAACTTAACAAAAAGTAAAATAATAAAAACAAAATAAATCAAAAGCCCCCTCGTTCAAAAAGGCTCATCTGCAATTAAACAGTCAAGCTAAAACACACTCCCGCCTGCAGTGAACAGAGGTGATTCAGAGCTTCGGCAATTGTGTAATTGCGCAAACTTAAGCTGAGTGTTTGTTCATTTAAGTGTAAAAAAGGTTGAATTAAATGTGTTCATTTTGGTCAACAGCCTTGAAACTGACATCCTGTGTCCAGAGAAAACATCTAATTTCAGGGAGAAACAAACTAGAGAGAGGTGCAGTTTTGTGAGTTGTAATTAACCTAATTTCAACAAAGTTTTACTGTGGTCTCCTTTAAAGTAAACCACAAAGAAGCCTAATTCTTTATTGTTACTTGGATGGACACAGAAATACATATCCTGTGCATTTGCAATATATTTTGCTAGCTTAATTAAGCCTTTAGGAAAATAATTTTGTTGGCACGCACTGAGAAAGAGCTTTCCATTCTCATTAAAAGAGGAATTTGTTGGAAAAGGAAAGAAGGGCAAAAGACAGTGCAGGGGGGGAAAAGAGTGAAACATTTCATAGTGTAGAAGTTCGAGGGAGAGAGATGCAGATTGTTTTAAATCCACAGCGAGTCAGACTCTCAAATTTATGCCCATGGGCTGCTTCTTGGGTGGGCTGCAGCGAGGGCGGTGCACTAGCTGGATCAGGGGAAAGTTGCAGACTCCAGACTGCTTGCCTTGCTCCAAAGCTTTTCCTGCTGCAACACATTTACAACCTAACCCTCCTCGCTGGCTGACTGGCTGCTTGGCTCGGCCCTAACTGACTGAGCTGCAGAAGCTGGCTCTTTCTTATTGGGCAACCGCGGCTTTTCTGTGCTTTTCATGGCGTCTGGAGCTTTGAAGACAGGTTTTATGTTGGGAACTCTTAGCTGTTTCTGGTAAAAAGTAAAACAAACTTGTTTTTAAACAGTGACAAATTATTTAAGGGTTGGGAAATTGGTGCTTTCTTTTTCCAAAATAACTATTTAGTTCATGTTTAAAGACTGATTTCCTCTGGAAATTAGTTTGTCTTTAAAAAGGAACAGAAACAATCTGCATCTCAGTTCCAGAACTGGGATCAGATAAGATTTAATTCTGCCCCCTCTGTATTTCATGGCAGCAGTGGCTGTTTGTTTTGCTCAGCAGAAGAATCATCTGGGCCCACATGTAACCTTCAGAATGATTTCAGGATGTGGGGAGGAGGGATGATAAGTTAAATGATTCATAGTTACAAAAGCCCCGGTTAAAAATAAATCAGAAAGTGATCAATAAATACATAAGAAACTTATCAATGTAAAAAAATAATACCCAGTTTAACGTTACCTTCAAGTTATATCCTACTATAATGCATTTTAAATATTTATCTTGTTGGTCCCTGCAAAAGGATTACATCATCTACATCTGAATCAGCTGAAATTAACTAAGATCCAGTACAGAGGTTAGTTTAGTTGTTTTTTTTTTGGTTTACCGAGGTAATGTGCTGATGCACTATCCTTGGATATACGAACATAGAACAGCAACTGGGAAGAGCGAAGGAAGGTAAACACTAGAAATGCAGTAATTAGAGATTTGTGGCCATTTTCTGATCCCTGGTTTTTGTAAAACTTTAATTTGCTGATAGTAATTTTTCTTTTAAGAACTATACTCTACGGTGCTCTTCTTATGCAACCTCCAAGGCTGCAGGGCCTGTTGATCCAAGGCTAAAGCACTGTTGCCTTGCAGTAAGAAGGTCAACGGTGCAAGTCCCAGGCTGGGGTTTTTCTGCATGGAGTTTACATGTTCATCCCATGCATGTGTGTGTTCTCTCAGGTACTCTGGCTTTCTCCAACAGTCCTAAAACATGGCTGTTAGGTTAATCCATCTAACTTGTCTTCAGGTTTATGCGTGTTTGTGTGTGTGTGTGTGTGTGTGTGTGTGTAAATGGTTGTTCCTGCGTCTCTGTGTTGGACTGATGATCCTTCCAGGGTTTCCTACTTTATTAAGTAGCTTGAACCTAAACAAAGCAACAGTTTGACAGAAGTTTCTTTCACAGCAGTGAGGCAAAGGAAGTGTTGTCTAACCTGTGTCATCTTGTGTCTTGCTGCTCTCTGAGGTAGCAGGAGGAACAGCGGGAGTTGTGCTGTGAGATTTAGGCTTCAACGAGTGGAACAACTTGAGTTAAGAAGCTGGTGCTGCTTCATTGTCCAACTCTGCGGCTCTGATTGCTGCAACTTTCCGCAGCAGCCTTCTGTGGTGGTGAAGCTCTGGCAGCGTTAATTTTGGGAAGTGGGCTGCTCTTGCTTTATAAATTTCTCTTTTTTTATTCCTGACTTCTTCTGACAGTGTGTTCTTTGGTGGATCTGCCATGGCTCAAGTCTCAAAACACGTGTTTGTTTATATCATTTGGTAGCCCTTTAATGTACTGCCGTAAAGCAAACTGAGCCAGTACATTCAGGAGGCGACTCTGAGAGAAAACTTGTATAACAGATAAAACCCTAATATGCAGTGACAGCTTAGAAAATGAACATAATAAATGCTAGTAAGCTGCCGCAACGTTTCAAAAACACATGTTTTTAAGGTTTAAAAGTTACAGAGTGCGTCTTTAACATTAGCCTCTTTCCGAAAACAATTATGTCACAAACCTGCAAAGGTGAGCTGCCCCTGGCCATTAATGATTTACAACATGGCAATATGAGAACATCATACAGAGTTATGTACTTTCAGAAATGAAGGTGGTAGGATGGAACCATAGGTCTGTAACAATATGAACATCAGCACTTCACATCTGTTTCAGTGGTTTCCAAATAGCACTCTTTTCATAACAATTATGGAGGATAAACAAAAGCTTCAATTATAAATGATTTATCTCGCCTTCCTACTCTTCTTTTTGAAAATTATTTCAGAGTATTCCTGAGGCTGGTTGGTCACACCACCAAATGTCTCCTGTACATCATTGGTTTGACCTGTAAAGCCACATTGAGCCTACCAAAGTCTTGGCTGTGTCTACATTACTTGCTGGCTTTAACCCTCCATGCCTCTTCAGTCCTTTCACAGAACATATTACTAAAATTTGCTGAAGTAAAAATGTTAATCAAGTTTTAGCATTTCTTTAATTTTAGCACATATTTTCAATTTTAACTTATGTACCAGTGTATTTATTTTTCCTGTTTCTTAAAGACAACCAATGCAACATGCAATTCCTTGTTGTTGAGCGTTTTTTTTACACACGCTGATTCATTTCTGCCTGTGTGTCTACCTGCTCTGCAAGCTAATTCACTCTGAAGGTATTATGGTTATTGGAAGGCTTGTAAACCATTAAAGCTCGATTTACAAGAGAAAGAAAAGAGGGTCAGGGTGACTGAGGAGGGGGGCTGACCTCAGGCTTGGTACTGGCTGTGACCTCACCGTAGGTGATCAGCAGAAGTGTGTTTTGTTGAACAACAGGCCGCAGTACATCTGGAGCTGTTTGCAAAAAACTGCAGACCACTCCTCGATTACATAATTGTTCCCATTAATTACGCAGGGAGGGCCCTCATTTCCTGGTAGCCAATAAAAAACAGAAAAGGGAGCCTGTAAAGGCAAACTCTAAGACACATACAGGGGTTTTACTAGGTCAGAAAGGGTCAGTGATGGTACCCACTGGATGACTTGAGAGCCCAAATGAATTTCCGTTAGTAGCCTATACCGAGATAACTGCTCAACAATGGCCACATCGCTCAATAACCAAATGTATTTATAGCAAGCCAAACATATATTCACGTGATATCAGCCATTGTGTTTCAAAACAAATGGCTCTGTGTTTTTTAGGTCTTGAGGAAATAAGGAAAAAGTTAGGCTACGTCCACACTAAGCCGATAAGGTTATACGGGGAGTTAGACGCCTAATGTTATCCACTCAACACGAGGATTTACGCCCCGTTTAAGGTCCGTTAAGTTCCCATGATTGCGCAATCCCATACAGACCTGTGCAAATACTGGGCATGCGCGAAAAAATGAACGGAACACGCGTATAATCTACGAGACGCCAGCGCCTACATAATATATACAAGAAGCTCTACAGCACAGTGCATATCTGCTTGTCCCGTTAACCAAAGAGAACAATAGCTGCTCAGAAGAAGAGAGAGTTTTTGGTGTGGACAGACGACGAGATCGATTTATTACTCTTCGCTGTTGTCTTTGTCTGTAGTGTCGTATTGTTATTGACGCAGCATTCATTGACGCCACTTCCTTTCATTATCCGGGGAAGCTGTCCACACTAGCTCGCTTAGCCGTTGAATTAAGATTTACACGGCTCTCTTACCCGGCTAATAGTTATCCGGCCACAGACCTTAAACGACGCCGGGTTAGTGTGGACGATAGGGGGGTTTAGACTAAATAATTATACGTTTAAGGCATTTTCCGGCTTAGTGTGGACGTGACCATAGACTACTTTAAATGACTGATAACACTAGAATAAAGGTTCTAACATATTAATGAACTCTTTTGTTACTTTATTAAAACGATGATAAACATCAGTCTAGTATTAGTTATTTTTGTGCAACTTTGCTAGTATAATTAAGTAAATAAATAAAGTTGCACAGGTTGACTAACACTTAATGTTTATATATCCCTTTATTCCCATACAACCATGTTCAAGTGTTAAGCTACCAAATTACAGAAAGCAAGGCAAGTCAATTTTATTTATACAGCACACTTTCAACACAAGGCAATTCAAGGTGATTTACATGATTATAAAATGTGAAGATTAAAACATAGAATCATTAAAAGAAAGCATAAACAAATATTTATAGCAATAACAGTAATTAAAAGAAAACAAAACATTCAGTGATTAGAACATAAGAGAAGATTTATGTAAAATTATAAAAATTGAAACAGAAATTAGTTAAGAAGACCAAAGAATGCACACAGCAACCAATGCGATGTGGAGTGAATAGGCTTATTTGTTTTACACGTACCAGAACCGATGTTGCAACTGAGCGCACTGTTCCACTGTGATAGACTAGACGAGATTATCTATTAACCAACCAATCGTTGGTCAAAGACGCTGGGTGTGTGATCTGTACTGTGTTTCAAACATTGGATGGCGAAATGAGTGTTCGGCGAGTGACCATGTCAGTTGGATTATAATGCAACTGACTATAACTTTTATGACTCACAACGATTTATCCGTACTGCATGGAACATCGCTCTGTAATAGGCAGGGCAACTTCTTTTTTTTTACCTCAGGTGATGCCCCACTAGGCATCTGCGGAGCTTTATAGACTTTTGATTTTCCTGCATAGTCCAGCCCCGAGTCGTCAGCAAATGAGCCATCGTGCAAGTTGCACTTATTAAATTAATTACAAAGGCTCGAGGATTCACATGTCGACGTGCGACGACTTGCTGTGGGGGATTAGGATATTGAAATCGGAGTCTGTCTTCTCCCTTTTTTTTTTTTTTACGTAGGTCCAACGTATTTTGTCAGTGAGTATTATAATAGAGCTAATGGCTGTGCTTGGGTGTACAAAAGACCCACCTGTCGTTTTATTGAAACCGTTCAGTAGAGAATTTTTCTGTAGGGTGAATTAATGCAGCGTCTTACGCTGATTTCGAAACAGCGCCACCACTGTTGCTGCATTTGTCTGGAGTAACTGAAATTAAATCAGCGACCATGGAGCACATAGACCCAGTTATTTTTTATTTATCTTCCCTTTGTGAGGTGGTGGCAGTAATAAACTAGACAGTTGCGGCCACCACTGAGATCTATTTGTATGAAAAACCCTGATATATGATTATACTGAGTAAAAAAATGCCTTTTTTTCACAAAAGCAGCTGAGCATTTTTTATTTCTTACAGGATTCTTTTTTTTTACTGCTGTTGTGGTGTTTATTTCCATAAATAATATTTAAATCTCCATGATATGTTGGAATAGAGTTTCAAAGTAAAGATGAAATAGAAACTTCTGTCAGTTTAATAGTATTAAAATCTACAGAGCTGTTTATTGTTTCTCGTACGCTGTGTGCATTTTTGGCCACACAGAAAGCTCCCTGCAGGTCATTTCGTCTGCAAAACTAGTTTTTTTTAAAGGTAAATTGCATATCTACATGTTGTGACTGGATTGATGCAGGTGTGATTTCTGAGGAGGGTTTTCACGCCGTGACAAAACTCCAGAAGACGGTCTGTTTTCGAAGTGGTAGGCAAGTTTTACGCAACTTTAAGGCAGATATAACTACATCAACACCTTGCATCTCAGAGTTTTGAATATTTGAAGCAGAAAGTCACATTTCTGTCCTAAAACGGATTGCCACATGTAAGCGTATCTTACTAGGATTGTTTGTATACAGTGTTTAGGGCTGGTCAGGGGTTTCCGTCCACTCATCATGGGCTTTAACAATGCATTTGAACTACCCTTTTTCAGGGTGGAATGATTAAAAAAAAAATACAAATTTTAAAAAACAAAATTAGGTACACAAGTTTGAATCTATTGTGATTTTTTCTTCTAAAAAACTGGATTTAAAATAAAACTTGTAAACATTTGGTTAAATATTGCTCAAATAGTTGCTAAGCAACCATATGCTTTTTGAAGCCATCAACTAAACTCTGGTGTCATTGTGTCAGATGTTTGATCCGTTTTTTTTAGAAGAAGACTGAAATAATTTCCAAAAAAAAGAAGAATAGGAAGGTTGAATAAATAATTTAAATTTGAAGCTTCTGTTCACCCACCATAATTGTTATGAAAAGAGTGATATTGGGAAACCACTGTAAAATGGTTGGTCTCTTCTCAAACTGATGTCAGGCTGCCTAATTCAGTCCAAAACCCATTGAGTCCAGATGTGTTTGAATTTTAACCATCGAGCTACAGATGAGGTGAAATTGTTGAATTTGGAGGCAATCCTCTGTGATGATACAACCTGTATTGGGCAGTTCAGTAGTACAAAAGTACAACTGACAGCAAACCAAATCTCAGCATGATGCTACCACGCCTATGCTTCACATTTAGTATACTTCTTAGGTTAAAAGCTGAAACTTGAATCTTCTAAATACTGTTTTTGCCATTTTGGCAAAATACTGCAGTTGCTTTTTTTTTCTTATCATAAAACCTTTGTTCTGAAAACAAGTCAGCTGCAAATTTCTATATTGCTGGATTGCTGGATTTTTTGCAGCCCTTCAGACTACAACTGAACAGTCATGTTTTAGTACTGTGGGAGCAAATCAGAGAACCTGGAGAGAACCCACCCATGTACAGGGAGAACATGAAACTCCATTTAGAAAGACCTCAAGTCAAGGCAACTGTATTTGTATAAGACACTTTTAACAGCAAGGCAATTCAAGATGCTTTGCACGATTTGGGGAAAACAGCAATAAAAACATTAAACACAACATTAGAGCCTCATAACGTGACACATTAAAACATATGCTGTTCCAGCTATTATTAAACGCTTACTAAAGGCAGCTCTAAGCAGATGAGTTTTTAGCTTTGATTTAAAGGAACCCAGCGTTTCAGCACCTTTGCAATGGTCTGCAAGTTTGCTCCAATTCTAGGGATTATTTTTAGAGTTAAAAAAACCTTGAGTATTCTTAGGGGTTGGTTACAGTGACAACAGGTCTCCAACATATTTTGGTGCTAAGGCATTCAGTGATTTTTTTGACTAGTAGGAGTATTTTGAAGTTGATTCTCGATGTGTTCTACTTTCCTGGTTCAGGTAAGGATGTGAGCAGCAGTGTTCTGGATCACCTGCAGCTATCTGATTGACTGTTTAGGCAGACCTGTGAGGACGCTGTTGTGGTAATCAGTCGGACTAAATATAAACACATCAGTCCTTCAACCCTAGAAATGTTCTTCAGGTGATTGAAGGTTGACCTTGTTATTGCTTTTATGTGAACCTGGAGGTTCTGGTCTGAGTCCCTTATTACACCTAGATTTCAGGCCTGATCTGTAATTACTTTGGTTTTGTTTTTATTCATCTGGACAATATTATTACACAGACCATTCCCTTTATTTGCTCAATTCATTCACTTACAGTTTAGATGGGTTAAAAGGAACCTGGTGATATTTTAATGTAAAGGAAAGTGTCATCTGTATAGTTATGGTAACTTATTTCATTAGTTGCTATATTCTGGGGAATGTACGTAGATATTACATAGAAGAGGCCCCAGCATGGAGCCCTGTAGGGACCCCACACGTGAATTCTGTATTGTCTGATGAAAAATTATCAATTGAAACAAAGGCTAAGATTCAAAGCCAGGATATTCTAACTGCAAGGCAACTGTGCTACCAACTTTATTATCAGCACGTGTATCTAAAAGTTTCTCTTGAACAAAACTATTCTCAGAACAGACTTTAAATACTGAAGAAATAATTGGAGCTGGGGATAGAGAATTAGCCACCGAGGTGCAGATCCTGCTGTGAACTGACCTGCTGCTGCTCTCAGAATGAAACAAATGTTTAAATGACAAAACGTTTGTTGCAGCTGTTATTTTTTAAGCTTTACTGTGGCTCCTTGTGATCCTTTTTCTTCTTCTGTACCATTTTTTATCAATGCTGTTGTTGTCTTCAGCCCTGTCGGTTTTGTTCAATGGAGGAGGGGGTTACATCTCAGGGCTGAGTTCAGAGAGTAATGCACCTGCAAACAATTGTTGAGGACAGCATGAGAGAACAGAAAAGCGATGGACCTCGGGAAGGTGGAAGCTCTGTGTTTCTGTCAGTGTAAAGGAGGTAAAGACCGGGGACATTGAGGGGGAGTAGAATGGAAGACCTGTATGATGGAGCGTCTTGGTCGGTGGGCTGCAGGGAGGATTGCAATGCCATGCTGGGCATTTATGCTTGGTTTGTGAGACCACACTCTGCTGAATACACCAAGGGCCAACGGGGATTCATGCCCAATTTTCCTTTCACTCTTACAATGCTGAGTCTTTGTGTTGTGATTGAAAAATTTAGAAAAATATGTAGAAATGTTTCCCTCTTTTTACCAAATGCCTGCTGGCAGTAGCTTCTCATCTGGATCCCAAGTAGGATCACTGAAACAATAAAAAATTCTACTCCATAATGTCACAAGCCTTCTTCATTATTTGCCTTGGGTATGACTGTCTTTAGACGACAAACATGGGATCTTCTAAATAAGCTTCAGTTAACTGACTGAAAGCTTGTCTCTGAAGCTTAAGGATGCCTAAATTTCTTTAAAAAAAAAAATTGTTCTAAAAATAAGAATACAATAAGATGTGCCCAACAGCTGGCAACTTTAAAGAGAAGAAACATATTTTCTGTCAAGGCAAAAAAAAGGCAGATATTTGCTGAATTACTGGCCAACTGATAAAATCATTGGGTGATCAGCTGTCTTGGAGATTTTTGCTCTTCTAGACTTACATTTTAAAAATCACAGTGTCCAAGCCAACATAGTGGAGACCTGATTACTATGCAACAGGTTGTAACTCTCCTAAATGCCTTCCTGGATGCTGAATGTTTGTCCAGCAGTCAGACCTCTAACCCTGATGCTGTTATTTCTGTTCAACAGAGGACGGACAGCTGTTCCATGATAAAGCCCATATTGGCCCTCTTTAGCTAAATCCTGGTGTGCTGACAGACTCACAGAGAGAGTTCTGAGTGTTTTTGATTTGAGATATGACTGGAAATGGTTGTTCAGTTTCAACCAATAAAAGACACAAGATCTCATTCAAAGGCATTATTTATTCACACTTGTCTTATTTTACAGCTGTGGCACATAGACGTGCTTAGTGTGTCGCGTGCAGATGTTTTTGCATACATTGGGAAACTGGTTTCAGATGTAGATATTGTGTAACCTTTTGGTGATTATTAAAGTTTTGGCTGTGCAACATAATGAAGTTTTGTAAAACACTTCAATTTAAAGCTTAGCTAGCTTAATATTTTTAGCCAGACAGAGGCTGACAAGAACAAAGAAATGTCTAAAATACTGAAAAAGTAGCTAACTATTTGAGAAAAGTTAAAATATTAAATAGCTAGCAGTAGGCCTATTATTTTTGAAAACTTCCTAATCTGCAACATTGATAGTAGGTTTCTGTTACACTACTCCATATGAATTTAGCAAATTTTGTATTTGATTGTGCCACATTTCTGAGGAAAATAAATATGCAGGTTGAGTTGCAGAGTTAAGTGGAACTGACTCCATCCATCCATCCATCCATCAATTTTCTGAACCGCTTAATCCTCAAGGGGTCACAGAGGGGCTGGTGCCTATCTCCAACTGTCAACGGGCGAGAGGAACTGACTCCTATTTGCAAATGATATTTCAGTGTATGGTGTGTTCAGGTGGGGTAAGCAAAATTTGAATCAAACAAAAACAATAGACAGGCTGAAAGTTTGATATTTAGTTTTCCTCAGGCATATTTTTGCCAAGGTTTGGTCACTCGTGTAAATATGCATGGTAGCAGACTCTGCTCTGTTTAGTGCTTTTTATTTTAGTATTTTTAATGACTCAAACTAACATTAAAACGTAAACATAGTTAGTGGCAAAGTTGTTGTTTTTTCTTTAGATATAAAGTTTTAATGAAGAGGTGTGGTTGATTTGGTTTTTCAATGTGAAGAATGTTCTTTAGATTCAACACTTCTGATTTTAAGGGTACCCCAGACTGCAAATATTAGTTGCTTGACTTTCTAAATAATCCTGGTAATGTTGTGTTAATAGCTGTCCCGTTGTGAGGCTGTAATTTGCTGTCACCATCGCAGACTTACTGTCACTGCTTGTAACCCTAGATGAAAGCAGCAGCACAGTGAGGTGTGATGTCTCCAGAAAATATTTACTGCCACAGTCTTCAAAGCTTGCCAATGCTGGAGCATTAGATCTCCATCTATTTCATTTGTTTTAAAACGGAAGCAATTCCAAATAACTAGTTCTGTTTTGTCTGTAGTTTTAAATACCTATAGACTTGAAGAGAAAGAACAATATGCCATTTTCTTATCCTTGTCCTTACTGCTAGAAAAAAAATATATTGCTGGTTGATCGTGTAGATGTCAACCTGATTGTTTGGTCAGACTGTAGAATTTCAGAGGTTGAAAAGCCATCTCGTTTGGTCGTAAAAAAAAATCAATGTTGGTTAACGGAAATTCACCTCAGTCAGTTTCACTTTGAAGATTCTGTTTATTTTTATTTCAAGGTACAGAAGTGACTGAAGCGAGCAGAATAATCTAGTATTATTTAACCAGGAAATGCAAAGTTCAAGACTGACCAGGTAAAATCAATTAAAGCTGCACTTTTTCACATTTTGAAGTAAATTTTTGTTAAAAGGTAATGAGTAGTTTTGGGGTTTTTTTTCTTACCAGCAGCACATAACTCTGTTGGCCTTTTCCTTTTCCTAAATCCAGATTAGTTGGATGTGAAGGATTGCAAATAAGTTGAAAATAATAAAATGTTAGAGAGGTAAGGTCCTCACTGCTCACATTGGGACAGCCTTCAAAAGTACTCAGAAGAAGATTTTGATCCAAATGTGCAATATTGATAGCAATTATGAAGTAATAAACTGTCACAAAAAGCCCCAACAACTGAAAAGATGAGTTATTAAAGCATGTAAACTAGAGGAGGTTCTCTAGTACTGTGCTTTTGGTGTGTTATTCTTTATGCATAAATAAAGTTATTTTCAAAATATGAAAAAAGTCTAAGGGGTATGATTATCTACCAAGGGGAAGGATGTAAGTGATGAAGAGAAGTGGCCCTAGGACAGAGCCCTGTGGTACACCAGTGGTGTCAGGTGAATTTTGGGCCCTGAACAACTCTAGTTGGATGAACTGAGGGCAGCTTGAGAGATATAAATGAAACCAGGTTAGCGATTAAAATAGAACATACTTTTTTATAAACAACGTTAGCTTTAGCCTAAAACTAATCAGATTTTTTTTTCTAAATGAAGACACCAGGAGATATACATGTGTACTGTACGTATTTTGTTTATATTTCATAAAATTTGACCAGGTCTTCCTTTAAAAGTTTCCGGACTCTCACTTTAAATTGCCAGTTAAGGCATTTTTTCCAGTTTTTGGTCAAATTCAGTGAAGCAAAATATATAGATAGTCACCAGTTCTGATTTCTCATTTTCTTTTTCAATACATGACCCAACTTTCTGATTCAGGTTTTCCTTCTAAGGACTGTTAATTCTGATCACTTGCTCATTGATAAATGCATGCTTATCCATTGGCATTTGTTTCTTGTAATCATACTACAAAAATCCTTTACTGGAAAACGATGAAGGTTGGTTTTCCATTTTTCCATTCAGTGGTGAGTAAAGTTCTGGCTGTTGCTGTGCGTCCCCATCCCCTCCCCATTCTTGTGTGTCCCAGCTCACACTCCAGCTTCCTGTTGGAGAGAGCTGAACCTCAGGGCAGAGAGACATATCTCTCCAACCAACCAGCTCCATCATACATGCTCCAGCTTGTCAGACTGGGTTGGTTTGAGGGCGATGGGAAGTCAGCTTGCAAGCTTAAGTGTCTGTGGATAGCTCCGTGTGTAAGTGCGTGTTCCAGTGTGTTTATATGTGAAGAGAATTGAGTGTTCCCTCTTTAGGTGGAGGTGGCTGTCTAGGATATGATGAAAATGTAAAATAGTCTGGCAACTTGAGCTGAATCTGCAGTCAAGATTCAGCTCAGGTTGCCAAAATGAAAAAAAACACTTGGTCATTGTCAGCTTGCAATAGCAAGTACACAAAATATAAGTAGATCATACTTTGCCCTGTACACAAATAGTGATTTTCTACTATAAGAAAATAATTGCTTGCGCATTTTCTCACATTTTCACTCCCAAACAATCAGATTATTAATTAAAGTTGACATAAAACAATTAAAAGTGAGCAGTTGGGCACAGGGAAGGAGCTCGGAAGTTTTTAAAATTACCTAAAACTATGTTGAAGTCCTAAAAATAATTATTTTAGCTATTGTATTGATTGCATTAATTTGTGAGTGTAAAAATAAAAGTAGAAATCCTTTTTCCATTAAAAGATTTTTACTCATAAAAACGTTTTGTCATTGATAAATCCCAGTTGCATTTTATACATAATTTACCTGAAGTTTAATTGTTTTGCATTTTCGCCACATTGGGCTTGATCACTTACTTGCAGCGGGTTGGGGACACGATGGTGTTCAAAAATCACCTTGATATGAGCATTTACTTAGCAAGCAAAACTGAGTATTCTTCATGCAACCTTACATACAGATGTACAGCGCCACGCTTTACCTCAGAGGTAGCTGCCCATCAGAGCACACTACTGGTTTGTCAGAGGTGTGTGGTTTAACCATCATGTCAGGGCATAGACCCTTATTCACACACACGCTCACAAAGACTCTCTTCTTTATTTTTTTCTTAAAGTAGTTACAATTACCAAGATATGGAAATGCAAATTTTATTTTTTTTCTAGATATGGAACCAACCTTTTTTATCTAGTTTCTTTGCTAAGTAGGATACAATCTTGCCTTTTTAAATCTGGCAAGTGTGTTTGTAGATGAAAACAACCACCAGCTAGTCTCCTGGCTAGCTCCATTCTTAAATGAGTGGAATATTTTTGGATGTATATGCAGTCTATTTTTGTTATATTAATTTCAACAAAAACATCTTAGCTTTCTTGATCTTTTCTGATTACCACTTGTGATCTGCAAATGCCATTTTTTAAATACCTCCAGTTTTTACGATGCAGCTAAATGACTGTCAATCTAATGCCATGCTAGGAGCCACAAGTCTGCTACTAGTTCTTCCGTTGCTGCATCTGTAACAAATATGCTATTTAATTTTTTTCTCCAAAGTGAGGAAATAGGGCTATATCTGACTTTGGGAATCTGGTTTTAACTTAAAATTACAAGCTTTGGAAAAAAATGGCTGAAATTACATATTCAAAAAGAACAAGTTGTTCCACACATGGAGGGTGGAGATTTGCCGAACTTTTGCTGTCTTCCATTTGCCTTTGAAGATAGAAGTTACGTTGAAGCAAATGTTCACCCGTCGAAGATGTACAGAACCATATGTGTAATCGATTTGAGGGGATGCAGACTTACTAAAATAAAAACAGGCTTTTACAGCAGTTATCTGTATGTTTTATATGCACAGCTGCCATACTAGATTTGGAGGCCGGAGTTGGTGAGAAAGAACTTAATAATTCAGCTCATAGAAGAGTGTGTTTAAATCAGGAGTTTGTATTGTCCTGTTTGTGTTTTGAACCCTAATCTTCGCCTAAGATTAGGAATCTGATTCACATTACAGTTAAACAAATAACGGCATATACAGGCTTGAAAACTCAGTAAAATAACACACTGCTTTTCAGTATTGCACTTATCCACACCCTGTGATGTTTGAAAACACTGCCGTCATTTCTGCACTTTTTCTGTTCTGATTTATTGACAGTGACATCTCTTTTGCAAGAATCTAGCCGGGATCTCTGCTCATCAACCTTTAATTGCAACATCCCATTTAATATTTATTTTAAGTAGAATTATTTCATAGAATGTATCTGTATTTATCTCAAAAGAAAGGACTTAATTGCACTTATTTAACAGAAAGTAATACTGTCTTAATCATTTAACAACGTATATCAACGAGAATTAGTTTTTTAGCCTAGTACAAATAAAAACAAAACAAATGAGTAGTCTTAGCCCCGTTGGTTGAGATTACCTCAGTCAGTTGCTTTTTGTTTCACAGTCTTCAACATCAATCTAATTCTCACTTATAGTTTCGAGATGTTTGAGGAGTTTATTGCATCTCCACAAGCTCGATACCTGGATTTTTATTTGGCCTGAGACTTTCCTTAGTTTTCAGTCAGTGTTTTCCAGATATTCCTGCCATTTTTTGGTTAATTGTTGTGTTGCAAGGATCAGTTCTACTTAAGCATTAATTTCTTTTCTCCTGGTCTCACATTTTTTCAAACAGCTTTAGATACACGTTAGGATTCTGTAATTGAGGTGGCCAGGTCCTGGTTTAGAAAAGAATACTTAAATGTTAGAAAACCCCACAAACCTTTATAGGACCTCCTCTTTTTGTCATAGGACTGTATCTAAGTGCAGCAAGTAGAACCGGTCACATGACACAGACAGACAGGAAACTGCAGCAGCCAATGCAGTCTCTTTTTTTGTATTTCTATTTTTTATAAATTTGGTCTTATTGAGTTTTTTAAAAAGTGTAATGTTTGGGACGATGTTTGCCTTCATGAATTATATCATTGTCTCCCAAAGAACTTGTGTGAGCTAGAGCGAGAGTGATGATCGGCCTCCCCTCTTGTCTCCTCAAACCCACTGGAGAGCAAACGTTTCCAACTTCGAGTGTTAGAACCAGAGCTCTCCTGCTAACTGACCCGGGGCTCTGAAGAGCGGTACATAACAGGCGCCCACATTGGCTTTTGTGTGCAGGAGGGTCTTTACATAACCCACATAACCAAGCACATTGTCTAGCAACCAGCTGACTACTGAAGTGCCTTGTAAATGGAGGAGGGGGTCTGCTTGAGTGGAGGCCAGTAGCAGAGTTGAGAGGCTAGAGGACCTAAGCCAGGCTATGAGTAAAGACTAGTTTGTGAGGCCGATAATGCCTGACGGAAACCAATGCTATAAGCAAGATTCTTTTTTAGGAAATAAAGAAAAGAAATATAATTTAACAAAAAAAAGCTGCTTTATACAGCAGCTATTTCCCTTTTCTTACAAATTGGCTATACACCAAAATACTCCCCCAAAGACGTGCCTTCTTCTCCCTTTGACTTCTCTTTGGGTGTTGGCCAAAGTTCCCTTAGATTTACCCAAGATGTTGAGGTATAACTCCTAACCGCTCCCGAAATTATTATTTTTTTATATACTGTTGCATTACTACAATATTTATCCATGGTTAGCAAATCAATTACATGTAATTTTCAGTTGTCATGATGAATTTGTAATCTTCCTTTTCATGGCAGAACAACAAGCACTTGCTGGTACTGTCATGTTTCGTGGTGTAGAGCCAAAACGCTGATCAAAGGCATTATGCTGATTATTAATCAAACTTAACAGAGGAACACTGGGCTAAACTTATGGCATGGAAAAAGGCTTGAACAACAAGGAACGAATACAGAGAAACTGACCCTGCACCCTGAAAAACCAAAAGGTTATATAGGAGGCAGATTTGGTGGAAAATGTGAGGATTATTAAGCAGCAATGGTGAAAGTTAAGACTAAAGACTAAAGGTGTCTACAATGAAACAGGAGAGGACTAAAAATAGACCTAATGAACTTAGGAAAGGTAAATAAATCTAAGGAGGCAAAATAGAAACACAAAAAGGAGCACAAAACCCCCAACAAACTACAAAACTGACTACAAATAAATATACTAATAAGGAAAGACCTTTGGAGCAATAACACAGGGGCCCAAATATATGGCAAGACTAACTGAAATAAAAATTTGATCCTGAAAAATGAAACAAATATTCAGGAAGAGGAACATAAGAAAAACTATGAAACTAGACTATAAGGAAAAAAGGAAAATGACAACATTTATAAGGCTTCAACAAACTGTCTAAAAAACCTAAACACCATAGAACTGTGACAGGTACTTCTGATTTGAACACAAAACCTCATTATTAGCGCCACACTTAGATCAGATATTAATGATCCATTTTTTGCCGACACTTGTTGCTGGTGTAATTATTAGCTGCTCCCTGCTAGGAGGGAGGAAGCTTTTACTGCCGTTCCTGAGATGTAACCATTGTCTTTCAATACACAAAGACAAGGTATCCTGATGGCCCTGTGTGGGGCCCTGACGGCCCCCAGTTACACTAGTAGGAGTTTCACGCCATTGTCAGCTTGCGGCAATCACAGGGCAAAACCAGAGTACGGAGGTGGAGGCAGGGGGAGATGGATGTGAGCTGCATGGTTGCTTTGAGAAGATGTGTGAAATGGGAGTATGGGTATTAAGAGTCTTGGCTCAGTTGGAGGTCTATTGTGCAGAAGGCTGAGCCCCCTACTGGCATCCATGATCTCCCCCATTGACATTGAAGCTCTGCTTAGCTCGCTGTGTGTTTTTGTCAGCCTCCGACTTTCTTTTACTCGCTTGTGCTGCGGTTTACCCCCATCCTAAGCTTTCTTTTTGTTTTGAGTCATGGCCAAAGAATCTGAAGAGTCCCTTTCTATCCTGCTTGAGTTAACTGCATTCATACTGATGATGACATGATGATCATCATTCACTGTGGTTTTTGTTTTAACTCAGTGCCAACTGCTGCTGCATGCACATGATTAAGGGGATTCATTTATTAATTTATTGGTTATATATTGCTTTGTTTTTTTTACATTGAGGAGATAAGCCCAATGTTACAAAAAAGGTACATTTGGCAGTACTAAAAACATTGAAGTTCAATTTGCTTATGTATTGTTTCCCTTCTTACGCCTTCTTCTGTCAGCTCTCTTGTACAATATTAGACCAAATTATATTTTCTGGTGTTATGAGGACTGATGATCTTTGCCTTCAACTACTACTCTCCCTTTACACTCACAAAAGTAGCAGTTTTATGAAATTTAAATGTCTATTTAAGAAATGGTCTATTTAACTACAAATCATAACAATAAATAACTATTTGTGCTGAATGTTATATCATCAATTTAATTCAAAGCTTTCATATTAAATAGGTACATGTTCATTTTTTTCGTAGTTAATTAAAGTAAATTATACTTTAAATCTGGTCTAGCTGAAATATAAAAAATAACCGTCCTGATTACATTATTATTTTTTAGATTTTTAAAACTGAAATATTATTTGAGTTACCTTCACCATTTACAAAATTTATTGGTTTATGTCTTGATACAGTCAATTATAGCTGCACCCTCAACCTTTTTATCATATATATCGATAATTCGATAGTAATTTCTATCGATCGATAGACATGTGGTGCGATCGAGAAATAAGGGGGTCTATAAAAAAGTTTGATTAAAAAACAACAAAATAGTTTTCCCCCATTTTTTCATTACAGCCTATCAGCTAGCTCAATACAACAATCACTACCTACTCTGAATGAATCCTTAATGCAGACCCAGGCAGCTCTGTAAGCCAGCCCTCTCTCCTTTCAAACCACAAGAAGGGACAAGTGGCTTGAGCTGCAACTGAATTTGTTGACGGTCCCTATGTGAATCATGACTATAAAACTAATTCAAAGCAAGGAGGACGCTGTCCCGGAAAAATGCTTCAGCAGCTCAGGTAAATGTTGTGTCCCGTTTTGAACCAACTTTAAAACACAAAACGCAACAATGACAAGCCAAATAAATTACTACGGTCAGTAGTCTTAAAAAGAACTCAACTACCATGGCTCGCTACGAATCACTGAGAGACACAGTAAACTTACCCAGAACCCGCTGCTAACAACACCTACAGTTTTTAAAATGTCTCCTTGGTTCTCCACCCGGTCCTTAGAAGCGAAAAACACAACTGGGGATTGATAGACCTGCCAGATTCCGCTCTCATTGACTGGACTGGGCTCCAGTGTTCTGGGCTCCGTCTACACTCTGGTATAGGTGAGTAGCTGGTTAGCTTTAGCAGTTAAACCGAATTTGAATAAGCTTTATCGACAAACTTAGCCAAATGTTTAAGCCATTACTATTGAAAAGTGTCATAAAATACTTAATTTATTTCTTAGCTAAAGTTAGTTCATTGAAAAATAACAAAATGACCAGGGAGGTACTTAAGTTACCTTTTCTACATTTAGTGATAGTTATTAATCAATATGTCTATTCCCTTTATCGATATACTCTTTTTCTATGTAGTGTCCAGCCCTAGTTGTCATGAATCTTTTTGTCACTTCTTTGGGTTACTCTTTGTCCAGAATGCCATGATGGGACATAAGATATGAACTGATTAAAGGCATAATGTCTTTAAATTATTTTTGACATTATCTATTAGGGCTCCAAACTAATGTTTGAACTGGTGCAAGAAAGTTATTTTATTCATCTTTAATATTAAATCAAACCCAGGTCTTAAGTTACCAGTAAATTACATTCAAAAATTATTATTTGTTTAATTTATAGAATAAATTCCTTATGTTATGGTTGACAAATGCTTCTATGTGGTTTTTGCAATGCACTTTTCGAGCACTAACTGCACATTTTAGGAATTATTTAGCTGGGCTCAAATTAAAAATAGCATCAAGTGTAAGGTTTCATTTCTTCTTAGGAAATAAGCCACTCATTGGGCCCAACTTACTGCTGCTTCTCCATCCCTTTGCGTGTCTGTTTGTGTATGAATCTACAGCAGTATGTTGTGTTTTGATGAAACATAAAATTTTTACATTCTTCATCTATATCTCCTCACGATGATCTCTGAGTGATTCGGACGTAGGCCTCGAGTGTGTTTTGGATAGACTGTGAATGTGTGTGTACATACACCTGTTTGCACAGTGTTATCCAGCTTGTGTGAGGCCAACAGGAGTCACACAATTGTCAACAGTAGAACTCTATAAAAACCCGTCATCGACAAAGAGAGAACAAACAACTGCAGTTTGCTCAGGATTTCCTAACAAACACTTCACAAGGAGGGCTGTGGATGGAGGAGAGAGAAGGAAAGCAAAGAAATAAGTGGTTGATTTTACTCTCCTTGTTCCTGCAGTGGAGAAAAGGATGGGACATTGAGATCTCAACACTGAGCACATAAAAGTATTCAGCAGAGAGACGATGTAGAAACGGGAGAGATGCTAAAGGATTACACACAGCTGCCCCTTTTTATATTAAAGCAAGTCAAAATATACGTTGGCATAAGTCTTGTTCCTTCTTTTTCCACCGCAGCACATAAATAAATAAACAGTTAAGCCCAAAGATATTCATACTCCTGGCAGATTAAAGTTTACCTATAAATTGATTTCCTCGTGATGAAAAACTTGACGTGATTTTGTTTACATTTAAAAAAAGCATTTTTGAAAATTATAAAATTAGTGGAAACACATATTTTTTAGGACTACAGCACGCATTCCGTTCTACAGTAATAACTCTTGACCAGCAATTCTTCTTTTAAATTATGTTTATTTTTAAGTAATTGAAATAATGAACTGAAGAAGTAATTGGAATGCATGTAAAATGTAATTAAAGTTACTTATCGTGCAAAGTGCTTTGAGATGACATGTGTTGGAAGTTAAATAAATGAATAACTTTATTGTCATTGAACATTCCACAACGAAGTTGGATGCAATCCACTGGTGTAAAGATACAACAATTCTAATTTTATGCAATTAAGAGAACATGCACATCCATAATATCTTATTACACACTGCTCTAAACGGCGCTCAGATTTTAGCAGCAGCATGATTGATAATGGCTCTCGGGTAAAAACTGTGTTTTAATTATCCTGTCCTTTTAATTAATGAATGAACTGAATTGAATTAAATGGAATTGAATCTTTGGGTTTGGCTCCAAGTCGTAAAGTTTTGAAGGCCATCACACTAATCTTCCACTTCCTCTACAAATTTTCGGTCAAATTCAGGTTGGGAGTTCAAAAGATTGATATTATTACTAGGTTAATTAATATTACCTCAGGTCAAAAGAAATAGTGAATTTAATAAAAATACTTTAAAGTACTTTACCCTTGATTGGAACTGACAGGCAATCACTTTGTTCACAACAGAAGTTAGGTTTACCTACCTAAAAAGTATATCTTTATTTATTTTGACATTTAATACGGAACAAAAAGTACATTTTCTGAAAAAGTTTAGTAAATCATAGATAAAGGATGTAGACTGAGACTTTGATGTGTAAATAAGGAAAATCTTGCAATCCCTACATTTTCTGTTGGATTCAAAACTATGGTAAGCATTTTTGTTTTATTGTCAGTATTTGTTACATTTAGTTGTTAAATTTACCCAAGTTGACATGGAAGGGATTGTAAATTATTGAAAGAAAATCAGAGAGTGACATACTTGGTAATGAGCAGCACTAGAGATGTAACTGATTTGTGCATTTCCAGCTTTAACCCATTACTACAACGAAATGTATCCTAGATATGGTACTTATTCATTAGCTCCATATTCAAATATGAATAGGCCCAGAGAGAAAAAACTACGTTTTATTATTTTCAAGATCAGGGAATTTTCCTCAGCATGTTTTTTTTTTCTCAACCTATTACCCATTTAGCCAATATTAATGATATACCCTGATGATCTTGCTGCAAATAATCTTGTATGTTACGAAGACTTGAAGATGACAGCCTAACATTTTTATAAAACTTGAGGAGCCATCTGACCTCCTCAGGCTGCCTTGTAAATGTCATCAGCTGCTTTATGCCAGTTAAAAGCAGTTCGCTTTCTATGTTGATCCTTTAAATTTCAGGATATTTCATGTCCCCTCACATTACCACGTCATAACCTTGCAAATCAAAACTATATGCATTTGACTAGTTGAGAGTAAGAGCTTTTTAGAACATGTGTGAAATGTGACCAGTAACAGTGTCCTTACACTGCGCTGTCCCTTGGGATAAGCTATCACAATAGCAGCAAAGCAGCCGAGCTCTTGTGCAAACAAAGTGTCCTCGAATGAAGGAGGCATTTAAAAATCATCACTCTTTATAAACAGAATGCAATCCCCCTTTCTCTGTCTTGCCCCACCACTAACAAATAAACCCCCTTCCTTTCTGTCATTCCCATCTTCATTCTGTCTTTCCATTCCCCAGCTCTCATCTGCCACAGTGCCTCTTAAAAACTTAAGACCTGAGAGGCGAATGCTTAACGTTATTAAAGGTATACTTCCTTGTTTTTTGTTTTTTTTTTCCTTGGAGAGGATGAATTTGTTTCATAGAGGATGAACAAGATGATGCGTTAATGCTCAATATGATTGCTAGAAACCGTTTAAGTCTCCAGACTGAGGAAATGGAAGGAGGGAAAAAAAAAAACGGACGGGTCTGAGCTTGGAGGTGGAGAGCACAGTGATTAAAATTCATCCCACGGCGCAAACAAAAGGGGGAATGAAAAAGGGAGAGAATGCAGGAGAGAAAAGAGGGCTGGGGGTAAGAAAGATTTGGCCTGAAAAGAAGATTGTAAGCCTCAGCAGATCCCTGAACAGCAACCCCCTCCCTCCCTAAGTGACGGCCTTTTACTTGCAGCACATTTATACTGCTAGACAACAGAATACAAGTGAGGGGAGATGAGGGGGCAAAGTGAAGAGGAGGAGAAGATGGATATATGAAGACCAAGAGCAAATGCAAAGGAGGGAACATTAATTATTCGGCAGGCTTTCCCTCCGAAGATTTGCCGAAGCAGCCTGAACAGGGGGTCAACAATTGACTCAATTACATGACAAACTCACCGAGGGCTCTACACCAGCACTCAGTTCAGACCCTGCAGCTCTCGGGCAGGCTGTTGAGTTTTTTTTTTATCCCCTCCTGTTTTCTTTGCTGGTAAATGTTTGCCCCTCTTCAGGTGCCCCTGGCAGACGCAGGATCTCCAACCTGCAGCTACACTTTAACCTTTTCAGCCTCTCACTCTGTTCTTCAAGAAGAGCTGGATGCAGTGGGGAATGAAGAGGCAGGTGAAGGCCAAAAGCCTATTCTTTGTCCGGCTTTATAGCTTGTCATGAATAAGAGGGAAGCAAGGAGGGTTTTAGTCTGTTATACAGGTTGGTTTCTCATTCAGCTTAGTTTGTTGCCTGACTGAAACAATTTTATCAGTTTTATCACAGCTTCAAGAGCAACTTTGCATCAAATGCAATTCAGTCAGTTTTCCCCTAACATTGTATTGTCATTTATTTATATGCAGACTGAACGTGTTTGAAGGGGAAAATATAAAAGAATGTATCTCTCTCCTTACAGAAGTGTTGACAGATAATGGCTAATCCTTAGCATAATACTTTTTTTTAAATAATTTCATTCATTGCCAGCATTCAGACTTCTGTATTTAGTCTGTCAGCATCCCACATCCCACAAAACAGACTTTTTATTGCTGATTGTTTATGATTTATTACTAAATGTTTCCAGTAGAAACTTGTGGGTTTTTTAAATTGCATTTGATGTACTTCTGTTGTCTCAGTGCCATGCTCTCTGAACCTTTCCTCGCCAGGCAACTCTTCTAACAGTGTCCAGTACTATCTGCTCTACTTCCCCTTTGTTGGTTGTTCGGCATCTCAATTATTCTTTTTTTTCTCTCTCTGTATTCATTTGTCTTTCTGTCCTCTTTTCTAATTTCTCGCCATTCCTTCTGTTGAGACAAAGCAGACTACGAAGGCCACACACAGAGTGAGTCACTGCTCTGCACAGAAACATTACAGCTGCCAGATTTTTTAACATTGAAAGTGAATCATTCAATCTTTTTTTTTTTCTTTGCCAAAGGAATTGGCAAATTTTGTCTCTCCCCATGTCTTAAACGCTTACGTTTATTGAGTTTTACTGTTGTTTTTTTGTATGACTTTTAAATTGTTTTTTTTGTGTGAATGTAGTATTTGTAATATCCTAGTGTAATTTAATCACTGTATGTCAGCGAAATCCAGTGAAAATTTGCAGAATTCTTTATGCAGTCATTTTATTGAGTGGTCAGGGACGTTGGCAGAGCATCCATAGTTTTCTCCAGCACTATGAAACATAAAGAAGCAGCCCTGCACCTTCCCAGCCTGTTGCTGCACACCTTTAGTCTCTGGGCTGAAAAAAGACTGCTACACCTTTAACCTTGTTTAAAATTTTGCCTTTTTGTTAAAATTTTTGGTTCTAAAAATAAAATCTTGGTGTATTAATTAAAAGAGCACGACCGATCACTTTTGTTAAGGTAATGTTACTAAGCAATGACTGAGAAACTGCAGGCTGTACTGTATGTTTGTCAAGCAGCTGGTTTCAGACTGGCTACAGGACTAGACAGCCCGACTAACTAACCAGCAAAAACCCTTTAATAAATCTAAAGAGTAGAACAGTGTTAAAAAAGGTGTGACATTCTGTAGGTCTGCAATAGGAAAATTTAATTAACTACTACTTAAGTTTTAGTAGTACACTTGGACTTGTGATTTTAGCACATATAAAGTTTGCACTCTCCATATGGTTAGAATGAGTAATTAAATAAACTTCAGACAGGCTTTCACATGTACAAAAATAACTTTAAATTGCTGGAAACTAATTTATAATAGAAATTATAATCCTCCGAATTAGAAAATTTACCAGTAACAATATTATTATTCCCTTTTACACAAAAAAACAAAAACATTTCCACATAACTGATTTGGGTTGATTTAGCAATAAAGTATTTTGTTGAGTGAACTAAATGTAAATATGTTGGGTCAACTTAATACATTTGAGTTACCATAAGACACAAAATTAAACAGCAGTGGATGGGACTCAAACTCAGAAAAGGGCCTCTGTTTTCTGAGCGATTGCACTAACCACACACGCAAAAACAAAAGCTACACAATGACTCAAAAATGTTGTACATAATAATATACGTATATGACTTCATTTCCAGTGTTAACTAAAAAGTATTTTAATATTTAAGTTAATGTTTTTTTCTGTTTAGCTGTTTTCTTAATTTATGCAACTGTGAAGCACTTTGAATTGCCTTGTGCATGAATTCTGCTCTACAAAGAAACTTGCCTTGCTTTGCCTATTATGACCTGCCAATTCCCTTTTTTTCATGAAAAAGTGAAGGAATTGTATTACTGAAACCTTTGTAATCATGCTTAGTCAATACTGGAAATTAAGTTGTGCCTTACAGCAACCTGAATGTATGAGGTTGACTAAACATGTTTACATTTAGTTCACTCAACAAAATTCATTATTGCTAAATCAACCCAATTAATTTGGGTGGAAATATTTTTTTTTTAATGTAAGTCATACTGGAAAAAAATAAACAAAAATCTGAAGTACTATTCTGAGTAAACAAGTATTATTTTCTTTTCAATGTAATAATAAAAGTAAATAGCAGCAGTATTTTACTATCAAATACATCATTAACAGTATATAATCCAATCTTTAGATTTCATCTTAATCCTCCTCAGTTAATTTGTGGATGAACTCTCATTTTGCACAGTATTAATATAGTTTTTGTGTTCATGAGGACCTACTTGATCTTTGTCACTTCTGTAAAGCACAGAAACACGTTGCCAACTCTGCTAGCTCAATTTGTCTGTAAAGCTACACTTCTGCTTTGCTTTCTTGTAAACAGTCGCAAGGCAGCGCACCACAGTGCAACGCGGTGTAGAGCATCACAGCCTGGCAATACCTGATGTATGTTCTGTCAATGAATAGACCATAACCAGCTACTAGCTTCAGGAAGGACGTCAGATGAGAGAAAGGCTGTCATATTCCATGCACTGCACCAGTCAAATTTAGTATGCTTATAGGTCCCCTGAAAATCTATGAAAACCTGGACATTTTAGTCAGTATTTAAAATCCCCTTGGATTGCCCGGAAAGCATGTGAAAAGTGGATATGTCTGGGGAAAGGAGGACAGTTGCAGTGGTTCCACTGTAGTACAAAGAACAGAACCAGCCTTCTTCAACAGGTTGTTAAGCCCAAGCTCTGATGTTGTTACCCCAACAGATGATGGCAGAAGAGATTTGATCATTTATTAGTTTTGTATCCTGAATATAACTGATATACATTACTAAATTCAGAATGCAAAACGCTTGCCGAAGAAGACATAAAAAGCATGCAATATGAAAAATAAGCATCAGTAGTTAGTCAGATGGCCTGAAGGAGAAAATATTTTCTGTATATGGGGCTATGGTACCAGAAGTTTAGTATTCTATTTAAAAAAAGCTTTTCATCCGATGATTGGTGGTGAGGATGGTCAGGGTTTGTCTTTGAAGGAGATCAGATTGTTCAGCATTCTCCTTTCCAGCAACTCCAAAATGTCCAGTTGGCAGCCAACACTGTCATGTACACTATTGGTTGTTGCTGTTTATAATCCAGTTTGGTCAAAAGAGCACAACAAAGAACAATGCGCCATCCACAATAGACAGCTAAAAGAGATGGATTATCATGATGTACGCATTGAAAGATCTTTGCTTATAGAACCAGCTCATCCACTTTTTGCAAACAGTAATTTAGAGTGCATTCACACCAGCACGGTTTAGTCTGCTTTAATCAAACTCTAGTTTGTTAGCCTAGAAAGTCCGGTTTGTTCGGGGAGGTGTGAATGCGGCATTGAAATCTGATTTGGACCAAAAAAAGTGAAGTCTAAAATGTAGGTCTCGGTTCGATTGAAACAAACTCTGCATTGGTTCGATTGCATATGTGAATGGCAAGCGGACCTGGGACTGCACCAAAAGCACAAAGTGGACTATTTTGGAGGGCATTCTGGGTAAATACAGTCTAAACGGATAGCTAAATGATGGATATTGTACATACCTTGCTCAACGTTTGTATAATTAGGACCTTTATGCTGTGAAGTTGTACGCACCCTTACTCATTGGACACCACCTCATATGGGGCTTTCTCAGTCACCTCCTTTAAAAAAAACAGCAATCTCCATACCCCTCTGCTTCTTCTCTGTTTTTTCTGAGCCCATTGCTGCAGAAGTATTGATCTGGAACATTTGCCAAACACAACAGAGCTATCCTAAAACAACTACAATCCGCTGTCAATCCAAGTTTATTTAAATGTCATTGTACTGTAAAGTGTCCCCCACTGCCCGAAGAAGTACACATCTCCACAGCGGCACCACAAGCGGAGAGATGATCAAGCTGAAAACAGCAGCAATTTTGGTCCCCAATCAAACCGATTCTACCGGACTATCAGGTTTGAATGTCATTTGTGTAAAATGTATATAAGGAGTGGGAAGTACTAGTCACATCAGACAAAGAAGATAGAACCCTCTAATGCAAAGATAAATCCCCTACTGACACAGAAAGTTATACATTTCCTGTTAACACTGAAGCATTGTCCTGGATCTCAGACCCAGATGCAAAGCCACAGCAGCTTTGGGAACATTTAACTTTGAGCTACACCACTCCTTCTAAAGATACTCTCGTACTTATGATTTTGTTTTCTTTTTTCTGTGTAAATAGTAATAGCACTGTTGCTACAGTGTATTTTTGTGGAATTATGGTTTTGTTGGGTTTCTACACCTACTTAATTTGCCATTTGTGAGTGTGAAATATCAAACCCATTATATCGTATTTTGGATCAATTCTCGGAAATTACTTCTAAATGTTTTTCTAAGATGGCTGATATTATGAAAGCTGTTGTTTTTTTTATTAAAGCGAATACAATTATAGTACAGCTTTTGACAAAGCACTAATAAAAACAAGACATGGAGCTTCCTTGAGGATTGAGCTCTGGGTTTTATTGGTCTTTGCACATCTGCTGAGTTACTTACTGATAGCTGACATAACACAATCTGTTTGCTGTATCACCAGCAAACTGCTCTAATTGCTGTACATCTGACTGCATTTTCATGTGGTTTGGTGTCTTAGCCTGTGTTTAGATATTTTAGAGCTGCGTAGATTGTATGCATACCTATGGTATGTTTGAATATGTATTACCTAGTGGATTGTACATTTGGCTTGCATTTGTGCATGTACGGCATGCTCAACACTCATCACTGCAGGGAGATGCAAACTGGAATTCAAAGCGGAACTGTGGGGAAAAGGCGCCTCATTCTCATGCACACGATAGGATCAGTATTTACAAGAACAAACAGCAGAACAATTGCGACACTTCTCCCAACGTTTTCCTGATGTTAAATTTAACATTTGACAGATGTTAAAGAGGATCTGTCAGACTTCATTCCAGGGTAAATGAAAATATTAAACACAGCTTAACTTTGACTGCTTGTTGACAGATATGCTTCAATGAAAAGTGATTACAACTCAAAAAAGATATGATCTGTTTAAATGGATACAGGCCAGACATGTTACAGCAGAAGAACTGGAAAAGCTGATACCAATTTTCTGTTGCTTAAAAGGGGTCAATAAAATAATTTTTATCGTTAGTTCTGCAACCATTTCTATTGATCTCTGTTCTATAAATGCAAAAACAAGTTAGATCTGACTCTTAACTGTCAAATTTCTGTATGTCCGGCATTTCTAAAATCTCACATAAATTATGCTGTTACATGATGTCGCCATGTACTTGGTAGTTCCAAATGATTGTTTTAGACTAATCCGCCAGTTTAGTAGGTACAACCTTTTCCCTTTAGATGGCAAGACAATTTTATTTGTATAGCACACTTTCAACATGAAGACAGTTCAAGGTGCTTAGGGTAATTAGGGGATACAATAAAAGCAGCCATGAAACAGTAAATAAACAAATGACAACTTTAAAAAATAAAGAAGTGTCTAAAGTCTTCATGGCTCTGACTCAATAAGTTCGAGGAAACCGTCCTTAGAGATATTTCTCCATACTCATGATTGGACCACCAAGATTTTCCAAATGTGTTGACTGAATTGAGATTTAGTGACTGTGAGGAACATTAGAGTACAGTGAACTGATTGTCATGTTCAAGATAACAGATTGGAGTTTTATGAAATTTTTCTGCTAAAAGGTGTCATCCGAAAATGTTCACACAGTGTTCGTGTAGGAATGTATGGTAAGCAACAATAATCAAGCAAGGTGTAGCTTTTAAATAAGGATCAACTTTTAGTAACAGGCCTAATAGTAGGCAAAGAAAATACCACCACCGCCAGCCACAACTATTTAGCCAAAGCGGTAGTTTCCATGATTTTTATTCTGTTTTCATCATCTGAATGTCCAAGCTAAAATCCAATCTCATCGTTTCTGGCAAAGATTAATGAAGTGTCTTGCTTTAGGCTTATTTTTTCAGGGCTGACACCTGGTATGGTCTTCTACTGTTGTAGCCAATATGCTTCTAGGTTTAACATGTTATGCACCCAGAAAAAAGGATTCATAATGGTGCGTTCACACTGCCCCAAACGGCAGCATCAGCAGCGGCAGGATTACATGTTAAGTCTACAGTTGAGGCCGTCAGAGGATCGTCGAAGTCTCTGCGGAGCTTTGTGAGCGTTGGCTCCGTCAACTTTTCAAGCTTTTCCTGCGTTTCAAGTTTCAAAGGGCATAATGCTAGCAATGCAGAAGTTCAGCTAGTTGAACTTTTGACGTTCTTAACGCTCTTGACGCAGCATGGCAACCAATCACAGTCCACACGATCCACACACGATCCAGTGGTGTTTAAAAAACCCTAGCAGAGAAAGGCCCGCCTACGAGCTTTGCAAGCTTCCACTTAAAAAATGTATCTTCTGTGTATATGCATTGAAGTAGTCACTTTGTGAGCGTTGCTTGAAACTGACAAAGCTTGCGGTCTGAATCCACCATAAATCCTTGTTTTCATGAGGGATCATTGGAGCTATTGTTGTCTTCTATCATCCTAAACCTGTCGACCCATTCTTTACCAGTTTACTGGATATTTCCTCTTTCTTAGACCATTCTCTGTAAACCATGGAAATAGTTGTTGTAGGTGAAAATGTTTCTGATATAATAAAAATGACTGTCTGAAAGAAACATACATGCCATTTTAGAAATCACTTAAACCCACACACTCACTTTAAATTACTCTGGTGATTAGGGAATACAGCTGTCTGTGAATTGTTAAAAGTCCCAAATACTTGAGACCCCTCTAAAACACTTATAACTGCCTATTTTAATAGTTCAAACACCAAATATACCTTAATGTGCACTAATATGCACAATAGACACCATCTTGGTACTACCGCAGAAGGTGACACAAACCAAAGTTTTGGCTGCATACAAGTCTACATGATTGTTTGAAAAGAAACGCATAAGTGACATTTCAGAGGTCAATCAGAGGTCTTGACAGGGGCAAATGAGTGTTGATTGACCTTTCGTTTCGTTTTCTTTTCTTGACTTTAAAACTGATTGCACAATCTCCAAAGAGCTGCAGTTTGGATTCTGATGTTATTTTAGATCAAAACAGTTTGACCAAATTAGGTGTATTGTTACCTGAGGGCTTGTCTGTCAGAAAAAAGGGGAAATTATACCTAATTTAGCCTCACTTCTATGTGTGTGTGTATGTTTAGAGGGGGAAGGGACGGAAGAGTTGAGCTCCTCACCCCTTCAATTAACGGCCACCTGATTAGCTGATTTGTTGCCTTTTAGTTATGCTAATGACACCTAATTACAGCTTTGGTGGGAAGTTGAGACTCACTTTCACACAAATTCAATCTCTCACTCACACACACACACACACACACAAGGCTGGGCTATTCACTTCCATTTATTGTGTACGGTTCAAATTTAACCCAAACCTCAGTTCACACCTGAAGAATTATAACATGTAAGAATCCTCCAAGAATCCTGAACAAGGAGGGCATAGATGTCGTTTTGCTTTATTCAGAATGAGCTTTTGTTTAAATACAGATTCTGTTCTGATTATGTGGGTGTCATCAAAACTTCCATAACATACACACATAATAACAGGCCAAAGAAATATGCCCTTTGTTTCAGCACAACTCGTTGAGGTAAATGTTAGTGTTCACGGTTTTGGGAGCTTTCAAACATACAAACAGATCCACTACATAAGTAATCTTGTGTTTTAAGAAGTTTTGTGTGGAAGTCATCGCTGGCATAAATAGTCTTGTGAAAAAAATATATTTGGACACATTTTTCCCCTAATTGTTAACATACTTGGAAATATGTCTCTGTAGGCACGTTTTCTTGCTTTTTTTTCTGCAGGACAACTGTATTTTAACAATCCTTTTTCATGCAAGACTTTCTAAGCCATATTAGCATCGGTTTCAGTGAATGCGAGTGAACCGGCTGAGACAAAGGATGTTAAAGTTAATCTACCAGCAGAGTTAATCATAAGACCAATTTGAAGACTTAGTGTGTATTGGGGGATTCAGAGCAGAGTGATGCCTGTTGTCAGAGTCCAAACTCAAACCAGTGCAACACTGAGGGGCTGTTTACACAGTAAACTTTTTCTCTGTGATTTGGCCTCTCATGTAAACGTTGTAGCAACTTTTCATTAAAAGGTTCCAGAGTGGAGAATTCTGACAATGGTGGGTGATTCGTTTTTGCAGCTAAAAATTCGTCACATATTGGACTTGTGCACTCCGCCATTCTTCAACTCTTTCTGGGTAAGGAGCAGGAAACCAGGGGACACCGTAGAACAGTGCGTACACAGGGTACACAGCCGTCTAAGGACCGGTAATATGCAGTACACCGTTTTCAACGAGATCCGATCGCTGACTCTGTCGTGTAAACACAGGGTCGTTTTTTTCCCACCGTGTATTCAAGCAAAAACAGCAACGTTGTTGTGTAAACTGCCCCTGAGCTTTGGAGTGTGAATTAAGTTAAACTGCTGGCTAAAACATTTTGTATAAGAATTAGCGTTTTGGTTTTTATGGACACCGAATCCTTTGTGTTGGAATATCCTTTACTGAAGTACAAAAAGATGTGTTAGCCCAGATTTGCACCTGGTGGCCAGAAAACCCTGAAAATTTAGGCAAAATTAGGAAGTGCTAAAGTTATGGGGGGTTTTTTTGTATTCATTTCTGGCTCATTATCTTTTCAAAAGTTTAGATTTGGTTCTTGGATCAACCCAAACTGAGTTACTGATTATCAATCTCCTGTGTTGCTGTACTGTTGTGAATAAAGACAGATTAATATATCAGGATCAGTTATACACATTCTTATTCTCTTTGTTTATCTTGGTTTTTTTGTGCTCATTTTGTTCCTTCCTTTTTTCATTTCCTCTTGTTCCACAATTTTTAGCTTGATCTTTCTTTTCGCAGTGTTGGTCTTTGTAGATAGGAACAATGTAATCTGGGCTGCACGATACATCAAAGTATATCATCATTGCAACACCAATGTGTGCGATAATGATATGACAAAGGGCTGTTAGAAATGCAATAATTTCCCTGTGCTCCCATGATAAATTCGGCTTGCTGGATGGAGTATCACCTCAGCAATTGTCCTCACTTGACATGATTGACGATACCTAAAGAAACAGAAGTGGAGGAGCTGAGAAAACTGGGATTTTCACAGACATCCTCTTTGCAATGATGAACTAAAACATAGCAATAGCCTGATTTCCTAATAATGTGTCACCCCAATGTAATGTAAAACAATAATATGCTCTGCAGTCATTTGTTTCTATCAGCCGTAAGGCGCCTTAAAGTCCTGGGATCTAAAAGATGGAACTTAATGGGCATGCATGGATTTATGCTTTCTGTTTGTTTAATTTCTAAACTCTTATGGTCAGCTGGGACTCATCTTCTTCAGCCTGTGAGTAAAATTGCCAGTCTACCAGCACTGGGCCAATCCCTTCATTGGTTGAGAAAGTGAGTGTTTACACATGTGTCTCTGGGTTTTACCAAGTGACCTCGACACACAAGCTACAGCACCCAAACATCAGGTATCAGGTATCCAAGACAATTAAAAACCAATGCAGGACTAGATGCCTTTTTTGTTCTACCAACATCAAGGTATTTGACTAAATTTATGTAACACATTAGTTAAGAAGTCAGTAGCTAGGACGAGGACCACACAAGAGAAGCTGCACATACAGTCTTTTAACATCTTCACTGCATGAATCAATGAGGTTGTTTAAGTAAATGTCAAGCAGAATGAGAGAGGAGATCGTTATTTTGTCCTCACTCTTTTGCATCAACACATGCTTCACCAAGCATTAATTCTGGCACTATTTATCTCACACTGAAACTGTGAACTAACACAGAGACATTTATTTTCAGCTACATATACATGTGCACATAATACACACCGTATCAAAATGATTGTCTTTTTTGAAAACCCTAGTGGTGGTTATATCAAATAACAATGCTTCTCCATGCCCGTACGTGTGTGGTCGGATTGATGATAAATGCAGAGAATATTCTACAACCTCCGTTACGGCTGTATTTATAGACACGCGCATGTATGAGTATTTACTTGCTGGACCTGGAATTCATGAAGACAAGTCTTCACTTGTGTTTTGGCTGCTGGAAAGAGATTTTCTGAAATGGTGCAATTATTTTCTGTTTAGACATAATGCTGTTTGTCTCTAGCTATTTGACCCATGCAAGATCCATCCATCCATTTTCTGTACCCACTTCTCCTTTCATGTATAGATATAGGGAGCAGGCCCACTGAGATCAGGTTGGCTGACCATTACAGGGCAACACAGAGAAATGGAGGACAAGCAACCTTGCTCTAGATAAAATGTTTATGGAAATACAAGATTTAAAAATGAAGGCAAACAATGATGAGTTTTGCATTAGCGTAGTGGAGAGATTTGTGGAGCAGGATAGGTGCGTGCATTTAAACAAAGGTAACATCATAGGCAATTTTCAGTTATAATAAGAAAGATCAGCCAATAGAAACACATACAAAACAATATTAAATATTATACTTTTTTGCCATCATATTGCTAAATAGTATGGAACTGATTTAAACAAAAATAACCATATTTAAAATACAAAATATTTCAATTAAGTAGAAACTGAAACAGAAGCTTCTTATCTGGATTTAACATCTCTAATTCCAGCGGAGTCAGTCAGTGCCTCACCAGTCATGAAGCTCAGTGCACGTCACTGCTCTCAGGTGTCACAGTGCAAGGAGGCACTTTAGCTAAACAAAACTCTGTCATTTCTATAAGCAGACAACGTAAAATATAACTTGGAATGGTTGCTTTAAGTAACACTGCAAACAGTAGTTACATGCAGCATTTTTAAACTGGATATCTGAGCAGCAGCTGCTCATATTTAATAATCATTGTTTATTAATGGTGTGGTTCCACTGGTTTAGCTCCAGAATAAGTTTGTGAACCAGGTAAGACCCTAATGTCAACTCTGAAATAAATACTGAGGAGGAAAGGAGGAATGCCGGAGAAAAACATGAGGACTAATTAGGGAAAACAAATACAGGTGACAGAGAGCATAGCGATTGGACATGAAATGCAGCTGGGCAGAGAGGCACAATGACAAAGAAGAAATGTTGAAAATAAATGGCATTAGCCTAAAACATTAGGGAATACTAGATAGAAAATGATATGAAAAGCATAAGGTTAGACTAACACAGGGGAAAATAAATAAGAATAGAGAAGCACAAGAGGAAAACAAAGTAAAAGTAAGAATACAGATTACAGATTACAGAAAGGTGAGAAGAACACAAGTATAAACACTAAGTAAAATGAAACCCAGATCAAAGAACAATAATCTAATGAGAACTGACTAACACAGAGAAAAATTATGAGACAAGAAAATAAGATTAAAACAACTCAAATACAATGAAAGAAAACTAAAATGATCAGGATCATAACACTGGGTGTAAACTACTTTTGTTTAATGAAAATCATTTGTAATTTCAAAATAAATCGGTGGATCAAAACGTGGAAGTGGCCACGTCAGCAGCGGCTCCGTTCTCTACAGCTTTGTATTTTTTCTGTTTTCAATGGACATAAGGATAGGCTTCTATCATCTATATTAGGAAGATATTAAAAGTCTTGCTGTCAAACAAGAGTTGACTGACCAATAATTGAGAAATAAGTCAGCTTGCAGATTCTAACCTAACGTGGATGCACTTAATGAAGTGTAGATGAAGATGGAGGCAGAGAAGAATTACTGAGATACAGAAATATACTACTTCATCTAAATCAAACAAAAGAAATGTAATTTTCTTTATTTTCATGTTCTTGATATATATGAAAGGAGAAATAAATTATTTGCTGCTAGAAGTTTTATCAGTGCAGTGTTGCAAGATTGTTTTTGGCAGTGTGATAGAAAAATCACACACTGCAGAAATACTTTTTTAAAATAGCCGATGTATTTTGTCATTTTTATTGTATATTGTGAGTGCTGCCCTCAGATTTAATGCTCGTCTCAAATGTCAAAATAACGTACAATTCCTCCATTTTAAACAATGGTAGCCATGAAGACAAAAATCTTCAGTTTGCATTTAGATATTTTGAAAAATGTGATTAGATATTTTAATTCCATAGAAATGTTGCCTAGAACCATAAAAAAATATGAGCAGAACAGCTTTTACTAGTGCCTACAATTTGAGTAAGAGGAAGGTTTGCGCAGTTTAGTGCTGAATTTGCACAAATGTCTGCCTCTACACTCAGATGTACCTCTTAGATATAATTTTTACAGCCCTTTAAAAGTTAACTCTGCATATGAATCTCCAGACTCCAGCAGTATTTCTTCACCAGTCTATTCAGTTTGTTGTAGTCTATAGTCACCTGCACAGGAAAGACCTCTCAGAGCTGCGGGCAGAAAAATAAGGGTTGGCCAATCTCCAAGGAGCTCTCTCCTGATTAGGCCTGTCTATTTGGTTTTAAACTGTCTTTCCTGCATCATATTTCTTCTTGTTTCCTGTCTTCGAGAGCCTCTCAGTGCTGTGGTCACTGTGTTCGTCTGGTGGCCTGCAGACCTTGATGTCTTCTGGAGGGATTGAGCTGCGGTTTCTCCCACACACCGAATACAAACACACGGGCACACATAAACACACAAATGCATGCTCATGTCATGTCTCTGTCTTTCTGTTTCTTTCAGCTTTTAGCCACACACATGCACCACTCTCCACCTCCTTCTCCTGGAGACCCTCTGTCTGTTCTTTCTTTCTTTCCTTTTTTTTTGTCAGTTATCCACCTCTGCTCTCTGTCCTCTTTTCCAGCTGTGTTATATGGCAAACGAATATACTGTAAGTAGCGGCAGGCTCGTTATAAATAGGCCTGCCCACCCAAGACTGTTGGGATTATTGTTTTTCTTATAATCACTGTGGTTTTCCTTTAAACCAGGCAGATTATTATCTGGTTTTTATTCACGACTGTGGGTTTCAACTTCAGAGTTTAGCTGCACTGTTAAATGTTTTTTTTCATAAAAATATTTTACTTTAGAGGATCTTTGAAAATAGAGTTGACTGGGGTTGGAAAAGAATAATGAAAATCAGTATTTGAATGAAAAACTTACATTTGTAATGTAAAGCCTTCATTTGTCTTTCTTAAAACTGATGGTGAGGCTCTGATTTCTTTATAGATGGCAGCGTTTTTTTTAGCTGCCTCGGCCCACAGCTGGGAGCCAGCTGCGTGAATCAACCTTTCCTCATCTGCTTTATCCATCTATCCTCCCCTCCCTTCTGTTCCTTTCCTTTTTTCCTCAGTTTCTCCTCTTAAAATGAGTTCAAAGCAGGCCTCATAGTTTAGGCTTTACCTAGCTGATAAGTGGACAGAGGGAAGTTGAGCAAATGCAATAAAAGAAAGACAAGAGCATTTTAGGCTTCTTAAGCAGGGCAAAAAGAAATGTGTACTTGGTAGCGTGGGTGTGAGTGTGTGTAAGATGGAGGTAAAGAGAGAGGAGGGCGGAGATCAGGAAAACCACCGGTATGTGGAGGATGGTGGGTGGGCGCCCTGGAAAGAGGACAGAGGAAAAGTTGGGATTATGAAAGAGCGAAGGAGCGCTGAGTTATGGGAGAGAGATGTAGGATGAAGGAAACAGGCTCACATGTGTTGGTAGCTGCACGTCTGTTGACTTGATAAAGCTGTCGGTGGAGAACATCTGAACTGCCTTTGAGGAGTTGGCGCAGTTCAGCGGCTGACTGTACAAATCAGTGCTTGTAGAGGCAAATGGAAACAATGAAAGGTGAACTGAACCTAATCCTAAAACAAACACAATCAGTTCACCGACTAATCAAACCAACAGTGACAAAAACAGTAATCACGACTCAGCAGTTAAGACAGTAAATTGTACTTTTGCACTAAAATTATGGTTTAGTTAGTGTTTAGCCTATGATTTACTGATTTGACTGATTAACCCTACTCATACTACGCAGTGACACAGCACATTATAAAATAACTTATACCATTTCAACTTTTTATATATATTTTTTAGCATTCTTTGTGATAGATCAACACAAAGTTTTGTATGATTTTGACTTGATAAAGATAGTTACACATTGGGTTAAAAAAGTATTTGGCAGCCACTGATTGTGCAAGTTATCCCTTTTCAAAAAGATGAGAAGTCTGTTGTTTTCATCATACAATACATTTTAAATAATGTAATTATATAATTGTGCAGAAAATAAGTATTTGGTTAATAACAAAAGTTCACTTAAAACCTTGAAATGCTAACGATTACATTGCCACTTCTTCATTGCCCCATTGTCATTCTAGAAGATCTAGCCATGTTTCAATTTCAGTGCTCTTACTGATAGAAGGAGGTTTTTGACCAAATTTCAAGATACATTGCCCCATTCATCCTTTCCGTAATACGGGTCAGTCGTCCTGTCCCGCTTGCAGAAAAGCAGCTCCAGACCATAATGTTCCACCTCCACGCTTCAAAGTAGGTATGGTGTCCTTGGGATACAACTCATGATTCTTCCCCCTCAAACGCAGCGAGTTTCATTTATACCAAAGAGTTAAATTTCGGTCTCATCTGAGCACAGTACATTCTTCCATGCCTCCTCTGGATGATCCAGATGGACTCTGGGAAACTTTAGACAGGCCTGGACATGTGCTGGCTTAACCTCGAGTGCTGCAGGATTTTAATCCACACAAACAATGTGTTATTAATAGTAACCTTTGTTACTGTGGTCACACCTTTCTTAGGGTTCCTTGACTAGTTCCCCCTGTGTAGTTCTGGGCTGTTTCCTCACTGTTATCTATCATTGGGTTAGATTTTGCACTGAGTCCTAGTTCGAGGGAGATTGTTAATTATCCATTTTCCAATAATTGCTTCAACAGTCTTCTCACCAAGCTGCTTGCCTACTGTAGAATGACTCGTCCCAGTCATTCTGTAGGTGTTGAATATTGTCCCTGGTGGAGGTTGGAGTCTGAAAAACGTACAATTCAATGAAGGAGTGGACAGATGTCTTTTATACACATGAGTTCAAACAGGGGTCGGTAATACCGACAATGAGTAGAGATAGAAGAGCTTCTTAAAGAAGAAGTAACAAGTCTGAATTTTTGCTTGATTGTAGGTGCTAAATAATTACTTTCTACACCACTGTACACATAAATACTTAAAAAATATTACAATGTGGTTTCCTTGATTATTTTTTTCAACATTCTGTCTCACAGTTGAAGTGTACCTTTGATGAAAATTACAGACCACTTTTATGTCTTTAAGCGGGATAACTTGCATAGTTGTTGGCTGCCTAATACTTGTTTGACCCACTGTATATAATTTATAGAGTCATTTAACCTACTCGTACAACTATACAAGAGATTCCGCAACATAGCATGACAAGACTTTACACCATCGTTAGTAAACATTTGGCTTGCTCCATCCTGGCATCTTTGGCAATAATTTATTTTCAGATCAGTTAGTGAATAAAAACTGCGTTTTTACCTGCTTGTCCTTAAATTGTTGTGTTGTCTTGGTTATTGTCTTATTGTAATTGCTTTCTTGTATTTTTATAATCAAATTGATTTATGCTGTGTTCCAATTTTAATCATGTAAAGCACCTTGAATTAACTTGTGTTGAAAGTGTGCTATACAAGTAAAATTACCTTGCCTTGCATGATTGTATTCTACAATGAGTTTCTGCAATCTACTGTACCTTTTCCATAGCTTCTCCACAAATGGACAGTGTACATAGGAGTACAATAAGATCAAACTCTAAATCATACTGAGAGCAGGATCTCAATGCATGTTGAAGGCAGGCTCAATATGGACAGATTACTAAATTATCTACCTACATCACATGGTTAACTAATGTTATCACTATTGTTTAGGGCTATTAAGCCCAATCTGCTTAATATTGTCAGATAAAATCATGTGAACTACATCAAGCAGAAGATATGTAGCAGGGCAGGATTTGCTCTTCAAAGAAGCTCTCCAACAAATTTTACTCATCTTGACCTAACTAAGTAAGAGAAACATGGAAGATTTTGGACAGTTGATGTGGAAATATGTTAGAGACATACCCCAATGTTCATGTCCTAACTTCTGCTTTTCTGTCATGTAGAGGCAGTGATGGATTTTGCAGTGAGGCTCTCTGGAGCTGTTGTTTTGAACCTTTTTCAGTAAAAAAAGTCCACAACTAAAATCTTCACTGGTCCAGTCATTAGACGACACTGATGTTCACAATTCAAATATCTGGGAGTTCATCTTATTTACAAAAACACATTTAACAGTTTAATATATTTTCCATATATAATGATGTTAATTTATGTAACAGTGTGTGCCAGGCAGCCATGTTTGCGACAAGGCAAGGTAAATTTATTTCAATCAATCCAATTTTATTTGTGGATAATGTTTCATGATAAAATCAGCACAAAGTGCTTTACATTAGAAAGACAGAAAAAAAAAAAACATATTTAAAGCAAAATCCATCATACAATGCCAGTTAAACTCTCAGCACAATCAAGATAGATACACACCCCGTCCACCGACCCCTCCACCGTAAAAATGCTGCTTATTTGTATACCAAACTTTCAGCAACAAGGCAGTTCAAGGTAACATGTTCAGTAGATCTTTAGTACAATTTCAAATGGGCTACAATTAGTAGCAGGAGGGGAAAGAAATTCTTACTTGATCAGATGTACCCATATATTTCACTTTCTATTCCAGTATTAGCATTCAAATGAATGTTTGGAAAATTACTATAATTCCACATTCTTCATAAAACATAACACGAGTGGCTGAAGTAACTCTAAGGGAAATGTGTGTTATGTAACTTGCAGACTGTGTTGTGTTTAATTATTTAATCATTGTCAACAGCCACTGTAACACTGAATCAGAGTGAAATCTTTGAAAAACATCAAATGAATGTATGATTGCCTTGAATTTTAACTCTGAACAAACAACAGGCTAAATACAATCGAAACAGAACCTTTGACAGACAACTAATAACAGAGAGCAGACGCCTTCAACCAAGAAGTACTTAAACACACTTTTAGAAAAAAAAATAAGTAGTCATGGCTACAAAAATAAAATGAAGAAATCGGAATAACTTTAGCAGGTTCTGCTGGAATCATAACACCAAGCAATCCTTCTGGATTTATCTGACAATCAGGTGCTTAAGCAAAATTTTCCAGATGCGAATGCTCATTTACCTGAGTGAGCAAGCAGCACTTCTGCTCCTCCTTGTATAACTCCACATTAGAATGACCATCTTAAACAACAAACATTATATTAGCTAAACATTATAGCTGCAATATGCTTGCTACGACTGAAACATATTGAAGAACAGTAATGTCATCTGTAAAATCCTCTGTAGGATGGAAAAGTAGTGGAAGCAATCCCTCAATTGTCACTGCCTAGCGCTAGATCATTAACTTTACCACCATTAAATTCAACAATGCTGATCGGCAAAAACATTTAACGTAAAATAATATATTTAATATTTTTCCCCAGCAACCATACATGACTGCCTGTTTCAAAAACTCACAACCTTGCTTGTCAGTCATTCCCTGTCCTAACTGCAGTAATGGAATAGTCCACTGTAGCTGGGTGTCAGGGGAAGTTGAAACACTTTCTCATAGGCAGTGTGATGGCATCACAGCGTGATGTTTTTTTTTAAATGACAGTGTTGAACAATTTTGAAGGGAAAAAAATATCTTAAACATCTCTATTAAGGGTTCACCATGGGGCTCTTAAAGTGTTTTGGGCCCAAGGCAGTTTCCTACCTTTGCGTAACAGTAAGTCTGCCTCTGTGTAGAGGTGCTTTTGCTAAAGCCTTCCATTATGTCTGTCATCAGTCACTCAGACTGTATAGCAACAAAGGATCAACATTTCATTCTGCTGTTTTAAGACAGCAAGAGCCCCAGCAGTGAGACGGTCAACACCTCAGCTTTCTCTGCTTGGACTTTCTCTGCACAGATATTAAACATTTGAATCTGTGGTTATTGAAACAGGGATTGTGGTGCTGACAAGAAGTCTTCATGTAATAAAGATCTTTTAACAAGAACTTTCCAATTCATTCTACAAAAAACGGTTTTAGATCTTAAACTAAGTTTTGGAACCCTGTTTTTAATAAAAAAAACCTTTTGTGTAACTGTAATAATAAAAAAATAGCCTATAAACATTATTTTTATCATGATTTAAGGATTAAATCATTCCTCTCTGCTAGATAGTTCATAAAGTCAGCACTCCAACTTCCGGTGAGCTTTTTTATATTCTGCAAACACAGGTGGCACATGTGATGTCGAAGCATTTTTGAAATGGGCAGCATTGTTGGAAAACCTAAAATGCTGGTTATAAAAAGTATGTCCACAAGAAAGATCTTAAAATGGAGAATTCACAAATCTTAATTTTGGTCAGAGTTTTTTTGATGCTGTAAATCTGCGGTTTCAGGTGAATGATAGGCCAAATCACAGAAAAATATCTGAGTATCGTAAGAACCAGGGTTTGTGTGGACTAGGCCTCAGATTATCTCTGCCATCTAACCTTACTTTCTATGAGGGTCAGTTATGGTAAAATGAACAGCAGTTGTCACATTCTGTTATTTTTTTCTGTCTGCACTGAACATTTCCTTAAAGCATTTGGTGCAGACATTTGGTCATCTGTAAAATATTTAAAAAGGCTTAAAATAAGTTAATGTTTTGTTGCGTTAGATAATCTCCCACTGAAAAACTTTTGAGTGCATGTACTTAGTTGGGGATTGAAACAAGCATGAAAATATATTTGTTTTTTTATTAGAATCATCAGTGCCACGTTTGAATGTACATGAATATGTTGAAATGCATCTCATGCCTATTGATATACTGAAGTACACTGGAGGATCTATGATGCAGTGGGTTTGTTTCTTTTTTTTAAGTTTAAGAGTACATAACTTAAAAGATGAATATAGAACAATTTAATAAAAGCTGTATTTAAAAAATTATAATAATGCGTCCTTGGTGGTACAACATTTTCTGAAAAAAAAATATTCAAATAAAATATAATAACCTTTAATGGAATAGCATTAATGGAATATTTCATTTTAAAGGTTGAATATGGAACATGTGCACAATAGTGACATCCAGTTTGTAGGTAAAAAAATTAAAACAATTCAATTCGTTGGATTGCCTGGTTTGCTGCCGATAGTCCCAGTGACCAGCCTGAACCATGTCCAGTAAGAAATGTATCATAGGGAATTTTAGCTGACAGCCAATGTTACCCAAGTTAGCACGTGAGTTAGCTTACCGATCCAGGAGGAAAGTTGCCGTTTCCACGTGTGTTTGATGCTGTGGAGATGTTTTATGTTGGTCCATCTAGTGTAGGTTTCACCTAAAACTACTCTAATTTCTGTTCTTCTCCATTCACTCCTCTCCTGAGATGCATAACAATATTTATATACCTCTATATAGATATCTATATCTATGAAGCAGCTGCTTGATTTTCCGGCTCCGTCAGTTTTTCCAGTGCACACACACTGGTAGATGCAAACATAGCGTCATTGTCGGTCCTGTTAAATTTTATATTTTGTTATATTTTTTAAAATCAAATCTGTATTTTTTAAAGTAAATGTACTTTCATTCTGAACCCTTCTAAAAGCCCCAAACAGGTGTTTTTAATGCAGCTTTTTATGAAAATATTCCATATTCAACCTTTAAATGTATTCGAATAAGAAGTTGCACTTTTTCAAAATCATTAGTGTGAGATTATGCTGCCAAAAGAAAGGAAAAATTAAGGCTTCTTACTGATCTTTACCTGAGGTTTGATATGGTCATGATTTTTCTGACTTACTCTTGGTATTAAAACAATTTAAATCAAACTCATAAATGCTGTTCATAATTGAATATGACATTAATCTTCCTCACAGCAAGTCAGTGAGTACAGCTTATTGTACAGTGCAGTGATGTCTCCATCCCTGTGGCCCGTCAGTGGTCACACCATTGGCCCCCATCACATTACAGCAGTCGTGAGGAATTCACTCAGTCTGGGTAAAAAAAAAAGGGGGTGAAAAACACGGGGAAGGGGGAGCAAGGAAGAAAGACAAGAAAAAGAGGAGAGTGGGGGTTACAAAAACAAAGGCAGAACTTAAAAACAAAGTTTACCGCTGAAGGAAAACAACAGGGCCAAAAAAAAGTTAGTGTGAGAGGAGGGAAAGAACTGGGGGGGTTTTAGAATCTAAATCGTGGTTGGCCAAGAGCCCGAGCCCCACCTTCTCATCCCCCTTCTTCCTCCCTCCAATGCTCCGTCTCCAGCGCTAACACAACAGAATCCCCCACAAACCCGGCCACATCAGGAACGGCTGGCTACATTATAGCTGCCATTATCGTCTCTCAAGTCATAACAGCCAGAGAACACCCACCTCGACTGCTGCTGCTCCACTAGGAGGGGGAGGGGCGAGCTCGCAGGAATGAGCAGAGAGGGAATGAGGGAGAGGGTGGAGGCAGCGGGGGGAGACGGAGGAGCAGGAGATAGTTCAGAGATACAGAGCAGTGGAAAAGGCAGAATCAGAGGACGACAAAAAGGGAGGGTGGGGAGCAAAATACTTTGGGATGGGTGTTAACAAAGCATGCAACCAGCTTCAAAGATGTTAGTCAAAATTATTTCATCTATCTGGTGTATGTAAAGGCTGACATGGTAATGGATTATTCTGAGAAACACATTCTCTTTGAGATTAAAAAAGACATGAGCCAAAGAGGAAACAGCATTTCATTACATGCTGCTTTTTATGTATTTGAATGAGAATGGAAGCCTCATTTTAGAGCTACACCCAAGAGAAAAAGAGGAGTGTGGAGCTGCAACAGACCTTTTGTCTGACACAACCAGTGACCTGTGAAAATGTCTGTTTTCTCTGGGGACTTCCACAGTGGAAGGAGGACCCACACTTTATGAGAATGTCACAAATGGTCAAACAGGGCAAGCCCAAACAATGTTTCCCTTTGTGTAACACAAACTATCACCTGAGAACTCAATCTGCTGAGACATATAGACCATTTGTGTTAAAGTCATTCAGAGTCATGAAGTCAGCCAAATCAAGCAGGTATCGTTCATTATTTTCCTGTTGGTAAACCGAAGGATGCTGATTTATTTTTCCAACTGCTGTAACATAATAGAAGATGCAGAGGTCATATAACAGAACTTATAATACTGAGGAGAAACAAACCTTTGACTACCTCCTACAGAGGGTGGATAGAGATGCTGAAGATGTTTCTCATACTTACATGTCCTGTTGTGTTTAACACCAATACTGGTGTTTGTGATAAGTAATAATAATGGGAGACTAAAACTTTGCAATAAATGTGATACGGTCTCCCAAATATTTCCTGTGGTTTGTTGGGTTATGATGACGATTTCATATACACATCTGTAGTGTGTAGTGTGTCATTACTCTAACATTTTTCAGCAACATCAGAGTTCAGTCTTTTGGCTTATGGTACTAAATCGGTGTGAAGTAGAAGGAACGTATATTAGATTTTTTGCTAAAAATCTCTCTTAAAAAAAAGCTGAAAGGCCTGATGTGTATTTGTGTTCAGCTTATTTTGTTTTGATCCCTCCAAATAAAATCAAGTGCCTCCAGAAGTCACCTAATCGGTACATAGACTTCACCTGTTCATCACTAACAAGAGCATAATTACAGCCATTTTGAAAGTTTGGTACAAGCTTTTTAGAGAACACAGTGGCAGCAGGTGCTTTGGTAAGATCAAACCTAAATTTAGGTGTTTGAGATAGAAGTAAAACACTGTCAGGGAAAAAAAACCCAAAAACTCATAGGCCACCTCACACACACCATCCTCACACTGAAACATGGTGCTGGCAGCTTTATGTTGTCTTCCCAAACTGTTCCTTTTTTACCCAGCCATGAGCGTGTCCACATCCGTCATCTTCCTCCCTTCTTTTTGGCATTCGATTTGATTCTAGCAACAGAAATGTTAACAGTAACGTTTGTTTTCCTCTTCTCATTTCCATCTTGGATATCTGTCGGCTTTTAGGGTTGTATGCTTTTCACAGACTTACGCTTGTCACGTTGGCTATTGGCCCGCCCTGCAAGAGCAGGGGTGCCCAAAGTTGGGCCTGCCGGCCAAAGTTATATAAAATATAAAAATCAATATTATTACATAAATCTTACTCATGGTACTTAAGTTAAATTTATAACATCACAAATTAGATTTAAAATTTAAATATAAGCAAATACAGGGGCTAAGTAGAGTACATTGTAGATTTGATGTATTTACATTTGCACACCAAATAGTCATATTCCATCAATTTACAAAATGATAAATAATATACTTTCAAGTTTACATGTCGCCACGTTAAGCAGCTATTATCAGCATGGAGAAATATAGTCTGCGGCACAAAGACAAGAGATTTTAAAAAATGCTGGGAGGAATTATTTTTAACTGGCATTAGTATTAAATCAATCAAATACTGAAGTTTTATTCTAAATGCTTATATAATTACTTAATTTTCATATTATGTGTAATGTTATTTACACAGAAAGGACGCTTAAATAACTGTTTAATAAATCTTAATACTTTACCTTATTCTTAGTATTTGTATTTCTCGTAAAATATTATTACATTTGTCCCATGACCTTCTGATAGATTTTCATTTTGGGCCTCTGAAGGAAAAAGTTTGAGCACCTTTGTGGTAGAGCGAGATGTCGTGCAGTTTGGTCCACTCAAATCTGGGGCTATTCAGTGTGATATAACCCTAGAGCAGTTGTTCCCAATCATTTTTTAAATAAATGTAATATTTACAATTAAATTTTAGGTGACTTCAGCACAGACAAAATTGCGCCCCCTTCAATTTCTAGGGACTGCTGGTTGGGAATCACTTCTCTAGAGCTCGATGGAGCTCACACAGTGTGGCATAAAGCAGTCTTTTTAGACAGCTGAAAAAAAGCTAAGTGTGAACCAGCCTTTACTTACAATACAATGGTTCAGTCTTTATGTGGACAAGTTGTTTCGCAAGTAATTAGTAAAAAATATAGTTTGTCAATAAGTAAAGTTGGCAGAGCATATGCCAAACTCCTCCAACTGTAGTTGCAGGTTAGGTTGGTTATCCAAAGTATAAATTCAGCCTGGCTGAACACAAATCCATGACATACTTTTAACATTTGTATTCATAAAAATACATATCCTTTTCTAATTTGTTGTATCCCAATAAAATACATTGAAGGCCATGCTTGTCAAATGTAAAAAAGTACATCGGGAATTAACACTTTTGTGAGGCACCATGTATAAGTTGTCTCTGAGTGGGATGATCCATTAGCTAACATAAAGTCTTCGCCACCAACACAGACGGTTACTCGTAATCCTTTCTGCTTGGCTAGATCCACACACATATTTACACAGAGCTTGTGTCACTGAGACTGACACAGACATAATCATGCAAATGCTCTATACGTTAGTTTGTAACTTAGGCGAGGCATATTTATTCCTATAGCACACTTTGAGCAACAATGGGTTCTCTGTGATTAGGGGATAAAATAAAAGCAGCAATAAAAAAAAAAACTGAGCAAAAAGTAGGAAAAAAGAGAACATTAAAACATATTACAGTTATTACTCAATTAATCAATGGTAGAGCTAAAAAGATGGGTTTTTAGCCTTGATTTGGAGGTAGTGGTTGTGAAATGCACGTGCATTATTACATTTAAAAAAAAGCATAACCTGAAGGAGCACAGTAAGTTGTCAACAATTTGTTGTTTTGGCTGGGCGTTTTGGGAGAAATTCATGCAGTGTTACACCACTGTAACATGTCTAAGAAGTCAGGCTGGCACAGTGAACCCTATTTACACTGTTTGTTTTACTGGTTTTAAAATTAAGCATTATTATTTGAGAGCACTGTTGATTGCATTCTAAGAAAATATAGCTGGATTTGGAGGATAAACGTCACATTATATGTATCCAAAGTTTTGATATTGATTTCCTCGTCCTATTTTTTCTTATTTTAGTGAAAGTCTGATATTTTATACCAAGTCAGAGCCAATGTACCTGTATATCCAGTTCCATGCTGGGATGTTTCAGGGTTAGTGCAGTGTTTGAATGAGGAGGTTTGTTGGGTGTAGACATCATGTCCTCATGCTCAGCTTCTTGGTTTCTGCCCAGCTTTCTATGATGCCACAGAAGAGCGAACTTGTTTGGTCAGTCCCCTGGTTTATGGGCCTTCGGGGTTTTTTTTTTTATATGCTGTTTTTCAATCTCTCTTAAACGCAGCCCACAAAGAGCCAACTCACTCAAGAGTTTCTCACAAAAAAATTGTAGCACAGCACTATGACACCTGTGTCAGCATGGTGTGTTAAATCATTCATTGGTGCTTACTAAAATATACTAGTCCTGAGCCACCCTTCATTTAATTGTAATGTCCAAGGAGTCAGGTTTTCATATCATCTTCTATTGATAATGATTTATCTCTTGCCCCCAAGCAAAGTTTTCTGGAGAAGATGATGTTTGTTTCCGTCACAACAACACAGCTGAAATGTGAAAGTGAAAAATACAACCACGTGAAGTCGTCTGTTAATGGCAAAGTGTGATTAAAGTATTGTTTTAAACGAACATCCTCCATCTCCCATTAATTTTTTTTTACTTTCTTTAATATAGAAATCAATCTGACATATGTTTTTTTTCTTTCTCTGATTTGTCTTCTTAAACCACCAGACGGTTGTTGCAGATGACCGCTTGTACTGAGCCAGGTTCAGGTTCTGCTGGAGGTCTCTGCCTGTTAAAGGGGAGTTTTTCCTCTCCACTTTCGCTATATACTTGCTCGGTATGAGGGATTGCTGAACAGATTGCTGTGGTTGGAGTCTGCATGTTCAGAGCACAACCTCATATCAATGACTCAACTCAATCTGCTGCGATTCCCTAAATAAAAAACCTCTATCTGATTGGAATGTTTGTAAAATTGTATTGAAATGACTTTTGTTTAAAAGTGCCCTCAGATTACGTTGTCTGTGAATTGCAGCTATATATATATATATATATATATATATATATATATATATAAACTGATTGAATTTAATTGTGTTGAGGACATCTGTTAAACAAGCCTGACTGCCAAAGTCATTGTATAGGTTGAATTTGAATGGACCTATGCCCATAAAAAGCATATATTTAGCAAATCTTTCTGAATAAAATTAATAAAGTTAAATTTTACTATTTATTAAAAACATTACATTCATATTCTGAATATCAGTTGTATAGATTTTATGATTTATACTTTTTTTTTGTCCCAAAAAATTGTTTTCTTCTCTGTTTGTCATATTTTATCCATGTTGATGTGCCTTATGAACAGTTAGTGAAAAAGCAGCAAGAGTCAGATGAAAAACTTCAGAATACTTACAGAAAGTCTGAAAAACAATAGATTAAATTAATTTAAAGCACTGCATAATACATTTCTATGCAATATTTTAACTACATACAGTGAATGTACAAAGCACAATTTTTTTTATTTCTAATGCAATTAAACATGTTTTTTGTTTTTTCTATTTTACAAGCTGAATGCTAAATGTGAAGGCTTCTCAGACGTTATAAGAGTTTGTTTGCAAACTTTTTTTTTTATGTTCGATGCAAATTAATTACAGAACAATCTTTTTAGTGTGTGCATGCAGCTGTGTAACATTAACAAATTTTTTCTACTTCACTCCAGAGTGGAAAAAGTAGCAAACATATAAAAATTCCACCTTGCTTCTTTGCAGGTTGGCTCATACATTATGCAGTTTTTTTTTTCTGAGATCTACCACCATTCATCCACCACACGCTTACACACACACACATACAGAAAAACTTGCTACTGCAAATGCTATTTTCCACACACACACATTTGCTACTGGGATTACACAGAATAAACTGGTTCACTTCTCTGCCACACACACGCTTTCTTGCTCATCCCCTATAGGCTTGGTGGCCACTGGATCATTATGCGGACCCCTGTAGAGATGAACAGCTGTGACAGTTAACGTGTGTGTGAGTCTGCACGTATGGGGTTGGGGTCCCCCCCCCATCACGGTATTTATTAGTTCTGGACAGCTGAGGTTCTCGGCAAGCTCTCTGTTTAGCACTACATGATAATTATCTCGCGCAAATCCAAAGGCTGTGCTGAATGTGTCAATCAGTCTTGGACCGCACACGTGATTTAGACACTTGCTAACTTTCGTACCGAATCTCCCCCTTGGTGACTTGTCAGGCCTAAATAGGTCCCTGCTGCCCTTTTAGCACTTGTGCTGCCAAATAAAGGTCTGGAAACCTGTTGCAGTGAAACCACAGAGCTTTGATCTGCAGTAGACAGGAGCTCTGCCATTTTAGGTCGGAACCCTTGTCACATAAACTGAAGTAGTCTAATATTTTGTTTTCACATCCATGATAAGATTAAAACCCAAAAGGTGAGCCTTCTGTGGTACACAGAAAAATTGCATTTTTCTTCCCCCTAGTTTTTCTTGGCTTTCTCCTTTTTGATCTTATTTGGTTCTAATTACCTTTTTAAACTCACACACTGCTGCTATTAGTGGCTACACTGATGTGGTTGAATGTAATGAGCAGGTCTTTGTTCCTGAGATGGCTGGAATTACCTTACACATACAATCCTGCTGAAAGGTGCCCTCTTAATATTAGTCTCAAACAAAAGCCTGTGTTGTTCTGCTCTCCTTTTTCTCAGTTCTTATTGCAGACATCTTCAGTTTCTTGTCCTTTATAGGTTTAAATGCTAAACCTAGATGTTAGTTTTTCTGTATTTCTTGTGTTCTGGGAAGAAGATGTTGCGCATTTGAAAATGTGAAGTCTTTTTCGGAACAGACTGGTACACAGTGAAGCTTAACGTTTGTGCCACTGGCACATATCTTTAACTGTGTTTTAGCAAACTAGTAACATATCACCAGGAGGAGCAAACAATGTATATTTAAAATAAAGAATATTTTAACCTTGTTCAAGTAATTTGTTATTTATATTAGAAATACCATGCATTGTATAAGATACAGCAGTAACATTAGCATTTAGGGCAGAAAACATAAAAAATAACAGCAGTATCCATATGACCCAGGCTCTAGAGAATGTAACCTTTTTTAATTTTGAGATTTCTAAAAGACTGCAAACATTTCCAAATCTTTCCAAATACAAAATGTTCTACCGGGGTTGACAGCAAAAAACGCATTAAAGTGAAGTCTAGTTTATGCTTCTCGGACTGAAAATTTGCACTCAGACGCAGAGGTATTGACGGAGACATTTTCGTTTATGGTTTTCCTTTTTTTTTTTTCACTCCATTCTCCATTGTTTTTTCAGCGTTGCTCAACCAGGACAGCAGGGGGTGCTAACTTTTCATGGCGTCTCTGCCTACTATCACAGTGTTGTTTCAGTTTTTTTCTAGGCTTGTGAACGCATTTCTTCCTCCAGGAGCAATCGACGACAGAAAGTATGTTTTGATTAAGCCGTAAAGCTTTTTACTAAAAGTGCAGCTATTCTGCACTAGAAGTGCAGAATATTGTTGTTCTGCTGAAAAAATATGCGGCCACAGTCTATTTAGGGTGCAGACTTTTACAAGTTGTTTTCTCGCTCGCTTTTTTTTCTTAATTAATGGATAAAAAATGATGGTGTACTATCTAAACCGGGCTTAAATACCCTTTGATCATAACTATAGCATGTTAATGATTTATGTTTTTATATATTTCAATCAAAGCTGAGAATTTTTTTACACCTTGCTCAGTTTGAATCATTGCTCAGGTTCTGTATGTTTTTGTTTATAAATTCTAAAGCTTCCAAACCTTTTCCATTTGACTTTGTCTTTGAGACGTATACATGAGTGATGGGTTTAGTATTTTAAACTAACAGTTTAAAATAACCATGACTCAAGCTTTGCAGAGTTTATTTTCTCCTTAAACTGTTTTTCTTGGTTCGGTTCAGTGTGTTATTAACATCCTACGTATGCATTTTTTTTTTTCCTCCAACCGCAATTGTGTGTATTTGGCCTTTTCTTTCTGGTGGAGTTTAGTTTTGTGCGTTTGGGTTGGGTTTGTTTATGTTTCCTTTCCTCACTCTAACCTTGTCCTTGTCTCTGTGTTGCAGGTCCAGGCTGTTAGGGGAGCAGTAGGTCTCTGAGCTCCAATGCCAGTGGACATGCAGCCACATCAGGGGCTGTATTACTATGAGACCTCACCCAGCCAGCCCTCCAGAGGGTAAGACAGCAGAACCATCTTTGATGTCCTTACAGTCACAGTTGTTCAGCAGTCACTGCAGGAAACTCTGCAAGACCTGATTTTTGTTTGGGGGGGTTAAAAATACAAACTCTCATAGATTCACACCATAAATTTGTATTTAATATATCTGGCTGGTTTAGTTATCAGTGCATTCTAGAAAGGTCTCTCAATTGCAAATGTGTATTCTAAGCACATCTGTACAGTTTTCCTCCATGAAGAAAAATCTTTAAACCATCCGAAGTTTTGCAGTTTTTGACTGGTGTTGTAATTTTTCTCTTACTTTTATCAAATACACTCACCAGGCACTTTCTTGTTGCATGTAGGCAACTAAATGGTGGCGAGGATGACTTGCTGAAGTTTGAGCTGTCCATCGGAATGAGGAAGAAAGGGGATTTAAGGAATTTGAATGTGATATCATTGTTGGTGTCAGTTTGAGTTGGTCTGAGTATTTCGTAAAGTGCTGATCTGCTGAGATTTTCAACCACAACCATTTCTCAGGTGAATAAAAAATGGTCTGAATAAGAAAAAATACCATCTCTGAATATAAAACATGTCGATCCATGTGGCAGATTGGCTGGAGAAGACTACAATGTTTCTCCTGTCAGTTTAGAACAAATAAGCAAGGCTACAGTTCATATAGACTCACCATAAATTGCCAATATATAGGAAAATGTTGACTCATCTGTTGAGTTTCAATTCCATCTTTGGCTTTAAGATGGTTTGGGTCAGAATTTGGTGTAAACTACATAAAAGTATGGATCAATGCAGCTTTTGTTCTGCCTGCTGTTGGGGCTGTAATTATGTAGAGGATCATTTCTTGTAGCAGCGTAAAGCACCTTATAACAAAGCTTAACTCATCTTATAACGATTGTTTTTTTGTTTGTTTTTTAACATGGCATTGAGGTTACAATACACCATTGACATCCACAATCCCTTGGGATGTTGTGAATCGGGAGATTCGAAACATGATGTGTAGGCATCAAGCAACCATATGATGCTATCAGGTCAAACTGGACCAGAACCTCTGTGGAGGGTTTCCAAAACATTGTTGGATCTATGCCTCAAAGAAGTGATGCATTTAAGGTTTATCTAATAAAGTGGAATGTGAGTTTTTCACCGTAATTTATAGTGAATGTATTTGCAACATTTCCTGTATGGTTAAAAATAGAGGACTGACAGCTGAAATTCAAACATTTTGATCCCTCTTCTGGTACTTAGTTAAAGCATTTTGAGCTATAATGGAGCTCTTGAGACTTTGGGGAATTTTGGTACATTTCCTTTGAAAGTTTCTTCCAACATTCTCGGTAGAACCCAGGTTGACTGTGTAGATAACTTGGGAAAATGTAAAACCGCTCAACAGAAACTTTATAGGATTGAAGTTAAAAAAAATGTATATATAGCCAGTTAGTTATACTGAAGCTGCTACTATGATTATATGACAGTATGCTCTGTGTTGTTGTTGTTGAAATTGAATGTTTGGCCACAGCCAGAAATTCTGCCCTGGATAAACTTTTTTTCTTTTTTATTGTATCACGTTAGTTATCCAAATCTGTTTCAGATTTTGGATCAAAGATGTAGCAACTATGAGTTAACTTCTTGTTGAGCGCTTATCATAACGACTCTCTCAGTCAAAATGGATGATCATGCTGTCATCATCTTAAACATCTTTTGGAATGGTAATATTTAACCTGCACTCATAGCTGGCTTTCTTTCACACATATTTTTAAAGAAATCTTGGTTGATGAGTTTAAAGTTTAAATTCAGTGTTCAGGGATTCTCTGAGGCTGTTTCCAGGATCTGAGGTTAAATAATCTAACATACTGTATAAGCCTATTTGTTTAAATATTGTTGCATGTAGTTGTTCTTCCCTCTTTGGAAATAAAATAGTAAAGAACCATTTTGTGTTAGTTATTTATTTAATCGGGACTCTTCAGAAAGAGAGTGTAGTTCTATTAATTTAGAAAAGTTTATAGTGTAACACGTAGAATATTTAATTTTCCTTCTTTCATTTGGAAAATTTGCCACTGACACTGCAAGGCAACCAGACCTACCGCACGTTTAATTAAGCTACAAGAACACGACTCACTGACAAACGGATGGAAAAAAAGTTCTGTTTTTTGTTAATACTGATTTCCATATTTTATTGGGGGAAAGAATTATCTTACTCTTTAGTTAATATTAATCAAAATCTAAAAAAAAAGTTATGATTAAACAGTTTTTTTAACCTCTTCGACTAGTACAAAATTTTTACACATGCTTACACAATTGTTCTTTTTTGTGGAGCTTATATGCGTTCTTTATTTTAAGAATGTATGCTGTACGGAGCATAGTTTTTTTGTTTGTTTTCTTCCTGGTACAAATGAGCAAGATTTATTCTCAGCATTCCTCGAAACATTCCTCGAGGAAGTCAAAACACTTTTCCCGTTTTAATAAGATATTTTAAGGATGCAGAAGTCCAGGTCTGTGTTCAGTTGTTGTGGGCACAGCACTAGGTTTGCCACTCACTCAGTCCTGTTCTCTCCTCTCTCCTATCCACCCTCGCTCCCTCCCTTGCTCATGCCACCCAGGTTGCGGGTGGACTCGGCCTCTCTCTGACAGCTGCTAATTACAGGCTGACCAGGCCCTGCTGCGCTCTGCATGACTGCCTCGCTCCCCACTCAGGTTACCCAGAGAGAGGGAGAAGCAAGGAGAGTTGGAGAGAAAGGTGGCTGGGCAGGAGAAGAGGGAGAGAGAGCGATAGAGATAGGGAGGAAGGGATGGTTCGAGGAAGAGAAGATGGAACAAGACCGAAATCGTTGAGGGGGGTAGAAAGAAGAAACAGAAAAGTTCAATCGAAGGAGTGAATGGTTAAAGAGGAAAGAAAAAAAAGGATGAATAGTGGGGTAACACAGTGGATTAGAGAGGAAAGATTAATCCCCTGTGTGGAATACATGTTGGGAAAGAAAGAAAGGACGACAGAGGAGCAGAGGACGATCCAGAGGAGTGAAAGAAACTGAGAGATGGAGAAAATAGGCATAGAGCGATTTTCAGCGTCATAGTATCCTTTGAAATTTATGGAATAGCTGGAAAGTTCCAGGGCTTACTCTTTCCTCTTCTTTGGGGGAAACCCCAGATTAGTAAATGTCCATAGTTTCGACCAAGATTAGAGAGATACTACATCTAGTGGTGGGTATGAGCAATTACATCAACGATGAGAATTATTTCAGAACTAGTGATGCACAAATGGACATACTAAGAATATGCAAGTGATTAAAAAAATGTTTCCCTTCATCTGTAGGGACCGGGTTTGACCATAGGCAGGTCAAGTTCACAAATTCTTTTTAAAGTTTTTTAATTGTGTGCATTAAAACTGAAAACTTCCACCTTTCTCCTTAAACACCCCAGGAAGCAGCTTGTTTTTTTTTTGTATAAAGTACAAAACTATGCATATAATTAACATGTGGCGACTCCTTTACTTTTTTTGCATTTAAAATTACTCAACTTTATGAAAGAACATATATTTTTCTAGTATTTTAATCTAAAAATTGAAACTAGTATATTATGTAGCAGTACTAAACACATATTTAGTTAAAGTGTTTCTATTTGTGTTGGTGATTTGATTTAGTGCAAATGAAAACCACAAATTCTCTGAAAATTAGATCATTACATTACACAAATTTAAACGAGTTTCAATACAGAAGTATGTGCCTGTGTTCTGCAGTACATGCTGTCAGTACTCAGTCAGGGCTCCTTTTGAATGAATTATTACATAAATGTAGTGTGGCATGGGGGTAATCAGTCTGTGGTTCAACTGAGATGTGAAGGAAGCCCAGGTTCGTTATTAGCTGTCTTTATCTAATCTCCTTTTTTTATCTGTTATCCCTCATGTTCCATATAATGCTACTCCATAGATTCAGTTTGGGTCGATAAGCTTGGCACTGACCGCCATGATTCTGCGGTCATTAGAGCAGGTATTGGTACTTTTGGCACTGTGGAAATGAAAATCAGAATCATACAGAAAGATGCCGAACCCCTGAACCAATTGCAATCTCACCGGAAGACAACACTGCATGTTGTACCAACACGGTTGCCCTTTAAATACTGAATCCCGTCCATCCCAAATCTTGTGAATCTCTCTGAAATCCTTAACTATCTTGTGCCCCACTGTTCGCCCAAGGTTATGGTTATCCCTGTAGCATCTTTTTTTTCCATTCATAGCCATTTGGCAATACTATAAGATTTCTGCTTAAAAGCTGTTTTAACTAATATAACATTTTAATATAAGTATTTCCCTTTTTGAATTCAATTACTGGATTAAATTAAATTGAATTGTTTTATAATTTATGATTTTATAATTTCTAATTTTATAATATATTATTTAATTTTATAATTTATTGAAATGCATGTGTATGCTCCGTGTTTGTCACATTTAAGAAATGAATGAAAGAAAAGTTTGAACTGATGACTTTTGTTGGCTTAGTAGTCCTTAGTAGGGATGGGTACCGATATTCGGTGCCATAATGACACCGGTTCTGACGTAAACTGTAGTAGCCAGACCGAAAAGCAGCGCATATGCCGTCGCCTTATTTCGGTTCTTTTTTTCCAGAGACGTCCCTATGGATTCTGGGCGTGCCATTAGCTAAGAGCAATATTCTATATCACCAGAAAATACTAATATGGCTATATTTTTGCACAAAAAAAAACTGCTAAAAGTTAGGGCTGTCAAAATGAATGCATTGGCACTCGTCGATTAATTACTAGAATTAACGAAAAAAAATTTTACTCAATAACTCAGAACACCTCTCTGTTTATATTCAACCTGCACCACATCAGTTCTTCCTAACCAGCCAAATTGCAGATTGCTGCGCGGCAGCATGTGTGTGTGTGTTTGTGTGTGTGGTCTTGTATTACTAGCCTTCTTAGGACTGGTTTTGGGCTATTCACTTACCTTCTTAGGACCGATGGACCTTAGGACGGAATATGGTGGGCTCCCTTTTTTAAGGTTAGTGGTTAGGTTTAAAGGTATGCTGTGAATTGAGTTTTAGTTAGGATTAGGGTTAGGTATAGATCAGTAATGGTAAGGGTTAGGAAAAATATCTGGGTTAAGCATATTTTATGCTTCTCCGTTTTGACGGAGATGGATTGACGCAACGCCATTTTCCCTTGAAGTAAGGGCTCTGTGTTACCTACGCAAGGACGCACGCTGTAGAGCCCCACTTTTTAACTATGTGTCGCCATTAATGGGGGGCGTATGCATCTGCCGGCGGCCGTCCTGCTGCACTGGCCGTTACGGTATTCTCTAGACGGCCAGTCGGCCACTGAATGGCATTAATATAGGTAGCAATACAAACTTCTGTGTGTGTGTGTGTGTGTGTCTAAATGACATTTGAGTATATTATTATTGGTGTATTGAGTTGATATGATTATAAGTTCATGAGCTGTTTGTTGGAATTGTCCTTACTGTCCTCTTGGGATGCCAGCTCATTGTGTGTGGTGCAGAGTATAAATGCATGTTTGTTCATTATAGCTTCTTTATTTCATAGTGAGATACTGCTGCGATAAATGCGAAATTATTGAGTTAAAGTGCTATTTTTGGACTTAACCATAAGAGCATTCATTTCCTGTTGTGATTAACCGGACAGTTTTATCTCCTGAGTGTTTACTTATGGGAGAATGGCGAACATGGTGACATTACTAAGTCTATATTACTGTACATTTGATTTATGTGTTAGACTGGTGATATCCAAATGTTAAGTTTATTAATATATTTTGGTTAGTTCTACCTTAGTTGTGTCTGTTATTTTTCATATGAGACCACACACACATTGTGAATGTGATTGTGGAGTTCAAAACAAAAATTCCACTGATTTCCACTATATTTAATAAAAAAAGAGCAACAGCTTCCAAATGTTTCCTTTATTTACACTGAAAAATTTTTTTTGGTCATATTTAGGTCACGTAGTCGGGTTTAAAAAACAAACAAAGATTTTCCTCCGCTACTTAAAGAAAATTAATCTCCATCCACACATAATCGGATAAATGTGTTTTTCAGCACATTCATAGATGTGGCAAACCTGTAGGGGGCAGTAGTTCTCCCAAATCCTATCCGCTCAGAGTAACTTTTCATCCTCTATCTTCAGCACACAGCAGTCTTACAGCTTGTAAAAGCAAACAAACAAAGCTTTAACAATGGATGATACCAACACAGCGCTGAGGAAATAAATTTTGTTTTATAGATTTAACACCGGTCCACATGTGATGTTTGAGCATTTTTTGTCACGGGTAGTGGCCAGTCCATATGCAGGTCTCCAAGAAAACTGGAGAGTTGATCTGAATTTTTCGGAAATATGTGTTGGTTTTAGAAAAGTATAAATCAATTTGTTTAATGTTAATGATACATCAAACATTTACTGGTATTTTGTCTCTGTTTAGATAAGAGCCTATGTCTATGTATGAATTATTTTGGAGTTTATATTAGACATTGTTTTAAATTCATGTTATTTTCTCATACATTTGAGTTTGTCTCTCATGTTTCCTACATCTCTATTATTTGCAGCCTTGTCCCGTCCGACCAGTCTCCGTACAGCAATGTGTCTCCACTCCGAGCCACGCTCCTTGACGGCCCTCCGCAGGACTGCCACGCCATGTACAATCCCATGACTCCCACCATGAGTCATGGATCAGGATCAGGCCCGGTTCAGGGAAACAGCCACTGCTTGGATCAATACATGAGGCCCCCTCAGGCCCCTCCACCACACAGTATGATGGGCCACAGGGGCCTCCCTCCCACAGAGGGTGAGTCACAGTATCTTTTTCATCCCCTTAACCTCACAGCTGCTATTGATTAGAGCTTAATGATACCTGAGAGACTGAAACTAAACCTCCACAGATTTCCACAGTAAGAATGATAAGAAGTTAGCAGTTGGCCATTTTAATTGTTTTTGCGTAAGTATCCAGGACCCTCCAAAAGTATTGGTCTCGAAGCATATGCACAATATTAAAAAAGTAATCATTGGAAACATAGTTCAGAAATAAATGCTTTTACTATAATCTCAAAATGTCCTATAAAATAAATGTTATGGAAGCCTTTTTAAATTAAATTTAAATTCATTTTTTTCTCTAGCGCATGAATATGGTATTACACAGGCCTATTACTGTAGCCCATTCCTGAAAAACAAGAAATGGTGTTGTTCAAGTAATGTTGATGAGGTATTCCTCATCTGTATCTTCAGTTAAAGCAGTATTTTAAATGTTTATATAAATTGGAACTGTGGTAAATGATAGTGCCGGAGGACACACATTGTTCTTGAATAAACACACAATGATGAGAACTGTAGGAAAGCAAAAACCAAAAAAAAGTACTGACTAATAAAAGCTGCACATTTCTTTAAGGCTTTCTCTCAATTACCACTGGTAGATCTCTCCCTTTACTTTGGGTTTAAAGCGTTATGGGGATATAGACTTAATGCTTAATTATATTAAGATAAAATATAGCTTAAGCAATTCTTCAGATGTTTTTCGCAAATCTGGCAAAACAGTTTTGGGTGGTCAAGGATCGGGATTTGTCTATCAAATGAAAATATGCCATACACAGTAATGCTCATTACAGCAATAAATGTCTATGGTTCGACCTGTCAAATACACTTCTACTCTAAATTCTACTTTTTCCATCTAGACTTAGAAACAGGCGGCAGAAATTTCTATAGTTCCGGTCTTGAAACTTCATTCACAGTAAATTCCAACTGGCTCACATCAATTTGATTTTCAAGAGTTCAGTCTCTTTCATTCTTGTTTTCAGATGTCCTTTTTTCTGCCTCCCAGATACCCTGAAATGTTGTTATCGTTTTTATACTTCGGTTAGTTTTTTTTCTTTTGAATTGTTTGTTTGTTTGAGAACTTCAGTTTTTTGTCTCCAAATTCCAACAGGTAGCAATAGCGCCCCCTACTGTAACCAGAATAACATGATGTCATCACATCCCAACTTCTGCCAGCTTCAGCCCGGCTCTGAGCAGATTGGCTCTGGCGATGGTGGGGAAAGACACTGCTCAGAATTAAATTAATCCTGTAACAAGCATCACATTTAAATCTAAGAACTGATCCTCTCTTATTTTTTTTTGTTCTAAAATCAACTTTTGTCCCCTCCAGGCTCAAGGTTCTCCACACCACGCTCCATGCTGAAGCTGAGTAAAAAGAGAGCCCTGTCCATCTCACCTCTATCTGATGCCAGCGTAGACCTGCAGACCGTCATTAGGACCTCGCCCAACTCGCTCGTGGCTTTTGTTAACTCTCGCTGTAACCCCAATGGAGCCAGCTCTTATGGTCATCTCTCTGTGAGCTCCATGAGGTATTATTAAACATTTATCTGAGTCAAAGATGCAGTGAAATTATCTTTCAACATCAATGTTTGTAGTTTGATTAAATTATTAAAAAAACTAAAAATTAATCAGATTAGATAAACCTTATTACAATTTTTAATGTATTACAAAGTAGAAAATAGGAATGTGATGAATAATGTATCCTTGGGCTGCCACCTTATTGTAGTGGAGGAGTTTGAGTGTCCAAATCGTCCTAGGGGCTAAGTTGTCAGTGACAAAAGCCCCTAGTATGGTCATCCATGGGAAACAGATCCTATGTGAGGGGACATACACGACTCTGGCTCTTTACCCTGTCTCCTCGAGAGGGGCTGGACACTTTTCCTCTCTTTCCCTGCCCTCAGGGAATCCTATGGTGGGTATTGCGGTGGACTGGGGTACCAGATCCCTTGATTCTGCCTGTGCAGTCCCTGTACGACTGTTATCATGGCTTGGATCACATAACTGGTGTAAAGTTAGGCTGGTTTCCAGTGAGAGTTGGAATCTGCCGAGGCTGCCCTTTGTTACCAAATCTGTTCATAACAGAATTTATCGGCACAGCCTAGGAGATGAGGGGATGCGTTTCAATAGTCTCGGGACCGGGTCTCTGCTTTTGGCAGATGATGTGTTTCTGCTGGCTTCATCAGGATGTGATCTGCAGCTTTTGCTGGAGCGGTTCTCAGTTGAGTGTGAAGGCTGGGCTAAGAATCAGCATCTCCAAATCGCAGCGCATAGTCTTGAGCCCAAAAAGGGTGGAGTTCCCTCTCTGGGTCAGGGGGTGAGGTCTTGACCCAGGTGGAGGAATTCAAGTATCTGGGGGTGTTTTTCAAAAAATTAGGGAAAAATGGAGTTGGAGATTGATAGGGGGATTAGTAAGGCGTTTGCAGTTATGAAAGCGCTGTATCGGTCTGTGGTGATGAGAGAGCTGATCCGAAAGGCAAAGCTTTTGATTTACCATTATCTACGTACCTACCCTCGTCTATGGTCACGAACTCCGTTTAGTTACCGAATGAACGAGGCGATGGAGACCAGCAGCTGAGTTTTCTTAGGATGTCTGGGTTCTCCCTTAGAGATATGGTGAGAAGCTTGTAAACCCGAGAGGGACTCAGAGTAGAGCCGCTGCTCCTCCACGTTGAGAGGACACTGTTGAGGTGGTTCTGACATCTGGTCTGAATGCCTCTCTCCTGAGCTGTTCTGGGAATATCCCACCAGGAGACAACCCAGGACACGATGGAGGGACTATGTTTCTCGGCTGGCCTTGGACGCCTTGATTTCTTCTGAAGAGCTGGCCAAAGTGGCTGTGAAGAGGAAAGTCTTGGTCTCTCTGCTTAAGCTGCTGCCCCCCTGACCTGACCCAAGATAAGCCGAAGATAATACACAACAATAAATTGCTGAATAAATCATTTCCAAACTTTTTCCACCTATATAAATGCAACATTCTTAAACTACAATAGTGTCTTTACCTAAACTGTCCAAAATTGATCAAATATCAAGACAGAAGCTGGTTAGGCCAGGAATAGCATTTGTATTTTCAGTGTAAAAAATCCTCCAGTGTTATGTTATATCTGGACTAAGGAGTAGGGTTGTGGGAAAGAATAAAACAATCAGGCCTGGTTGATACCGCTCAACCTTGTAAGACATTCTGATAAAAACCACACAGTATAAAGAATTGGACAAAACAACAAAATAACACTGTACCCACAGTGAAACATAGTGGTGACAGCATTATGCTTAGGGATTACTTTTCTACAATTTGAATTTGGGTTTCTGTTAAGTAGATTAATTTATGAACTGTTCCAAAATGCCTGCCAGTTTTAATTGGTTTAGGAAGTGGTAGTAAGTTTAATTTAATAATATGAAAAAGAAAGCAACAATATGCATTTTAAACATTGTTATTCTTGCGAGTTGCATGTCTCAGTGGTGGAACAGCCACACAATATGGGAGGTCTGTGTCCTTGACTCAGTTGTCCCTGGTTTGATTTCTGGCACCGGACCATTTGTTGCTACTCTCTGCACTTTTTCCTGTTCAGCTGCTAATGAATACGTGCCACTAATGCCACAAGGATTATTTTAACTATATGTTTTCTCCATATCTCATAAATTAGCTCACCAAACCCAAAGATTTGAAGAAAAATGTTTATGCTTATGTTTATACTTATTAACAAAATGTTCTGGTTATGTTCTTTAACTGTTAACAATTTTGTGTTGATTTAGCTTTTTTTCTTTAAATTGTAATGTGGTATATTCTGCTCCACAGTCCATCTTTGAGTTATTCCAGCAACATGAACTGCCACTCCAGACAGCAAGGGTCCATGTACGGAGGAAACGGAGGTACACCTCTGGGTGTTCACACACCAGGTCCCTGCCAAGCTTCCCGTTTACCTCCCCACAATCCCCGACTCCTCGTTCCACCCAAGCACGGACATGTAAGATAGTCTAAAAAAGTAACATCACAAGCCTTAGTCAGTGTAGCTTCTGTTTCTGAATGCAAGGAGAGAAAATATCAAATGTGGTGAAAAACATGCTTTTCATGCCAGTTTCTAAAGTTTATAAATGGACTGAAGAAAAACAATGTGTGTTACTTAGCAGCTCAAAACAGAGCCCGGTCTGGTAGGCGTGATGGACGGCATGAATGTGAAGAACCTGGAGGACAGGTCAGAGGGAGATGTAGCCAGTCCTTCTTCCACTGGCACTCAGGTGAAGTCATGTCCTATTAGTGATATTTACTTCTAACATGTGCAGATATAAAAAAGCATTTCATATATCAAAGAACACCTTATTCCAACTTTCTTCATACCAGCAGAAGTCAGTGTATCATTAGGATGCTGGATAAACTGAAGCTAAATGAAATGTTATTTCTACAAATATACTTCAGCAGGATCATCTGATGGGTTTGCTGGATGGCAGAGACGACTTGGACAAGGATGACGGGAAGCCGGAGCCGGAGGCCATCTATGAGACCAACTGTCGCTGGGAGAGCTGCAACAAGGAGTTTGACACACAAGACCAGCTTGTTCATGTGAGACATTGTATAAGTCATCAATCAGTTGAGATTAAAACTGAAAACTATCTGACAGGCTTGCCCAAAGAAGATCAAGTAGTAGAAGCTATACATGGTTTCCAGAACATTGTACAAATAATCAGAATGTGTGAAATGCGTTTGTATTTAGCCCCCATTAGGTTTGTTTTAGATCCAATTACAGCTTAAAATATGTTTGATTTTTTATCTCAAACTGCTTTGTACATCTTAAGATGGATATTTTTGCTCTTTCTGTGCAGAGTAGCTCGATAAGTTTGGGCAAATAGTCAATTGGATTTTCAAGCACATACAATGCAAAAAACTTTTTTTTGAAGAAAGTAATAAAACGTATTTATGGATATTTTGTCTTTGAATATATTAATTTATTTTAAGACATCTTTTTTTTAAATTGATTGGTCTATTGGCAGATTTTTTAGCTCATTACAAGCAAAAACTATCTTGATAAAAAAAAAATATTCTAGCGTAGCTGTTTTCCAGTGCAAATATATAAAAAGTTATATAGGTGTGTCTCTTTCTGTGAGGTTTTCTTTTAACATTGACTTGCATTTATCCCCATCCATGTTCCTATTACTGTAACTCTGACCAACTGCCCGTTCCATGCTGAGGCGGGCTTTCACCACAATATGATGATTTCACCACTTTTTGCTATACATAGGATTTTGTCTGTCTGCTAATCAGTACAATAAGATCACTCTTGGAAATATAATGAAGTGTAGCTTACATATTTTTCACCACTTGTCAGGGGGATTAATAACAAATTAACAAAACATATTTAAACAGTAGTGGTAACTGTGTTGAGAAGTGATTCAGTAAAACATAAAAAATAACTAAAAGGAAAGAAAAGCGGCAAGAAACATAAAGTGAAATATTCTGCAAGGTATTGAAAATGAATATATGTATTTTCTCTTAGAAGGCAAGGCAATTTTAATTGTACAGCACACTTTCAACACCAGGCAATTCAAGGTGCTTTACATGATTAAAATTGGAACACAGCATACATCACTTTGATGATTAGAATGCAAGAAAACAATTACAATAAGATAATAATCAAGACAATAATTATTTTAAAATTTTAAAGAACGGGAGAGGCTTTTGGAGATTCAGCCATCAGTCTCATTCTAACTGCAGATATTTCTTATGTGTTTTTTTTTTCCTTTTAGCACATCAACAATGAGCACATCCACGGAGAGAAAAAGGAGTTTGTCTGTCACTGGCAAGAGTGCTCTCGAGAACAGAGACCTTTCAAAGCCCAGTACATGCTCGTGGTTCACATGCGCAGACATACAGGAGAGAAGCCACACAAGTGCACTGTAAGGGAATCTTATCTCTCTTTATCGTTCACTCTAGTAGCATTTAAGTAGATCATTCTTTGTGATAGACCAACATATGCCATGACTTGTTAAAGGGTAAATACTGTTTTTTGAAACCTGGACTTAGCCTCTAAATAAGGGATTATCTGCTACAAAAACTCCTTCATTTTACCAATGTTATGGATTCATGAGGTGTTCTACAGTCTTTAAATCCAACTACAATAACCCGCAATTTCAATGACGTCACTGCCATGCAGCATCCCAGTTGTTGTCTGAGCAGAATTTTCACTCTGTGCTTAATGGCGGTCAGTTACACAAAATTTGCTACTGCAAACATCTTCATAGTTCACAGTTGCGTGTTTCCAACAGAGAACCTTAAACACATTAAACTTTTCCTTTTTTGTATTTTAAGATGGCACTCTACTGATGATGTCATGGGGCTACCAAATATTATTAAGAAACATAACGGACAATATCTTAGGGGTCATTTTAATTCAACAAGTTTTAGTGTAAAGTAGCAGGTCTTTTAATAAAATCTTTATATATGGAATTATTTATTTGATAGCTTTTACTGCTACCTGGCTATATTGATAAACTGCTCTGAATGTTTTCTGTTATAGTTTGAAGGCTGTAACAAGGCCTACTCTCGCCTGGAGAATTTGAAGACCCACTTGCGTTCTCACACCGGGGAGAAACCATATGTATGTGAACATGAGGGCTGCAATAAAGCCTTCTCCAATGCTTCAGACCGAGCCAAGCACCAGAACCGAACACACTCGAACGAGGTACTGAAGCAGACGCCACTGAAAAGTAATAAAGAGTGAAACTGAGCTACTGCTTTTAAGACACCTAATTAATCTTACTTTATCGATTAAACTCTAACATTATTAACTGTAGCAGAATTTTTACATTTTACACTTCTTTATATTTTGCTGACAGATGTTTTGGTGTCTTACAGAAACCTTATGTTTGTAAGATCCCCGGTTGCACTAAACGATACACAGATCCAAGCTCATTGCGTAAACATGTAAAGACGGTACATGGCCCCGAGGCCCATATCACCAAGAAGCATCGTGGAGACACAGGGCCACGACCCCCTGGCTCAGTTCTGACCCCTGGTGGCCAAACATCTGAGTTGCTGTTGGAAAAGGAGGAAACATGCAGGGAAGACTGCAAATTGTTAGCACCTGAGTCTGCTCTGGTCAGTACGAAACATTACTAAAGAATACTTCAGAGAACAGCAAAGAAATTAAAGTCAGATTTGATATTTTATTCATTCTTTGAAGATGAAATACAACGGTCTGTTCTTTTGTCTTTCAGAAGTCCCAGTCAAGTCCCGGCGCTCAGTCGTCTTGCAGTAGCGAACGTTCTCCACTGGGCAGCACCAATAACAATGACAGTGGGGTGGAAATGAACCTAAATGCAGCGGGAAGCTTGGATGATCTCACAGCTTTAGAAGATGGAGTTACAGGTGGAGGGGGTGGAGGAGGAGAGCCAGGAACAATGGGAATGTCTGCACAGGCTCTGAAGCGGTTGGAGAATCTGAAGATTGACAAGCTGAAGCAAGTTCGGAGGCCGACTCCCCCTGGCCGCTGTGCCAGCAACAAGCTTCCTGCCATTCCTGGTACATATTAGAACGAAAACGTGTTTCCCTTGAGCCATTTTTCGTATTTTCTCACATTGAGATCACCGACATCAATGTGCTTTATCTAGACTGAATTATGTACACAAAAGTTTACATAATTTTGAAGAAAAGGAAAAATGACACATGATTTTCAAAGAGTTTTTACAATTAAAAATCTGAAAGTGTGGCATTAATTTATATTCACACCCCATTTCTCTAATCCTCCTAAATATAATCCAGCACAACCGATTGCCTTCAGATATCAAATGATTAGTAGAATTAAATGGTTCTGTTGTGTTTAATTTAATTTCAGTAAGAATACAGCTTTATCCTGAAAAGACCTTAAGGGTTTGTTAGAGAACACGTTGACTGGTTGAGTTGGGCAAGGAGAGCAATTAGCAGAAACATACCCAAGTCCATAGTAAGTCTGGAGAAGATGCAGAGATCCACAACTCAGGTGTGAGAACATCCTGACAAGGCGAATACAGGTCTACATATTTCAAGCCTGTATTTGTTCTAATTTTGAGTATTATGGCTTACAGCTTATGAAAACTCCAAATTCAAATTCTCAGAAAATTTGAGTAGTTTGAAAAGCTTTAATATTTTACACGCACAAGGGCTCATTTATCAAGATTCCTGATAATGACCGCATAATTGCGTGTGGCGCTAAAAAGTTGCGCGAGTGGGCTATTCTTAATTTGCGGGTGATTTACAAAGACTGCGTGAGAAGTTCTTAACAGGCGCAAGAAGCAGTATTCAAATGAGGAGTTTTCGGACGCTAATGCGAGCTGCACCATGGCTAGAGAGACGAGGAATAATGCGCATGGATTCTTCACGATGCGTCTTTGGCATTAAAAAAAGGGGGGGGGGCGACCTATGTATCAGTTTTTTGGCTGTTACAGAATTAATTACTATTAGGCTAAACTGCTAAGAATTCTGTTTTTTGTTTGTCAGTAATAAATGTAATCCATGCGATGTACATGCGCTGCTCTCTGCTGCATGCACACATCGTATTGCAGGGTTAGGCTGATTAAAACGGCAGCCTTTCTGAATTTTGTTTGATAAATGTCATATAATGGCAATTATCATTATTGTATATGATTACTACATTTTATTAACTGAACTCCAGGAAGGTTAACCACTACGTGAGAAACTAATGAGGATCCACTAAGATCACGTGCGCTCAGCGCATCCTCACCAGGTGGAGACGTGATGAGCGCGCAGTGAGTTATGATGCGTATATTTGGTAGAAAAACAGGTAAATATTTACATAACTATCAGGTTTATGGCCATTAGACTGTTAATTACACTTAGTTTATATTGTGTGTGAATGACATTTTTTGTTTGTCAATAATAAACTCAAGTTGAATGTGGTAGCGCAAAATTAAGACATGCTTTTTAGAAGTGCTGAAAATAGACCCTAAAATAGCTGCCGCAAACATTTTTATGTTTAGTAAATCACACTGTACTTGGAACACCTACTTACTTGCCTATTCTCCTCACAATATTTTGCGTCTTCTTACAGAAACGCCCAGATTGCATATTCATCAAGGGAAAATGCGCTAAATGGATTATGTGCGTCTTGGTGCGGGTTTAACAGGCGCAATGAGCTCTGCACCATGTTGATAGATCAGGCCGAGCCTGTTTTTGTGATGCTGTGCGGTTTGCGCAGGTTTTAACAAGCGCAAATCGTTAATAAATCAGGCCTAAAGTGTCACACTCCAATCAGCTAATTAATCCAAAACACCTACAAAGGATCTCCTGAGCCTTTAAATTGTCTCTCAGTTGGGTTCAGAAGGAATCCTGATAATGGGGAAGACTGCTAACCTGACAGTTGTGCAAACAGCCATCATTTTCTCCCTCCGTAAGGAGGGAAAGCCTCCAAAGGTATTTGCAAAAGAAGTTGGATGTTCCCAAAGTGCTGTATCTAAGCACATCAATGGAAAGTTATGTGGAAGCATAAAGTGTGGAAGAAAAAGATAAACAAGCTGCAGGGATGACTGCAGCCTAGAGAGGATTGTCAGGAAAAGGCCATTCAAAAGTGTTGGGGACCTTCACAAGGAGTCGACTGAGGTTGGGTTTAGTGCATCAACAGCTACCACACACAGAAAGATCCTGTAAACACAGTTTGTGTTTACAGATGTCTGTTTATTTTGGCTAAGTGTTGCTATTTTGCAAAAATATATATTTTAACGTGTAAAGCTGTTAAGAAGTATCTTAAAGGACTAGCAGGTGCGATTGCAGCAAAAAACTGTTCTGAATACATGTGTATGCCACACTTGGGATTTTTTTTCGTACAGGAAAACAATCTCTTTAAAATACATTGAAATGTATGGTTTTATTATAATGTGACGTCTTTAAACATTTTTATTAACAATAAAGCATAAGCCAAAGTTACTTTTTTCAGTTTAAGTTACTTTCTCCTTGATTTTTCTTTCTAGGTTCAGGAGAGAACATGGGAATGTGTGCACCTTCTCCACTTAATCGACGAGTTATGGAGCTGTCCAACCATGAGCTTGGAGCTGGAAATATGGCAAACTCTTCTAATGACAGGAGAGGAAGTGGCACAAGCAGCCTAAGTTCGGCATACACAGTGAGCCGTCGTTCCTCCATGGCATCCCCTTACCTGTCTAGTAGACGCTCCAGCGACGTCTCACAAATCGGAGGCACAACAGGAGGCGGATGTCACCTTCTGAGTCCAGAACAAGCTGGGGGAGACCCTCTCTCACCGGAAACCTATCGCAGAGGAGCTCCATGTCCTGGAGGGGGAGGGTTACCAGGTCTCCCCAACTTGACACCTGCTCAGCACTACAGCCTGAAGGCCAAATATGCTGCAGCCACTGGTGGACCTCCACCCACTCCTTTACCCAACATGGAGCAGCCTGGTACACCAGTACGAAGGGGTGGTCCATTGAGTGAGTACCAGGGGCAGCCCTTACCTCCTTTCCTTCAGCAAGGAGGTCCTCGGCGTCATAGTGCCAATACAGAATATGGTACTGGAGTTATCTACCCTCACCAGGCTCCAGGAAACAACACCAGGCGGGCCAGTGATCCGGTTCGATCAGTAGCAGACCCACAAGCTCTACCCAAACGCTTTAATAGCCTCAATAATGTGGCCATGATGGGCCGCAGAAATGCACTACAACTTCGTAGCTCTGACACAGGTCTTTCCCGCCACATGTACTCCCCCCGTCCACCTAGCATCACAGAAAACGTAATGATGGAATCTATGGGTATGGAGCCCCATCTCAACACTGTAGATGCTAGGGATCGTTCCATGATGATGACCTCTGTTGAGAGAAACTTTATGAGTTACCAACAGCCGAATCAGACAATGGCAGGTGGAGGTCCACTTCCAACCCAGCTGTCCCCAAACCTTGACTCTCTGGGCTGCCCAGATCCCGCCTACATGCAACGTCACTATCAAGGGCATGGAGGAGAAGTAAGTTCCATAGCTAGTGGAAATCCATTAACTCAAGCCAGACCTACACAGCCAGATGGAATGTCAAATACACTCCTCCAACAGGCTGAGTATGGTATGAGCACTTGCCAGTTGAGTCCGTCAGGCCCACATTACCCAGGCATAGGTCAGGGCAGTAACAGTGGGGGTACTTGGAATGACAACCACAACCAAATACAAAATTCAAGCCATGCAATTCAGAACCAGCAATCAGTCCGGTACTCAGATTCCAGTCTGCAGCCTCAACAAACACAAGCTCAGTTCAACAATCAAACCGCCCTCTACAACAATTCTGATGGCACTCAGAAACCTTTTATCAAGCCTGAGCAGCAGTTTCACCCTGGTATGGGTGGTGGAGATGCCTGTCAGAGCGCGAAGCTCCAACAGCAACGAATCGCCCTGCAGCAAACACAGGCTTACCCCCAACAGAATGGCCAAGGGATGATCAGGAATTCTAGCCACCCAAGCTGTGACTTTCAAGGACAGAACCCAAATTCTTACCCCAGCGGAGGTGGCTTAAGCTTGGGCTGTGCTGGTTCAGCACTGTCAGAAGGCCAAAGGTCAGAAACCCCAATGATGCAGGTGAAGGAGATGTTGGTGAGGAATTATGTGCAGTCCCAGCAAGCCCTCATGTGGGAGCAGCAACAAGAACAGGAGCAGCAGAGTGGAATAAAGCCACCTTCTCTTCCTGACAACATTGGTTTAAATGCTCAAGCAGCCATGATGCAACACAGTCCAGAGCATCAGAATCAGAACCTATATCCCAACCAGATGTATGCCTCTTACCCAGAACGTAATTTGGTTATGAGCCCCGCTGCCCACAACCGAGGGTCCGCCTCAGTTACACCTAAAGATCAGCACATGGCAGGTCTCCATGGTACATGCTATAATCAGGAAATGGTTGTGCCCCGACCACCTCAGGGACGCAAGCCTCTCAGCCGCCAGAATAGCATGCCGCAGGTAGGAGGGGGTTACCTTGGCAGCTCCCCCCACCTAAGCCCTGTCCACTCTACTTCCAGCCCCAGGCGAGGGGTGAGACTTCCACCAGTCCAGCATCCACAGCACCCTCAAAATGAAATGTTCTCTCCCTCCAACAACAACAATAACAACATGTACTACACGGGTCAGGTAAATATGGATATGGAGAAACATAGGGACCCCCAAAATGGACCTTGCCTTAACCAGCCAAACAGTATGGGACCAAACTTGGACCCAGCAGGTGACACCAAGTCTGCTCCTATGGCTCCTTATCCAGAGTCTAGTCCCATCTCGAATGCCTTAGAAAACCTGGACTTGGAGAACGCTCGGATTGACTTTACTTCCATCATTGACGAAGCTGATTCTTCCTCGTTCAGTCCAGTCAACGATCCCCTTCAAGGTCATCCAGGATCATCCTCCCAGGCTTCCTCTCGCCTCACCACCCCTCAGACTTCTGTCAGCCTGGCTCCAGGCACTGGCCGGTCTAATATGGCTGTGGGTGACATGACATCCATGCTTACCTCACTGGCTGGGGAAAATAAGTACCTGAACACTCTATCTTAGAGAACTCTTTGGCAGCTAAGCATGCATTAGCTACAGGCAAGTAATGAACACTGGCCTTGTGTCAGATTCTGTCACTTTGAGCGATTTTGAGTGAAGGTTTAGCCAGACCAGATAAAAACTATATAGTGGAACATTTCATAAAGCGGATCAATATTAAATGATAAAATGTTTCTATGTCTAAGATCAGCAATAGCTTACTGAAGACTCGTAAAAGCAATTGATAAAATAATCTAACACGTTTTGGGTGTAAGTTGAGAACAAAGCTACTAATATAGTCTAATCACATGCTGTAAAAAATATGCAAGCCACCATCAAAACCTTAAAACCAAAGGTGCCACCTTATACCCCATTTATATTTTTCTTCCCTGCTGCCTTGGTACGGTTTTTCTGTGCCTTAGTGTCAGACAAAACAGTAATTTTGATTTGAACATAGGATGTTGAGCTGTTTTTATCAATCAAATAAGGGCTTTGGCAACAGTGAAGCATAGAAGGACTTATGTACATTTGTTTTTTATATAAATATATATACAAAATGTGTATACGACAAGAGACATGAGACATTGAAACGTGTTCTGATAGTTTGCTTGATAGTTTGCTTGAAGCTCAATGTTCAGGGGTTAGTTTTTTTGTTGTTTTTTGAAGAGACAGAAAAACTATGCTTTTAGTGATTGAGAAAACTTTCTCTGGCCTAGTAAATCTTATGTGTTACTCTTGATTTCCTCCTTTTCAGTATCGACACAATCTGTATTAGCAACATATCAGTATTCCTCCATATGCACCATTGCAGAGCAGTCACATGCATTGTAACCCTGCAAATGTTCCTACACACAGACACTCAGGACTTGTTTGAATCTTTGGTGTTCACACTACATCTACGTTTGAATTACCTTTCCAGACAGAGAGTTTGCACTCCACATGTTTACTTTAAATGTTTCTCAAGCAGCTACTTTTTTTTATTGGTTGTCTTTTTGACAGAATGTGTCTGCCCCTTCTGAAGTACATATTGTGAGCAAAGCTCAAATATAGTACAGGTGTATAGTTGTGTTAAAAGCTTTAAAATAAAATAATCTTTTATTGCAGTAGCATAATCTCACAATGAAATGTCAAAATATTAATTTGAGTGCTGCTTTTATTTTCCTTATGTTAAATATATAGAATTAAACTGATCAGTAACGTTCTTATTGCATAAATAATACAAAAAAAGCAAAATATGAGGAAGATTAATTAAAGATTGAATGACATTAAGCAATTTAATTGCTGTTATTGCTCATTTCGTAGCTGAGCAGTTTTGGTCGTTGTGACTTTTTAGCACAATATCAGAGTACAAATTGTTTTTATTATAACATGTCTGACAGGACACATTAGTGCTGAGTTTTTAAATTTACATTGTTTTGGTAATTATTTTGAGTCAAAATTGAACAGAGTAGTCATAATTAAATGGCTTCTTTTTCTGTCTTTCCAACTTTGAAGAAAACTAGGGCTCTGTGTCATTTTATATTAATATCCAAGGGAAGTAAAGTTTCTTGAATTACTGAATGGAAGTGTCTAGTTTCAATTTTTAAATATAAAGTATTAATCAAATAAGACCTTGTTTAAATTTATTTTAAAGCATCTGAATTGACGTAGTTTTTCAGCATATGGTTTTGCTACTGCCATAGAAGATGCATTTATTTTGAAGCTTACAAACAAATTTTTTTTCAGTTTTTCCAGTACAATCTAGCCAGCCATGTATGCAGTGATTTACATATGGCAGCATGTATGTTTAAACAGACTGCATTTTCTCTACAGTAGTTTAGTCACCAGCTCACGCAGGAATCAGTTGAGGGTGATGGTGATTGAGGGTATCGAGTCAATGTGTAATTGTTTCCTATATTTTAGAAACCAAGGTACATTCATAGTTTAACCTACTGCGCTTTGGCTCTAATCCCAAAGAGTACATTTCTACTAAACTTATTCATATAAGAGGATCAAAAAGGCAAATCCTGCTCCCACTGTAGTAAAAATGTTTATCAGGTACAGAGAGGTACTTTGTGCAACAGATGAGCTGTATCCCAGGAAGTAAGCTGCAGCTCTTTGTAGGAGAGTGGTTTTGCACTGATTACAGCACTGTTTGGAATAGCTCCCCGTGTCTTACAGCGACTTATGTCAACCTCATTCACGTAACTATACAGACTTTATGCAGTATTTTGATTTGATCAAAGATCTGAGCCTTTTTAAGCTCGATGGAGCCACACTAAATGTATTTCATAAAGCATTGATATTCAGCAGAGTATTGTCACTTCAACATTAGCATCAATTAATATTTTCTAATTTTGGAACAAGTGCACAATCTACCAAAGACTCAAGGTAACAAAGGAAAAGATGCACAAATAGAGTTTTACAGCTGAAGACTAACACTAGCCTAAAGAGCATGAACATTAAGTGTTAGTGCTGTTATTTAGAGTGTATGAAATGTTTTGTACAAAATCTTTTTATAATGATGAACCTTATGGTTTTGCCCTCCTTGTGTGTATGTGTGTCATTTTTTTTCCTTTTGTAACTGTTATCCTTTATTCTGACTTTTTTGCTGGCAAAAGATTATCACCTTTAGCAAAAGAAAGCTATTTTAGTAGCAAAAACTAATAGAATAAAGTGAAGTGTTTTATTTTCCATACAATTTTCTACATTTTTATACATATGTGCTATATTTTATTGGTTCATGAATAAACAAGCAGTTTGATAAGGGTGCCATTTTTTTCTTTTGTCAAAAATTTTAATGGCTAACCTGTTGTCATAAAAGTGATAACAAATTATTGCGAAGTGCCTTAAAGAGGGCCAAAGTGAATCAGTAACTAATAATGACTTCATCATTTACTATTTTTCTATTTTAAATTAACCATTTATCCAATCATACCTACTTATCATTGCAGGTAGGGATGCACCGATACCTTTATACTGTACTTGTATCCACTTCGGTTAGTCAACCGATACCATTAACCAACCAAAATTGGAAAACTTTGCATTAACTTAACTGAAATGTTTATTTTTCATTTTAATTTTTTTTTTTCATTTTTAAGAATATTTTATTTTTTGCCTAATTTACCATTGTTTGTTGTAACAAGCACAGAAAAAAAATAAAACCTGTCTTCCATTTATTGTACTTCTTTGTGTGGTGGAAGTATTGGCATTAGTACTGTGTATCTGCAAGTACTCAGCTCCAAGTATCACTATCATATCGTTTTGAAAAAAGTGGTATCGTTGCATCCCTAATTGCTGGCGGTTGTCTGGTTGCTAATCTCCAGCAATAGTTGAGCAGTTACATTTTGGACATGTTACACACTCATACCAGAGGACAATTTAAAGTAATCAATTATAACCTTTATAACCTAATAGTAAGTCAAATGTATTTGTAGAGCGCTTTTCACAGACAAGGGTCACAAAGTGCTGCACAACATCATAAAGCAGAAACATGAGCAAGGGTCAAGTAACAGTCATGTTTATGGATTGGAGGAGGAAGTCGGAGCACCCAGAGGAACCCACGCCTACATGGGGACAACATGCAAACTCCATGCAGAAAAAGCCCAGTCCAGGGTTCAAATCAAAAGTTTCATTATTTTATTATTTTTCATTATTTAATTTTTTCCTTTTAATGCAAAAGATGTTTGTTGTTTTTTTTTGTCAAATGAAATTTGCTTATTCTATTTTGGCACTCTGGGCCTCCTTTGCTCCTGTAGAGGGCAGCACAGCCTGTGAAAAAGACATCCAGTTTCATTCACATCATCCATAACATCAGAATTACAGTATAAATGTGCTACACTGTTTACCCATTCACCCGTGACATGTTCATTTCCAATTATTTTGTATTATTTATCTTTAAGTTTTTTTAAAATCTAAATAACCAATAGGGAAGTATTTATTTTTATCCAGTGGAAAAACTGCAAAACCCCTCGTTATGAATATGAAGAAGAGCACGTGGCAGCCGGTTAAGGGCTGGAGTCACTTGCTGCAGCAAGCTGCCAGGATTAGGTGGATCAGCATTAAAAGTTGCTGCTCTTGATTACATCAAGCGCCTGGACTGACTTTCTGTGGTCACTGGGGACGCTCACTAGTGGGCTGCTGAATGCTGTAGGAAAGAAAATCTAAACAAACCTGCCTTGTAAAAGGTTATCAGCCAAAGCCTGTGCCTTTAAATGACTTTACGAGAGGGTAACGGGTGAAACTGGCCTTAATTGGAGTGTGTATGCAAACACTAGAATGCATCTATAAAAGCAAATCTGTTTGGCTGAATGATGAAGTCATATTTATTTTTGCATTTTACATAACACAGGCTAAACTCTTTCAAATGGTTATACTTGACAGTGAGAACAAAACACTTTACATGTCATATAACTTTCAGGATGCAATAACATAGCACCTGTGTTGGGGATAGTTATTCAGGTTATCCCAAGATATATTTAAAAACTAATGAAACATTTGTCAAATAAATCCATGAATAAATCACAATAAATAGTGTTTATGCATAATACAATCTGTTAATAAATTCTTTTCAATTCAGCTATTGCTGCACTTTTTACCTACAACCACAGGAAATTTTAACTTTTTTAATTGTGAGCACTGATATTAATAAGATCATTTTTAAAGGTTTGAAGATAAAACAGTCACTACCTTCACTTTATATAGCGTTGGCTTGTTTTTTGGTTCAGGGGGCCCCAGTGTGCTCAGAGTGTGTTGGCATTGTGGTGTTGTGGCATGGCATAGCAGACCCACGGCAGCCACTACTTCCTGGCAGTGGTGCTAAAAGCTGACTCATTTGCTCCAAGGCAAAGTGGAAGTTTTCCTGACGGACTATTGATTTGAAATCTGGCATATCCACATTCGAATTTATAACAATAGCAAAGTTTCCACAAAGGAAGCTCATTAAGTGGCGCATAAAGGAAGGAGGCGAGTTGGCAGACAGAAGGATTAATATTTTTGTAGCCATGAAGTACAAACATTTTGGAAAATATCAGATCAAGTAATAACTTAGCTAAGTACAAGCACAGATCTATGCTTAGCTGAAAGATGTGATTTTTTTATAAGGTTGACATGTAAAAGTGAAATGATTTATAAAAATGGAAACATAAAAGTCATGATAGAAAAAAAGTACAAACCCTTGAAATTCTGTAGTTCTAGATATGTATCCAAAATCTTTTTTGAATCTTTCTTGATTTTTTCACAAAGCAAACACAAGCATTTTTGCTTTATTTTTTCTATGCAAATAATAATTTGTAGTCTGTGGTGTGTAGTTTTATCTTCAGGCAAGATTTCAATAATTTAAGAACTGATCTGATCGTTTATTTGTGGGTACACCTTGAACAAGTCCCCAGTCAAGGGAATGGCAACACAGAAACATGCAAGTCAAGCAACTATGCATGCACACACTCATACCTGAGGGCACTCTAGAGACACCAGTTGACCTAATAGTAAATAAATTTCTAGACTGTGGAGGGAACCAGAGTAACCAGAGAGAACTCCCACATTCACAGGGGAGAACTTGTAAACTCGGCGTACAAAAAGCAAAGGACGAGATTCGAACACAGGACCCTCTTGTGGTAAAGCAACAGTGCTACCAACAGTGCTTACCAGCACAATTTCAAAAACTATAATACAACCAGACCAGCTAAATTGATCTTGTCACCACATACAGTGAGATAAAATGTCTCCAAATCTCATTGTTGAATAACTGGCAATACACAGATTTTTTTAGTTTTAGAATCTGCTTCTGTAATAACTGTGAATGGCTTTTCATACAACTGCTAACTATTTATGTTTTAGCTACACAGTGATTTGTGGGGATGTGATTGTACAGTTTTTTTATGTATGTAACTCCTTATTAATGCAAATTTCTAATCAGCCAATCACATGGTGGCTCAGTGCATTTAGGCATGTAAACCGAGCATCAGAATGGGAAAGAAAGTTGATATAAGTGACTTTGAACGTTGAATGGTTGTCGGTGCCGGATGGCTGGTCTGAGTATAACAGAAGTTGCAACATTCGGATGGTAGGCTCAGAATTTTGTGTCAACGACATGAAAGTCTGGATACATCCTACCTTGTATCAACGGTTCAGGCTGGTGGTGGTGGTATAATGGTGTGGGGGACATTTTCTTGGCACACTTTGGGCCCCTTAGTACCAATTGATCATCGCTACAACGCCTCAGCCTACCTGAGTATTGTCGATGACCATGTCCATCTCTTTGTGACCACAGTGAACCCATCCTCTGATGGCTACTTCCAGCAGGATAATGTGCCATGTTATAAAACTCGAATCATCTCAGAAATCATCTGGTTTCTTGACTGTGACAATGAGTTCACTGTACTCAAATGGCATCCACAGTAGCCAGCTCTTAATCCAATAGAGCATCTTTGGGATGTGATGGAACGGGAGATGGACATCATGGATGTGCAGCCAACAAATCTGCATAAACTGCATGATGCTATCCTGTCAATATGGACCAAAATCTCTGAGGAATGTTTCCAGTACCGTGTTGAATCTATGCCATATATATATATAAAATTCAACAGATTTTCAAACTCTTTCACCTTAGCTTGTTGTTTAGTCTTTTTCTGTTTGACTACCAGTACATTATCAATATAAGTGGTTACAGAATCACAAATACTGTCATATGATTATTAATCTCAGGTTGAACGGATAAAAATTAACTCGATATATACTTTTTAACATGTTCGAAGGAACTATGCTTCACACAGGACTTGGCTTCCTCAATTGATCAATTTGTTTTATGCTAAAATTTTGAGCTTTATAATACCTGTGATCCAAATTATAATCTCAATGGCGTTCACTACTAGCAGCTCGAATAATATAGCATGAATAGATGTCTCCATATATTTATGCGTATCTTTTTGCTTCTGTAAACATGTCTAAATCCTTAAATTGTTCAAGTTAACCGATGCAAAGGCAGCGTTGTCACATGTTTTCAGTGTGATACCCACTTTTTAGAGTTACAAATGGAAATGCCAAAATAAGAAGAGTTTTTCAAATGCAAAGGAGTGGGCAACATAATGACTTTTCTCTTTTCTTGTCTGGCCATTCAGGAGGAGACTTTTCTTTCCCTTTGTCAGTTAGGTTGGCATATAATTAACTCCTGCTTAATATGCTGTGTAAAGGCTCTTCTCCCCATGTGAGAGGCTTTGAACCCCATGGACCACAGAGTGGGACAAAACCTCAGTAGGTCTGCTTCCTCCATGCTCCTTTAAATATGTGTAAGGGAGATTATGCTGTGTTAAACAAACAGTAGCACCATTAAATATACAATAAAAGTTGTGCTGCTTTTATTTTTTAGAACAGCGCAAAACTACTATACGAGTTTAGAACTAATAAAAAAGCTCTTTATTAAGTCCATCAATGTGAAGTGGGACATTCACGAAATGAAACAGAGCACTTTAAGATAAATTTGAGAAAACAGTCAAGCACAATCTATAATTTTGTCCATATTTAGGTGTTAAACTATGAAAAAAATCTATTTTTTTAACAAGAGCTCCCAGGACCTCTGCTGCACCTCTGTGTAACCCACAACGTTTATTGCCCACCTCCTCTCCTCCCTCTCTTCTGTCCATCTCACCACAAAGGGCTGGGATGACCCCTCTGTCCCCATGCTCCCTCCCCACCTTTAGGATGCTTTCTCTTCCAGAATCTATTAAAAACACCAACCCCCAGCAAACATGTTAGGTGGGTGAATAAAAGGAGCTACAGCGCCTTGCTGAAGTATTGAAACCTATTTAACTGTTTCCCATGTTGTCTCAGTACAACCAAAAATTTAAGGACAATTTGTTGAGGTTTTGTATTAATAGATCACCTCATAATTGTGAAGTTGAAAGAAAATTACACAATTTTCAAATTTTTTTGTAAAATAAATATTTAGTATACATATATATTCAGTCCCCTGCTTTTGTCAAGTTGTCCACCTTTGTGTAATTAAATCTTAGTATAAATGCAGCCGTTCTGTGGAGGCATCAGATGTTTCTTTAGAAATTCAGAGAACAAACTGCAACACGAAGATCGATTTTTGTGCTGAAGTTTACAGCAGCATTAAGGCTAGGAGACTACTGATCAGAGAGGCAGCCAAGGTAGCAGCAGAGATCCACAGCTTAAGCACAACAATTTGCCAGGACAGCTCCAGAAGTATGATTTTTATTTTAAGTTTGTCACAAGCCATGTGGTGGAGAGTAAAGATAAAAAAGAGTTTTTATCACAGGTGTAAAATGCTTTATGTGGATACTTTTCTTGAGTAGGGACAGGAACGCTGGGCAGATTTTGTAAGAAGACCAATACAACAAAACACAGGGCAGCACATGAAAAAAGCATGTTGGACGGTTCAAAAAAAAAAAAAATCAAGATCAGATCAGTTGTTTGCATTCCAGCGATACAGCAACCCTAATCATACAGCCAGAGCTAAAACAGATTGTGTAAGATCAAACAATGTTCATGTGTTTGAGTGGCCTAGTCAAAGCTCAAACCTTTATCCAGTTATGCACACAGATGCTCTCCTTTCACTCTGAGTGAGCTTAAACTATTCTGCAAAGAGGAATGGGTAAATGACTTAGTCTCTCATCGTGAAAAGCTGATAGATATACCTCAAGTTTATGGTTAAAAACAAATGCAGCACTTGAGATCTTTATGTGTAACAACAAAATAATTCATTAAAAAACAACTTCACAATTATGCAGAACTGTGTGTTAGTCTGTCAGATAAAATCCCAATAAAATGCAAAGGTTTGTGGTTGTAAACAACAAAACATGAAGTAGAAGCAGTGGGACTGCAAGTCATTACTTTTACCACAAGGTGAATACATTGTTGGCAAATGTTGTGAGTACTGGGGGAAAGCAATGGCTTGCAAATAAATGTTAAATATACATAACATTAATTTATTTGGGAAATAAACCTTGGCAGAATGTTTGGATTTCTGCTGATGTAATTGTACCCACCAAATTAAGCAATGTTCTACATAATTGTTATGGTTTAGATATCTAAGGGACATTGTAGCTGTTTAGTCCTTTACATCCAGATGTTTACTGTCACAGCTGTTTGTTTATTCCCCGTAGACCCCATTATGTAGGCTACCCCGAAAAGCTGCCCTTGGCTTCCGCAAAGAAAAGTAGGGGCCACCGAGAAAAAAAAAAAAAAAGCCAAGGTGGGAGTCCTGTACGCTGCGTTAGTTTTTTTTTTCTTTTTTTTCTTTTTTTCAGTTGCAAAACAGATTACATCGAATGTTGCAACACAAAGCGCGGCCGATGCACCATTTCCTACAGTCATCCAGGAGTGAATGGGGCCGCAGGACGGGGTCCGCTCCGGGGTACCCGTCCGCAGGTGCGACATTGCATAACAGTCAGGTCGTAAAAACCTAAAGGAGAGTTCATGGAAGGCAGGGGGGATACCTGTTCTCATCATGAACCTGCTGTTAGTGTAATCTCCTTTTTGGTGAGAAAATAAGCAGGGAGAGCTGCTGGAATTAACGGCCTCATTTGCACCTTTTTAATGAGCAGATTGGAGTTAAACGGGGAGCTCATCCTGCATACTAAACTGCCTTATGTGGGTAACTAAGATATAATGTTACACTCAACTTAAAAGTAGTTGCATTTTGAATAAAAGGCCAATGCATGTAATCTCTGGTAACATGCAACAAGCAGCAACTGATTCCCTCCCTCATTTCTACCGAGATAAAGTCTTATAAGACATGATTCTAAAATTCTCCTAACAGGGAAATAGCGGTGTATTTCTCAAGTCATGCTCGTTTTCCCCCTTTTGAGGAAGGTGCACGTTCACAATGCCAAGCCTGACCTCAGGGCCAGCCTCTGCTGCTGACATCACCTCAGCGTCTTGTCGCCTGCCTGGAGTCCCATCAAGGTCTAAGGCTCCCGCTGTGACCGAAGGCGATGCCTCAACGCCATTCATTCTCAGGCAAGGCGCTCAGGACGCAACAGCCGCTGCGCTGCCCGCAGGACAACTTTTTCTTTCTCATTTCCCCCCCTCCTAACAGCACTAAAGCTTGGCCATGACAGAAGAAAGGCGAGGGAAGCGGAGGAAACAAGCCAACCCGAGGAGAACTCGAGGTAAGAAACACTCCGCGCTGGAAAGTTTGAAGAAGTTGGAGAGTGATGCGGTGGGAGATGTTGCTGCAGCGGACAGAGGACATCATGTTAAACAAACTATATGCTTTTTCTCTTTCATATGCATTGATTTACTTCTAAAAGGCTTCTACTCCGTAACAATTTGTTACATGGTGCGTTTAAGGTCTAATTCCGACATTTTTATTGATTTCGTAAATTGGAAATGACTGAAGCTTAGCTTGGATTAATAAATAGTCGCATTTGGTCAGATGTAGGGTTTTTCTATCTGCTGACACCTGCAAAGATAACCTCTTTCAACAACAAGATAGGAGTCAGTTTTATATAAAACAATCTCTACATGCAGATACGTTAAATAACACCCAAAATGTTTGCGTTAAATCAATTTCACCGTGTAGAGTCTGACTTCTTTACTGCCAAGAAAGTATTTTTTTCTCAGAAATCTTTGTGACATTTTCTTTAAATGCAGACTTTAATTTTGCCTAAAAACTTTATCTCATTGAATGTTGGCTTTTACCATTTGATTGCAACAGTACTTTGAGTGAACTTCGCTTTTGTAAGTGACCTCTATTGTTTTATTATATTTTATTGATTCGAATGAAAAGAAAAGCATGTCAAGAAGGAATAATCTACGTGTGTTCTCTGTTACTGATGATATCAATTTCCTATTCCACCATACCAATTAAACCATAGTCTGGTAAACTATCCTAAAATATTCTAACACATCATATATATATGTGTGTGTGTGTGTACTAAAATTCATCTTATCTAAAACTACTTGGTGGTGTGAGCCAAATGAAAGGATCTTAAATGAAGTCTGTTATCAGTTTGTGTAAATGCACTTCCTACAGATACTTCTAAGAGGAACTTCGAGATAACATGCCTGAGTTTAGAAGACTTTATTCAGGCACTATTTTGCCATGTTTCAAGCTGTACACACTTGCATGAAAGAAGCATTTGTAAAGTAATATATGTTCTTTTTGGCTTCTAAAGTACAGAGAAAGTCAATCAGAATTAGCCTCTGAACTCCACAATTATCCAGGGATTGTTTCTACAAACCTACATTTGATCCAGAAACTTTCTATATATCAGCTTAACTAAGGAAATCCTACAGCAACCGATTTTTACATGATGATTCTCTGAACAAATTGCATGAATGGCGAATGCCAACAGTGTTCTGAGGCTTTTTTCAAAGGAGAAGCACTCTTACGTTTAAAGTTTTAAAACGAGAAGTGCACTCATCCGTTTTGTCTGCTGCAGATTTTGTATTTTCTTTTGGAGGCCTAAGTATAGAAAAGTCCTGCAACTTCTTTGACAGAGTTAATGAGAAGTTCAAGAATATTTTCATTTACGCATTAAAGGATAACACGTTATCTCCTTTTTATAAAAAATAAAAACAACACATCAAAGGGTTTGTTTTTGGCTGATGCATTTATAAACTAAAATCAGTGGGAATTCTTCCTTTTTAATACATTTAATTACACAGGGGAAAATATTTTTCAGTATTACACTTACATCAAAAACATATCGCCAATCAGGGAAAAATGTGCTGAATCTGATCTCTGGCTTACTGATTGTTGCATCTCTAATTAAAAATCATAAATCATGGTTTTCATTCCTTGTTTTTCAAAAGAGCGGTTTCTACAGCGGAGCATCTAAATACGCTCAAAGCTTTTCTGAAAGTTTCTTGAATTTTTCCCAGACCATGCAATTATTGACTTCAAACTGACATGCAGATGTCTGCAGTAAACAGTGAGTTTACTTGTTTATCAGGTGTCTGTAATCGTTTTCTCATTTAATTTAGAGAGATGTGAAGTCAAGCAGGGTGAGATCCTCTCTGGCATGCTTAGCACTGATGGCAGCCCTTGTGTTCATGTGTGCGCAAATGTATTCTCTCATCTTTAACAGTTTGTCGACTGACTGTGCGCCAGTTTCACAAACCAACAGCGGCACTCTGCTGCGAAAGCTAAACAGATAATCATCCTACAAGGACTTGTTTCTCAGAAGGTTTCTCTAACCCTACAGCATCCACATAGGAGAGATAGCATCTCCCCTGCAGCTCATGTCTTTTAACATTTAATTAACAGTGTTGACTGGAAGAAATTAAAGCATTAAAAAAGTTAAATGAACTCACTATACAATGACATAAAGACAGTTTGGGAATCTTTCTGCGTTAGGTGTGAGCTTATGTAAGGAGCATATGTTGCAAATGCTTCAACGCTTATGAAAAGTCCGTACGAGTGGGCGTGTGGTGCATGTGCCTTGTTATGTATCCTCATGTCGGGGTGGAAATGTACGTGTATGAAAGCTGCGTGCAGGATTTGGAATGCGGGCAGGGAGTTAAAGGTCCTTGATAAAACCAAACGAATTTGGAAGGCTCCACTCATAAGACAGCAATTTAGGGATCCTTTCCAAACCAGAAGAAAGAGGAAAAATATAGGCTGACTTTTCTTCTCTCTTCGAGGCGCCTATCGATTATGTCTCCGTCTCCCCCAATAAAAACGTCAATGTTCAACGATATAAACCAATGTGAAGAAATTACAGTGTTTCATTCCTGGCAGATTAGAAACAGATCAGGGATCAAGAAAGAAAAGTTATACATTTGAAGAAGTTAGCTTGCCCTATCTTGTAAATGATCATAAAGTGTGTCAATTATTATGATTTACACTGATAGTAGGCTATACAAGTCAAAACTTCTTACTTAGTATTTATTTAATATCTGAAGTGCCTTATTCACTAACATTCTTTATTTGGCCAGAGTACCTACCGTCCTCTGTAAAACCCACTAATACAGTGACTTTCCAAATCAGTCATATCCCATGAACTTTCCTCTATTTTGTCATATAAAAACCACAAATTAAAGTCTGAAAAGTGTGATGGATTTGTATTAAACTAGCCTAATTCATTATTTTGTAGTCTTTCGCTGCAATTACGGTTGAATGTCTTCTGGGGTTTGCCATCAGTGTTCTTCTTTGCACAATAGTTCAAGCTCAGTCAAATGTTTCAAATGGACAATGTCTGTGTGCCTCGGTTTTTAAGTCTTGAAGAGATTGCAGGTAGATTTAGGAACGGATTTTGACTGGGCTAATTTTGAAACAGATGAACCTTAGCTAAACCAGTCCACCAGACCAGTTTTGGGTCTTTAATTTGCAGAGTGTCCTCCAGGAATCCTCTACATTTAAAGCCTAGTTTATACTTCTCTGTCAGCCAGGTTTGCACCCACACACAGACATATTGTAAGGGTTATGGTTAAAGTAAAGTCATTTTTGTTTAAGCTGTAAAGGTTTTACTCGAACGCCGCCAATAGAGTTATCTGAAAATGCTTCTAAACAAATATATAGCATTCTGTTTTGTTGTTTCTCTACACCTGATTGTGTTCTAAATCACCAAAATACCAGATTGGATAAACTGTCCTTCCAATATGTAGTGCCCAAACACTGTTCTGGTGAAACGATCTGTAGCTGTTGTTGAGCTGACCAGTCACAGCCAGTGACAAAGGCGGATAGTTAGAAATTTGGGCTCTGCTCTGTCTGTACCTGCGTAGGTGAAGGACAGCCCTTGCGTCAACGGATAATCACGTTGCCTCTATCTGTTTCGACCTAGACGGAAAAGTATGAACTAGGCTTAACTCTGAACACATCCCCACACCATGATGCTGCCACCACCATTTATCATTGTGGAATGATGTGTTCAAGGGGAGCTGTAGAATATTTTTGCTGCCTGCTTTGTGTTTGTCGTTGGTCTCATCTAACCACAGAATATTCTAGGCTTGAGGCAAACTTTAAACATGACTTCCTACAGTATGGCTTTCTCTCAGATAGTTTGGATTTTACCATCCCTGACTAATCGTTGTCCCACTAAAAAACGTTCCTACCTAAACAGAAGATCTTTGCAGCTCCCACAGAGTTATCATGCTCCGCTTAACTGCCTTTGAGAGGCATATGTATACCTTTGCCTTTAACTTTGTCTTGTGTAATGCAAACAGTCTGAGTGAAAATTTGAGGCAAATGTGGCATATATGCCCAGTCCCTATCGATAAATACTTTTCTCTAGATCTTTTATCAGTGTCATCGATCTTTTAACAGCTATTTTTCATATTTTATTTATTCCTTCTTGCTATTATCTGTACGGACCCACACTCAAAGACTTCCAAAAAATTTGAACAGACTTCTCAAACTTCTGAATCCAGTGTAGGGCTGTGTCTTATTTCGCCTCTTACCAACTTTTCTGTTCCCGTTTTTATGCTCCCTATGTTTTGTTATTTCATTACAAGCGTCACTCTATTGTTTAGTGCATGTGGCTTTTTTTCCTTCTTTTTAAAACAAAAAAAGTAACTCCTCGTCTCTGTTTCCATCACTCCCTTTCTCGTTTTTCTTCTTTTTTCAAGTGCCAATTTATTTAAACTTCTTTCCCCTTTTTCTTCTTTCTCCTTCATTGATTTCCAAAACCCAGCCTTTGTATGCAGCTGGAGCCCAGCTGTGTGTCTTTGACTGTGCATGTACATATGCACGCATACATGTGTGTTTGTGTGGGTTTTTTCTGGCACGGCGCTGCCACTGTGAGCAGCTCACTGTACACAAAGGAGTCGAGCAACAACAGAAAACTAATATGGGGAAAAGGGGAGAGAATTAGGGTAAAATATTTGAACATAAAAAATGAAGGGCCGAGGCCCTTTTGAATCGATCTGACTTGCATGGATGAGAGGTGTAGAGACCGAGGCAGAAATGAAGAGCCCAGGCACCACATTTTTATTACCAGGATTCTTCAAGGGGCTCAGCTTAGGCGTCAGAAGCAGCGGGTGGGTGGGACAGAAGAAGAAAAGAGGGAGACAGAGATGGGAACTGATGGGGCTGACAGAGCTGGAGGACATAAAACACAGTTCTGCAGAGTAAGAAAACAAGAATTGGAGGGGTTCAGAGATACATGAAGGGTAGAGGCAGAGAAACCAGGACGGGTGACAGAACGTGGGATATTCAGAACGTTTCCTCACTCTCTCCTCAACATTCCCACAGCTTCAGTCGTCACTGGTCTGCATGTGTTTAAAGCCACATCTCCACAGCAGTAATGGGGAGTCCCTTTGACTGAGGCTCTTTTTCAGTCATCGCATGTTTATTTAATTATTGCTCATTCTGATGTTTGAGATGGAGCCCAAGTATTTTTGTTCCCGGCTACACGTTGCTATGCATGGCTGCCACACTGACAATCTACTGCTATAGGCATGATCACATATGGCCAAAGTTGATTTAAAAAATCACATCCTTTTTTTTCTAAAAGGATTAATCAAACAATAGTAATATACAGTGCATTGCAAACGTATTTGTGCCCTTGAACTAAATTACGTTTAGTAACATTGCAAGCACAAACTCCATGTATTTTATCAAGATTTTGCCAGAACAACAACTAGGGATTATGAACACAAAAAGATACATAGTTTTTCTTTCCCACCTAAAAATATTGAAAAGTTGGCCATGTATTTGTATTCTGCCCTCCTGATTTATAATTTAGAAATTTATTTTACTGCGGTCAACGCTGCAAACCATTTGAGGTATGTCTTTTCCAGCTTTGTGCAACTGGACACTGAAATCGTCATCATTATACATCTTAAGTTCAGTCAGAGTGGATGTGTAGCTTCTGAAAACATCAACTGGATTTAGCGCTGGATTGTGACTGAGACAACCTAACAAGTCATGTTCTCTGATCTAATATACCTCAATTGTAGCTCTGGATCCGCAGTTCTTTTATTCAGCCACAAATTGTGCAAGGTTTCCCACTTAAATAGATGAGAGAAGTCTGTAATTTTCATCATAGATATACCTCAACTGTGAAAGACAAAATAAAGAAAGAAATTCAGAAAATCACATGAGCTGATTTAATTTATTTGCAAATTATAGTGAAAAAAGGTATTTGGTCAATAACAAAATTTTATCTCAATACTTCTCCAGGTTTTCATACACTCTTGCTGGTATTTTGGCCATGTGACACTCTCCAAACCCCCGTCTGGATCATCCAAATGCTCTCTAGCAAACATTTACTGGTTTAGGTAGGGGGACACACCTGGCACTTGATTTGAGTCCCTGGCTGCATAGTGTGTTACTAATGGCAGCCTTTGTTACTTTGGTCCCAGCTCTCTACAGATAATTTTCTAGGTCCCCCCTGTGTGGTTCTAGGATTTTTACTCACCGCTCTTGTGATCATTTCGACCCCACAGGGTGAGATCTTGCATGGAGCCCCAGATTGAGGGAGATTATCAGTGGTCTTGTAGGTCTTTCATTTTCTAATAATTGCTCCCACAGTTGATTTCTTCACACCAAGCTGTTTATCTATTGTAGATTCAATCTTCCCAGCTTGGTGCAGGTCTACAGTTTTGTTTCTTGTGTCCTTTGATAGTTGCCATTGTGGAGTTTAGAATGTGACCTTCAGAGGTTATGGACAGGTGTCTTTTATACTGATAATGAGTTCAAACAGGTGTCATTAATACAGGAAACGAGTGGAGGACAGAGGAGCCTCTAGTAGAAGAAGTTAAAGGTCTGTAAGAGCCAGAAATCATTGTTGTTTGTAGGTGACCAAATAAATATTTTCCATCATAATTTTCAATTAAATTCTTTACAAACCAAACCATGTGATTTTCTGAAATGTTTTTACTAATTTTGTCTCTCATAGTTGAGGTATGCCTGTGAAGAAAATTACAGGCCGGCCTCTCTGATTTTTTTAAGTGGGGGAACTTGCATATTGATGGCTGACTCAATATTTTATTTCCCCACTGTATGTTTAGAGTCATCCTGCTGGAAGGTGAACCTCTGTCTCAGTCAGTGCCTTTACACGAACTAAGAGAAAGCTGAATTATTGCCTAGTCTGACCGAAGTTGGACTTTTGAAATTGATGTAGACACCTTAGTCCGGCTGAAGTCGAACCAAACTGGACTTCTCATAATGGGACTAAGCTACCCAGATAATGCAGTTAGTAAATCAAATTTCTCTGCTTGTAAACTCCAACCAAATTTAGCCGAGTTTTTCAGAGGAAATCATGACACAGTGAGAATAACAACACAGTAACAACAGTACAATACTTACCAAATGTTCTGTGTTGTAGTGTTGTCGTCTATTTCTTCGCTCATTGCGCATATCCTGCTTTTACTCTGTTGACGTACCTCTTTCCAGCATTTGTTTAGTATCTGTGTGACTCTCTCTTCCAGTTGAAAGAAAGCAAGCGCCAAAGGGTGCATGTCACCACCTAGCGTCATGAAGGCAAGCACACTTCATTCAGAAATGTAATTTTCTGAGTGAACCGGGATAAAGACTCCCTTTCTGGTTAAAGAACAACTCACGCTTCCTTCCAGGGTCTTCTTCCACCCACATTACCGGTTTAAAAAATGCAACAACAGGAGGCGTGTCAGCCAGGCTGGCTATTCCAACTCCTACTCATTATGGAGTATGTGGCCTTGACTGGGCTTGTTTTATACTCCACTGCGGCAGGATGGCTGACGCTGGCAATAAAGGCTGAGCAAGTGGCAATGCTCGATTCAAATTCAAGTGCAGTGTAAAGTTTTAAACTGAAGAGAATCACTAACGGGCTTTTGGTAAAAAAAATTATACTTTTACTAAAATGTACTAAAATAGTGTAAATAATGACCTGACATTTAGCTAGCACTATTAGACACTCATTTATACAATTTATCAGCAAAAAAAAACTTGATTTGGGGATGAGTTGTATTGATTATTACGAAAGAAAAGACATTTAAAAGTGAACATACTGACTGACAAATCTTTTGAAGCCCCTAACAGGTTTTCTTCCAGGATTGCCCTCTATTCAGCTCCATCCATTTTCCCATCAACTCTAGCCAGCTCCTCTGTCTCTGCTGAAGAAATGTGTTTCTACAGCATAGTTTTGCACCAAAAAAACAGTTTGCATCAGAAATTATAATTTTTATCTGATTTGACCAGAGGAGCTTCTTCCACTGGCCTTTGTAATGCAGAACAGTGTTCATCTGACTTGTGGTAAAACTGGACTTATTGTGGCCTTCTAATTGCCACTGTACCTTGAAGCGCACAACTAATAGTTCTCATCTCAATAGATTCTTACACCTGAACTGTATGTAGCTGCGCACAGCCCATCTCAGTTCACTAAACCGCTTACTCTGTTATCTCAAGGAAATTTCAATCAAACGCAACTGGACTTGGTAATTTGTCTTGGAAGACGTTTCACCTCTTATCCAAGAGGCTTCATCAGTTCATGCTCGCCGCTGACCAGGCTGGGACTGGTCCAGTTTCCTTGAGATAACCATGACCTGGATGAATGAGAATATTCACAGGCTTACCGCTTACTCTGTATTTTATTAAAAAATTTAAAAGGCTACAGTATGTAACTGAACTGTTTTTTTTACTTGTAAAAAAACATGTGATAATCTTAACATTTCTCCTAGTTCACAAAGATTTGCTATTCTGCATTGACTCTGAACACATCTGATATGATAGATGCATTCTGCAGGATTCAAAGAAGTTGTGCTTGTAACATGATCACATCAGCTAAAACTTAAGGCACATGAGTACTTTAGAAAGAAAGTGTAATGAAAATATAATGTTAATATTAGTCACAGGAGTTTGACAGAAAGTTAACTGTTGGACTTATATGTCTAAAGATCTCACCTTTTAACTGTAAGGTAACACCCTCAGCCACAGAGCTTGTGACTCATGCATTTGTTTTAAGGTGTCTTGCGATGTTCTTGTCGCACATTTAACACATTCTGTATTTTTTTCAAGTTTTCCATCAGTAAGAAACGTCTATTTTGCCATCAACAATTTTTCATCTGAGCTTGAGACATGCAGAATCTTATTGTACAAACTAATCCTTCTTTATCTTTCACTTTTTCCGCTTGCAGCAGTATTATTAAGATCTTCGTCATTGCTTTGGCAGAACCACTGTGTAAAATCTATTTGTGGATCTTCCTTTATTGCAGACAGACCATGGTTGGGCCTTTGATATGCTGCACGTGTTTGAGTTCAAAACCGTCCACATAGGAAAGCATACTGCATGCAGTTTATAGATTTGTGCAGTTTTATCACACCTCAAATTAAATTTGGAAACCCTGCATCAGCTGTCATGTATTACAAGGGCCAGATGGGTGGCAGAGAAAGAGAGAGTGAGACAGAGAAAATGAAAGGTAAGGAAGCAGATAGGGAAGGAGAAGCCTGGCTGACAGGCGGTAAGTCCCGTTCAGCTGGCTAAGAGAGAGCAGTTTTCTGCCCATTAAGGGAGTAGATTCAGCAGGGTTGCAGGTTGAATGAGGAAGTTCGATATGTGGTGTGCATTACCAGCGGCAGTTTTTAGGTTCTGCCTCGATCACCTCTGAAATGCAAGAAAACATCACACTTGATGGGGAAGTTGAAGTGGCATCAGCAGTTAAACACTGTATAAATTACCTGATTTACCCCCTCTTACTGTGACTCTTATTATTGTCTTTATCTCTGAGATGATGTGAATTTACTTGCACGTTTAAATTCCCACAACTGGCACAAAATGTACACTTCTGACAGTACAACCATATTTAGGTAATCAATGTACTGAAGATGTAGAATACGGTATTAAACTTTTCAGTGCATTCACTGAGAAATAAAGGGAGCACTTAAAAAACATGCGAGTGATAGACTTAAAATATGACATCTTTCTGCAACCTACAGCATAAAGTAGATAAATGCATTGGATTACACTGCAGTCTCACTTTGGAAAAAAAATACCTACAAAATGTTCTTCTTCATCACTGGATCATTCAGTTACTATCAGCATCTTAGAAAAGACTAAACAATTTGAATTATTAAGCTGAATCCTAAAAAACATCCAGTGTGAAAACTTTCGGTTTTTTGATGGACAACAATTGATCATGGGGCCATATTGTGATATAGTTGTTATTTCTTCATCCTTCAGATGATAGTTCATTTCTATACTATGATATAAGGGTGGTTCCCTACAACACTGTTATTCTTCTTTAGTCCCACCTTCCTCCCACAGACATCTATGCAATTCACACTGAACAGCAAATTTATTTAGGCAATATAATTTTTAAGTTTCTGCATAGTCGGATGTTAACCAATGTGCATCAGGCAAACCTGAGAAGATGTAGCCTTGCAGACAAGCCAATCCATGTCTTCCTGTTTACAGTTGGCATAAGGGTAGAGAGCAGTCATAGAGAATTTGGAGCTAACTTCTGCTAAAAAGTTAGCCATGCCAGGCTATCCTGGGCTACAGAAAGAAAAACAAAGAAAAGTCTGGAGACTAAAGTTACTAAAAAACGCCTTTGAGACCAGAGTAGGATTAGCTTCAGAAATGGGTTTCAACAATGGAGATACCTTCAAATTTTAATAGGCTTCAGACCGATGCAGTTTTGGCAACATTTCTGTTGAACAGGTAAGACAGTCATATGGCAAATCAACACGTGAAATCATAGGTGATGCAAGTGCCAAATTATAGAGGTGGGGCTAGAGGGAGCGGGAGGGTGGGAAGAAGGCAGGTTTTGGGAGCAGCCTCGGTTTGTTGAATTTAAAAAAAATATCTCCCAGAAATACTCTGGACTGCAGCTTTTAATTACACGATCTGCACCCACTCGAGTTCCCTGTGGGTCTCTTTAAAAGTCAGTGTGCAGCTCAGATTGTAGTGACTGAGTCGGTTTGTTTACCAGCAGGAACAATAATACTTCCAGTCAGAAGATGGTGAGATAAAGAAAGCAAAGACAAATGCCGAGCAGCAGAAGAAGAAAAACAACAACAAAGTTTGTTTCAAAGATATATAGCGAGTAGAGATCTGTTACTTTCCCTTAGTGGTTAATTGTCTTCTTCTTATCCTCTAAGTAGACAGCTTATAAACCAGAATAAATTATCGCCCCCTAAAAGGCTAGAGGGAGAACTGCAAAGTTCAGAGTGGTAGAAGATTATTCACATCAGCATGTGCTAGTTTGAGTAGCATGTCTCATTCTAAAGGAGCCAGGAGACTTTGAAGAAGTTTGGGGGGGTTTCTGAATGTATTTTAATGTTTTTTTTATGTACACTGACCGCTTTGGAAGCTCACTCTTTATAAGCAATTCTGTTTCTGCCAAAAGTAAATTACTTTTGTTGATTTCTTTGTGATAAGGCATCCAACGATATTCTGTGTCTCAGTAAAGTGTAAAAACTATGTTCTGCAGAGGGTTCAGTACTGATATCGAGGTTTACTGAGTATTTAAACGTGTATGGTTTTCTGTCTATTGTGTTGGTTTAAAGACCTTTTGATAGGTAAAGGTAAAGTGTTCGAGTCACTGGAGATTTCTCTGGCTGTAAGGACCACAGAGTAATGTACCAGTGCCTTTGCCAAAACTAATGCACTCCAGAACAGCTCCTACACTGATCTGTCACTCACAAGCAAAATGTATTTGAGGTTTGGGGAATAGTTCTAAATAAAAAGAGTTGTTGTGTTGAACCTAATGCATTGACACCAATCAGCTGAGCCTGTGTTGGCTTCCTTAACAGATAGTATATCTAATTAACCACCAGCTTGTGATATTTGTGTTGCTCTACAATGAGTGGGGTCTTACATTGATATGTAAGATCCTTAGATATATGTTGTTAAATTAAAATATTAATAAATAATTGTTCCACATGACGTTTCAAATTATATATTAATTCTACATTAAACATTGTATTGTAATAACTCTTCTTGTAAAGTGCCTTGAGATGACATCTTTGTGAAACGGCGCTATATACATAAACTGAATTGAATTGAAATTGTGGCACCATGTGAAGCCATGGTGTTTTTTATCATAAGATGAGAAGCTCATCAGTAGGTTATACTGTATCATCATTATCATCGTTCATTTGTATAGCACATTTCAGTAACAAGGCAATTCACAGTGCTTTACTTGAACAAAGTACCTTTATTCTGGAAGTCTACAATAATCTTTTCCTATTTCTTTTGTGGAATCTATGAAAAGGACAAAAAAGCTGCTTAACTTTTTTGCACCAAAAATTCTTCTCAAGAAAAAACAAAAACTTTCACACGGCAAGAACTGGATCGGAGGATCCTGATGAAGGTGGGGTGGGGGGGTGGGGGGGTGGGGGGGGTTGTATCTAGATACGACCTAAACAGTGCGGCGGGCATACGTGTCATTTCCCCAAACAAGTTTATTCCTGCAAAGCGCATACAATTAAGACACAAAGCTGAACGGAAAATAGAAGCGAAATGAAAGGAGTGTGATGCAACCTTTGATATTTACGATATATATGTCATCATTGTGTGCACTCACAGCTTTCCCTCTCCCTCCAACTCCCACCCCCTTTTCCTGATCTTTACCTGACATTCTGAACTCAAACGCCCTACCGCCACAAGTCTGCTTTTGTTCCTAGGTCTTCAGGCTTAAATATACCGGTAAATTTATCTGCACAGTGTCCGGAAGTTTGCTATCAGACTCAAAAGTAAAACAGATGAAGTCCGGAAAATTACCCTTTTTTTTAATGGCCTATTTGAAAGGGGCTTAAGAAAATGATGTCCAACTAGCCATCATATAAATTGGGGGTGAGGAACTCCAGCCCACAAAGGGCCACTATCCTGCAGGTTAAACTGCTTCTACACACCTGATCCAAACTAAATGGATCAAACAGCATGTTACCAAGCTCTGCACAATGAATCAGGTGTGTTGAAGCAGGGAAGCATCCAAGACCTGTAGGACAGTGGCCCTTGAGGACTGGAGTTCCCCACTCCTGATATATATGATAAAACAGAGGCAACTCAAACAAAAATCGTATTTTTACACCTAGAAGGGTCTGATTAAGGTCGTCCATATAAAATAGTTGGTCCACAACAAGTCTGAGGTACAGAGAAAGTTAAAATCCATCGGGTTAAAACTGTATTTTCTGTACTGTAGTCTGCTTCCCATTGTCATCAATATAATGTACTTAATACACTAGCAAAAGCCTAGAATTAACTTTTGAATGACACCTTAACTTCGTCCAATAGGAGACAGAAACCCACAGTATAGCTGATGGTTGAAACGTTTGCTTGTCATTATTCCTTGTGTAATTCGAACCAATCACAGAATCACAGAATTCTGATGATTGATGCATCAAACAGCCAATGGAAAGCTGTAAACACAGATATCTCACACAACAGAGTGGGCTTTGTCACTGGACTTGTAAATGGCAAGCGTTAATTGACTTATCCAAACATAGATGTTACAGTATTGCGCACAGTTACGCACCAGTAAGAGATGCTTTTGAGCATGTGTAAAAACACACTTCTAATACAAAATAAAGCATAGAGGAAGCAATTGAGGTATTTTTGGAAGTGACAGTAAGGATTTTGAAGATTTTTTTAAATCTGAGGGGGAAATTGATGTGTTATGTATTCACCCTGTAGAGGCCACATCTTCTGACACACTTTTAGCACCATTCGACCTTTAGTTAGAACAGTATGGAAAATAAAACATTTGTTTAGCTCTTTGCTGTTAAATTGTGACAGCAAAACACTTGTTGATAAAGGTAAAAGTTCAGAGTTTAGATCCACATGGTGTCCCCACTCCATTCTAATGCCACTTTTAGAGCATCTATTTTTAGAAAATACAAATATTTTTTAGGGTTAGGGATAAGGTTAGTAATTAATTAAGAAGTAATTTATTATTTAATTAAGTTTATTATTTAAATAAGATTTCCAGTTTATCTACTAGCACTTTGACATTTTCTGACTGTTTTAGAGGAAACTTCAGAATGTTTTATTACCCAAGAGACTCCAGCCATGTCTCTACTCAAAATATTTCAAGAAAAGCTTTAATTTTTATTTGTATGTGTTTTTAAAACATTTAGTGTGAAAGTTGCAGCAATACATGGCTGAAACACAGGGACACACGCATATTTTTCTTTATTACTTGACTATGAAAAAACAAACTAACAAAACATACCTGGGATGATGTCAGTTGATCTCTGGGAACTAATTTGTTGGTTTTTATCACAGTTGAGGAGTAGTTGAGCTTCAAAGTGGAGAATCACCCAGTTTATATGATGCTACTGATCATTTTTATAAAGACATGAAAAAGGAGATGGCATGGACAGAAATATCTGCATTTCTGGAAGTGGATGATGAGTTTATGCTGCTTATGAACATAGAATTACATTTTTTTTCCTGCATGCTAGGCTTTAAGTTATGCAATTGCAATACTCCTGTGATTCTGTGATCCCCCAGGACTAGCTGGGAGGAAAACTTTTGCAAGTGATACGTGTCTAAAACTCTCCCAGTGGAAAGGGACACACAACTCCTTTCGCGAGTAAAACCTGTCTATTTTATTACGTGCCGCTTATGCACCCGGTGTAAAGGAGGGGGTTAGTAGTATTCAGAAAACTCAGATTTAGCTTTGTGATGGTAGGACAGTTTTCCTCCCTGCCACCTGAACAACCAGGGTTGTTTTCAAGACTTGTTGACCTAATGGTGAGTTTACACAGCCCCAAACGTCAATGTCAAGAGTGGCAAGATTACAAGTAAAGTCTATGATTGAGGCTGTCAGAGTGGTGTCAGAGTCTCTGTGGCGCTTTGCGTGTGTTGGCCCCATCAATCTTTGAAACTTTTATTGCCTTCCAAGCATCAAAGCAGCAAAAGCCAGCAATGCAGAAGTTAAGCTAGCTTAACTTTTAATGCTTTTGAGGTGGCACGTCAACCAATCAGTGTTTCACTGTAGTAAGATCGCCTGACGTCAGAGTTGTCTAGCCAGCCACGATCCGCCATTGTTTAAAACATCCAGCAGAGAAATGGCCCGTCCACACGCCTCGCAAGCTTCAGCCTAAAAACGTATATCCGTCAAACTAGTCACTTTGTCAGCGTTTCCTGGCACTCACAAAGCGTGCGGTGTGAATGCACCATAAGACACCAATTCTTTTTTAACATTTTTGTTGTCTTAAAACTTCAAGTTTTGCGCCACTTGTAGACATGGGTCAGTTTTGATAAATGGGTAAATCTGTTTTCCTATCCTCAGCACCTGACTTATGAAGATCAACACACATCTGCCTCTCCTGTCTTCCTCCTTTTAAATAGTGTATATTTAAAATAAGGTTCATTTTTTTTAACCGTTTGTGTGTATTATTTTGCTAAACAATGTTTTCATTTTGGGGTATTTTTCAGTGTGGTCCAGTGAGGTTCAATGTGAATAACTGAAAAACTTCGATGACGGATTAATTTATTTTAAAGTTCTTTCCACAGTTTTAGCAGAGGTGCCAATAAATGTGGAGGGTGTTGCAGGTTAGCCAGCTGCTCCTTCCTCCCTTCTCCTCTCCCTGATTCCCTGTACCTGTGATCACCTGGTACCACCTTTATCTGACCTCCAGATTAAACCGCCTCTCCCACCTCCTACCCACAAACACACACACACACACACACACAGATAATGTATATACACTTTGCTACTCTGTTGGGATTAAACACATTCCTTAATAGAGAGAACATCTTTCTTCTATTCTGGTCCACCTGTAACATTTCAATCGCTACAGGTAAACTCCTCTTTCTCACCCCATATTTCTTTTAAGAACAAGCTTTAGCTTAGTGACTTTCAGATTCAGTTAAATCAGTATTTGAGTAAATATCCATATGTGGCTAAAATACTTTTAATTCAAATCAAAACTATAAGAAAATCAGAGTTTTTCTGTTTCTTTTTATTGGCAAAATAATTATTTTCACAAAAAACTCCTGGTCATCCACATCACAGGTCTTAAATAAGATCAAGAAAACTAGTCTTTAGCTCAGGTATGATAAAGAACAGGATCCATACTTCGGAAACATTTTTTGTTTTGCTAGAAAGGAAGCAAAGCTGCATCCACTCTGTCATTTATCAACAATCTTAGAGATAGACTTATCGCATCTGCTGTCAAGAATTTCTCACAGAACATGACAGGTTTAGGTATTGCAAAACAGATGTGCCTATCGAAATAAGACAGGAAATGGTGAAATAAAAGCTAAATTTTGTCTTAGCATGGTCATTAATACATTCAGATTAATAATCAAATGTTTTAAGTAACTGGAACTGTAACAAGAAAAGCTGGAAATGTTTACTTTAGCACCTCACTCACTGAGAAGGATGGTAATGACCATAAAATTATAAAACAAATCTTTAAAAAATCACAAGTAAAGAACTCTAGCAAAGAATGGCAGCATTTAGAAAAGTCCAACCTTTCATTTTTTTTACAAAAATGTATTTAGACACAACTCAACTAACAATCCTTTAAAAATAAGTTTATATCATTACATAGATATAGGTATATATATAACATGATACAGCTATTTGTCAAAACGGGAAAGATGAGAAAACAAGGATAAATCCTTCAGAGTCATAGCACCTAATTTTATGGATTGCATTCCCTCCATATATTGCTGTCTTGATTATATTGATTATTTTAAGAAGTAGCTAAAGACTAATTTAATCACAAAGGCTTTTACTGTAACTAGTTTTATACAGCAAATGTTATGTTTATGCTGGTTTATCTTTTCTTTTATGTTACTATCAGTTGTGTTATTTATGCTTGTATGTCTTGCAAAGCACTTGGTGTTTCTTTATCCTGAAATGTTGCTTTATAACAATAAAAAAAAGTTTACGTGATTTATAATGGCCCATAAATATAAATAGTAGAATGTCAGAGCAATAATTGAAAATTGTGCCTGAAATTGGAAAAAAAAACTATGCTGAATGTAAACCCAAGTTCATGTTACTAACATGAATAATGACAAGGAGGATCAGGAAGGTTTTAAAAAAAATCTAATCACTGATTATTGCTGGAGAATTACAGCAAAAATTGGAAAATCTTAGTTGAGTCGATTGCAGGACAAATCCCTACCTAACTTTTTTTTTAAGTTGGTCAAAGATTCCAAGAGCTTTTAATTAGTAATCAATGGATTTCTGTTTCTGTGGGATACAAACATGACATGTTACCAAGATTCTTTCCTTTTAGTCACTCTTCAAGTTAGAGAAAGAAAAGAGAAAATGAAATCCAAGCAAGTTGATCCTTATAATCTGTGTGGAGGGTGCTGTTATATTCACACAGCGGATGGGTCCAACATTACAGCAAGGGTGGAGGGTGAAATAGGTGGTGAGGCATCCTGGCAGCATATCAGAGACAGGCAACGTCATCTATGAGTTCCAAATAATAGGTGTGAATGTGTTTAAACCTCCAAGAGATCTGATTTACATTCTTCACTTCTTTCACCATCATGTTTTATTCAGGCTTTTCTTACAGATTTTCTTGACATTGACTGTTGCCTCTTTCCTCAGTTTGAGTCCAATTTTAGGATGTTCTCCTTTCCACTTTGTCGTGTCTTTCCTTTATCTCGGCTCTTGCTATTCTATTTTTATCATTCGCTCCTCTCCTATTCTTCTTGTCTCTTTCCACCCATCTGCTGCTCCTCCCAGCCTGGATACCCCGGCCTTGTACAGTCGCCCTCATGCACCACCTCCCCTCCCCGCTTTACTCCACGAGCACCTCCCCTGTCCCACTGACACCACACGCTGCTCCCATCCCCCGAAAACCACTTCAAACAGGCAGCACCATCAAAGACCACAGTCAGTCAGCCAGGCAGTCAGCCAGCCAGCCAGTAAGGCAGCCATTCAGCCAGCCTTCTGCTTTGACTTAAAATTACTGTCGTCCCCAGTCACTGGGCTGCTTTCCTCCTCTGATACACATCAAAGATCCTCTTAAACTCCCCAAGTTTGCTATTTAAAAGTTTTTTTCTTTTTTTTAAACCTACATTATTTTACCGATTGAGGTTTTACACTTGCTCTTTCTGTCCTTTTCTTCTTGCCATCACTTTTCCGTCCAACATGGGTGAGGCCAGTAATGACATGCATGTGCACATTTTTGCTGTTTCTGCTGTCTTTGCATCTTTCTCGGTGACCATAATTAGTTTTCACTTTTTAAGCCGTCGATTTGCACATCACAAACGAACGCGCTGCCAGATGTACTTGAAGCTTCAACTAATATACGGATGTGGGCAAATAAAATGCAGTACATCATCTGAAGGAGATCTTTGAAACCACAAAAAAAAAGATCGCATGCATTCTTCTTTTCCTTTTTCTTTTTTTTTTACTTCTGCATGAAGTTATAAGTCCATTCCAGGATAGAAAAAGAGACAAAAGGGAACAAGGAGACAGTTAGAATAAAAGGAAGAAAACTGGGCATGATAGTATCTAAGAAAGGGGGGGGGGGAAGCACAGTGACATATTTTCTATGTTTTAATCCCCTAGAGGTCACATGTGGCTTCTTGAAGTCTTTTGGTGTATCTCTTATGATGAGGTTGTGATGTCTATGTGAACCAGTGGATGGCGCCACTTCTGTATATTAACCAGGCAGGCCCTGAGTGCCTTGTTGGTGGGCTGTCAAATAGTACAAAATGAGTAAATATAAGCCAGACGGTCTTTTTTGCTGAATTTTACTGGCTAGATATATGAAATTTTACAGTTATGAATTTAATTTTTGCTTATCTGTTCAATGTCCAAGCTGGTGCCATAGACTATCTCCCTGTAATTGCGAAATATCTGGCCTTTAATGCAGTAAGCAGTTCCTTTTATAAGCCGTACATTTTTGAAAGCACCTCTTGTAGGCCAAATTTAAAATAGAAAAAGCCAGTGGGATGCCAAGCATATTTGTTTCAGCCTCAAATCAGATCTTTACTGACGAACCTAAAGCTTGAACTGACCCAAAAAGAGAAAAAAAAGAATCCCACATTTCTTAACTGTTAAGCTCAAAGAGAAGTTTTATTTAGCTTGTAACTCTCTTAAAAAAAACTTCAGAACCTTTGTACCCTGTAAGAAAATGTTTTAATATTCAAAAGGAGCCTCTATTGTGTGGTTTGTTGCACCAACGTACAAAATAAAGAGCCACATCAGAGGCCTGGAACGGCCCCTGAGCATTTTCATGTGTAAGTAAAAGAAAAGAAAAAGGGGAAAACAAATTTGGAGGGGGGAGACAGGGGGTATTTATAGAGTGGTGTGAGAGTCTCTGCAATGACAGGAGCCTAATGAAGCAGAGTTTGGGTTTTTGATTCACAATGCGGTGAGAGCGTGGGTCCCTGTGTGACCGTTACTGCATTCCGGCACCGATCCCTCGGCACACGGAAAACCAGCGCCGGGGCCGCAGGGAGGAGGCGGAGGGCCAGCTCCAAATAACGTGTTCCTCTAAACGAGCTAACCTTTCTCACAAACACTGGTCTCACTTCCACAGCAGCAGATGCACAAAGAGTGTGATGGCACTTAAGCCACCCTAACTCTATTCATACCTATAGGGCTTAGTATGAGCTCAGTTACACGGGTGTTGTTGTTTTTTTTCACAGAATGTGAGTCACAGACACGGTAAGTGACTCAGATGAAACAGTTCTGCTTGACCTGGTAGGGAAGTCCAAAGTGATGCAGCCTGTGTGTCATATTCTAACTTTGATTTAAGTAAAAGTTCAGTGCTTAAAAAAAAGTTTGTGATGATGGATACAATCAGAATAAGGGAGTTGTTATAATTCTGGTGAGTCTTGAATTATTTAATGTACTGATCAAACTGTGATACATTTAATTATCTATCATTTAAATATGCCTGTTGATAAAAGTTTCCTATAAAATTTTTCATTCTGTCACATTTAGACGGTAAATTGTTTCATATTATTTTAGTATTTAATTTCATTGACACAAAGAAGTGCATAATTGTGAGCTGGAAGGGATATGTGGTTTAACTAAACTTTTTACTTACAAAAAGATGGAAAAGCAAGGGAAATGTTAGCTCATTTTTCTCCAGCAGCCTAAGCGCTGTTAGATTACATGGGAAGTATTTAGGTCCAGACTTTCTGTTTCTTTGTAATATACGATTATGCTTTCAGATAAACCATACCGTCGTAGCTCAGGCTCTATGTTTAAGGTGAACCTCAGCCTCTAGTCTTTTGCCTCTTTTTTGGGGATTACCCTGTGATTAACACCATTCATCTTTCAAATAACTCTGACAAGTTTCTCTGTACCTGCTGAAGAAAAGCGTTCCCAAATGATGAGGCTTCCGCCGCCGTGTTTCACCATGTTTTGTTTTGCCTGCAGGAAAAAAATATAAGTTTTGGCCTCATCTTACCAACTTCCTCCACAAGTTTTGCTTTGACCCTGACATGGCTTGTTGTCAGTCTTGTCTCTTCTATGAAAAACAGATTTCTTTGGGCATATTCTCCCATCTGAGTTGATCCCTGCAGTTCCTTCAAAAGCTACTGTGGACCTTTTGGCTGCTTCTTTGAGTAATACTCATGATGTATGGCCTGTCGTTTTAGGTTTTTCCCTATGGACTGAACACTGATCTGTCAGATTAACCCGTTTCCCAGCTTTAACCCTGACCTACATGGTGTGTTTGTTGGTCTCCCTCTTGCTTGTTTCCTTAGGGTTCCTCCAAGACCTTTATATAACAACTGGGTTTATACTGAGATTAAAAGACCGGTGGACTTTATTTACTAATTAAAGTACTTCTGAGAGCAGAAAATTTTTTTATTGAAGGGAAAGTTTTGTTTTTGTTTTCAACCTGGACCTTATTTCTAACATGCATTAATTTACTCACCCAGACAAATTTGAAGCCACTTGGAGTCCTACAGAAAAAAATTATATTCAATCGCAATCAGTGTATATCCATATAATGGGAGTTAATGGGGCAACCAAAGTTCAGCCTCTAAATAAGGCATTATCTGCTGCAAAATTCCTTCATTTTACCAATGTTTTGTCATGAATTGCTAGTGCTATTTACCTGTGAGTTCATAGCTTCTCAAAGGTGCTGGGTTGTTCATTTTCAGGGGTGTTTAATAGGCTTTTAATCCAACTACACTAATACACAATTTCAATTATGTCCCTTCCATTCGTCACCCCAATTGCAGTCTGAGCAGGACTTTCATTCTGTGTTTGACGGCGGTCAGTTAGACAGAACTGCCTACTGCAAACTTCAACATTTTTCACCGTTGATTGTTAAGTGGACTATGTTCAGCTTCCACAGGCTGCAACATGCTCAGACTACAGCTGTAATGGCGGACGGCTGCAACGTCATTGAAATCACTTGTTAGAGTAAATTGGATATTGGTTGGATAGAAAGCCTGTAAAAACCCCAAAAGACAAAAGCAAAGCACCTCTGAGATGCTCCAATCTCACAGGGGAATAGGGCTAGTGATTCACGACAAAACATTGTTGAATTGAAGGAGTTTGGTGCCAGATAATGTCTCATTTAGAGACCACACTTTGGTTGTCCCATTAACTCCCATTGTATGGAAATACGCTGATTGTGAGTGGACACAAACCTCTCCTGAAGGACTCCAAGAGGCTCCACGCTTGGTTTGATGAGTAAATTAGTATAATGCATGGTAGAAATAAGGTCCCATTAGAAAAAAAAAAATCCCCTTTAAAGGGTATCAGGTAAAAGGGGGCTGAATACACACCACAGCTTTGAACATCATGGACCATTTTCCTTTAATTTTATAAAAGCACTCTACATTTTATTTTCGTTTCGCATTAAAACCCAGTAAATACAATGGAAGTTCGTTGCTGCAGTGCGACAAAATGAAAAACGGTCAAGGTGTGTGAATACGTTTGCGAGGCATGTATAAAACAGCGGAAACCTGAGTTTCCTTTAGCCACATAAGTCAAAAGCTGTCTCTAAAGTTCTAGAGTGACATCATTTTAGTACCCCACATGGATGTGCTTTGAAGTTTAGGATCCGTGTAAATCAAGGTACTAGGTTATTCTTAAATGTCACAGTGGTGGTCGACAGGACAGGTAAACACCCTGGCAAACATTCAAGCAGCAGCACACAGGAAACCTCGAGAGGAAGAAGATAGAAAACCACAGAGGGTTTTTGCACACCTCTCCTGGCGCACCTGGCCTCCTTTTTGCAAAGAGAAAACTGATTGTTGTATTCCTAAATGCAAGTTGGTTATTATGCTCACTAAATGGTCAGGTGTCTCACATTATATTCATCTTTAGCAGGTTTATATCAGTCTTGTCTGTTGTGAAGAGGAAAGACACTTTACACAAAGCAGCACCTGTGAGATTTTTTGTTTGTTTTTTTTCAACGTTTATAACATGATAAAATTACATTTTAATGGGGCAGTGCGGAGTGTAGAGATGGAGCGGCTGCCCCGTATTCAGAGCCTATTAGTCATCAATGCCCTTTTTTGTCTCGCTACTGCAAGTAAAGGCCACTAGCTCCACAAAACAGAAACTTTATTTTAAAAAGTCATTTTAATGATGCACTGAATGCTTACCTAATGATACATTTGTTTCGAAACTGCTTTGAGATCATTGTTGAGTCTATCTGTTAACATTATTGCAAGCAAAAAGCAAAAAGAAAAAGAAAGATGTGCGTCTACAATTGAGTCACCACAATCTTGAAAAAAAAGCTAGAATGAGTGAGAAATATATTGTGTTGTATCTCTCAGTGAGTTTCAGTGCTCTTATTGCTTCACCGTCGCACCTTTGTTGTATGATTACCACTCAGCACTTAGACCTTTTCCTGTCTTTGTCCATTCTCTGAATTATTATTTTTCCTGCTTTCTGTTTCTGTGAAGAAAAAAACAACAAAACAACCAATGAGTTATTGGATCTTTGTGCAAAATCTGGTTAAAATGTGAAAATTATAAATCTATTGAAGTTTAAATACATCAATACTTCAACCATCAATACTTCAACAATCAGTATCCTTAAGTAAAGTGAGTAGGAGGAGATTAGACTCGAGTTTTTCAAAAGAACAAATAACTTTTTTTATGGCCGATGTTAGAAGACAAAGTTTGTTGCAGACGGCTTACAAAAGGAAACAAGCTTCTTGTCCTCTCAGCGTCACCCTGAGGAAAGTTGGCCTCTCCTGGGCGCAGCAGGCTGTACAGTAAGTCAGACCTCCCTTCTAACTGTATCTGTGGTGGTTTTTACTGTAAGGTCTTTCAGCTTGTTTTGCTGTTAGTTTTTAATCTGCCTCTCGAAGTCACATCAGGGCAACTTTCCACGAAGCATATGTGTGGTTCACTGTTATGTGCCGTGATGTGACATGGAGATAGAACGCACCAGATCAGCAGAGCAGATACCAATCGATCTTTTCAAATGCCTCTGCCCTTTCAGTGCAGTCGTCCTCTCTGGGGGCAACATTTGTTAATTGGCGAGCGACTTCGTAAAGCGAATCAGATGTGAAAACTGAAACTAACATCAGCAAAAGCCCCCACTAAAAGCATTACTTGTTGACAAATCAATTTGGTGTTCATCGGTGAGTGGGTTGGTGGCTTTGAAGATAATAAAATGAGGAAATGGTTTCTAACTCTGTCATAAAGACCCTAATTTAATATAATTTTTAAATATGAATATGAACAGAACAAAGACAGCCACTTTGGTGTCACAGTTTAAAGATGACTGCTTAATGTGCAGATTTAGTTGCTCTGATGTCATTGCAACGCAAGTATGAGTTTATTTCTTCAGCTGAGAGGACAGATGTCACAGGGTCCCTGTGGTGTTTGTCGAAATACTCTGACAGGGTGGTGCCTTCTAATGAGAGGGACATCTAAAGCACCGTGACGTCGTCTTATTTGTCTTCTTATGCTGTGGGGACACAGAAACTTCTCCTTGCCGTGTTTGATGGCATTGTGCAGCGACCAGCCAACCGTGCTCCGTATTTTGCCAACACCTCATGTTTGTTTGTTTTTCTTCACATCTCGGTGTGTATTTGTGATGAGGGGAATTTCCCTCCGCGCTGTGCTTTTCACAGTTTGACATCATTCGCAGGACAGTTTGTTACCGTCGCCTTCTGTCTGTTTTCCTTTATTCTTCTGCTCTTGTCATCCAGTTTTTCTTGCAACACATTTTACTTTCTCTCTCTCTCCCTGTTTATGCCCTAGGAGTCTATTTAACCAACTGTTTTGACCAACATACACAAGGCTGTGACATAAATGTGCTGCCCAAATGCAGAATCACAAAATCGCACTGCTCATCACATTTCCCCCTCTCTAAAATAGCCTTGATAGTCTCCATGACAGTGTCACACTTTCAGTCTCAGACTCTCACCAGAAGGCGCCTGCAAAACAAGCATTTGCGTATGTGTGTGAGAATGTGTGTCTCACTGCCAAACACCTTGAGCCTGCTATAGTTACTTTTTTTTATGTACCTGCTTTTTGTATTATGATTTGAAAAATTCTCATCTTCTTTCGGTGGCCCAACACTTCTAGCATAGTGCATTTTATTGCATTTTAGGCAAAATGTGTTCAAGAAAACTGAAAAATGGTATTCAGAAAGCCCACATTTTTTCTGATTTGTAAATTTCCTTTCACCTGATTTTAAGCGGCGTAGTTTTTGATTTTCTCAAGGGAATCTTCAGGGTGTATTAGGCGTCCCACCATAGTGAATAAGCCTGGCTGGCACGTCTGAATCATCTGCTCTTTCACTCTTCCTGTTAAAGCAGGTAAAGACCGAAGCAGAGCTGCCCAAGGTGCCGAAATCAAAAGGCGCCATCATCTCGAGCGCCTCTCTGTGTCACCGACTTGCTGCTGAGATGAAGATCAGGTGGGAGGTGTTTGCTCTCAGTTGCGGTCCTTTCCTGACTCATTGTATGAAAAGTCAGAGCAGGTATGAGTAGGGGAGCTGCCGCCACCAGCAGAATTTCTTAAAGGGCATGTTTGATTTCTGCCGTGCGCTAAAAAGGGAAATGATCGCTGTCAACTGGAATGAATGTGGACATAGATCATCTCTGAACCACTCGCATAGGTACTGTAAAAATTATTTTACGCTCATCTTCCTGCTCTGTCATTCTGTTTAGCACGTGGGTGTTAGTGACCCCCATGTGGTTATTTATTGAGTTCAAAATAGCATTGTGTCTCTGCTGAAATGTGTGAAACCATCGACGGTAAAAATCAACCTCAGCCTAACGTAAAAAAAAAACAAGTTAAAATGCATATCACAAACTATTAATACTGTCCTTTTACTATGAATAGAAGTAAATAAAAAAACAGAACGATAATGCAATGAATTTGTATTTATGCTCACAGCAAATCATCTGCGTGTTTTACTATGCGGGAGGTCTTATGAAGTGTTAGGATATTAATGTACACATACTTTCCTAGAACAGAAACACAAAATAATAGCCAAATTGGATCATCCTTCCATTCATTTAAGCTCATTATTAAAGCTTCAGTAATGATACCAAAGATTTCGAGGTTATACCGGGAGAAGAAATGCATTTAAATCTTTGATTTATTTGAAAACTATTTATATAAAAACATAAAAGTTGTTTGTTTTTTATCATTTAAAGTTATATGGTTTCAATTATGAAAGACGTATGATGAGAAAAAATCTTTTTTTGATTTTATGGTTTTTTTAACACCTAAATACCTTAAAACAATTTTTTTGTTCTGTATTAATTCGAATTTGTAGACATTGTTCAGTTGCTTTCATCCCGTATCATGACTATAAAAACGCTGGCTTTCATCCTGAATGTTTTATCGGCTTTATTCTGAAACTCGTCCGGCACGTTTTTTTAATTTGTCAAAAAATAAGCAGAACAGGAGCAGTTGCACCGTGTGGTAAACAGGGGCCCGACCTTGTTTGTTGCCATTTAAAACCAAAAGAAACAAACAAGGTCATTCCGAGGTAATTATTGCCTGCTTTTACCATTTAGCCGCATAATTACTGAGCCAATACAGGATCACATGTGTGCATCGTTAAATAAACTGCAGCCCAACATGTACATGTCAGATGCCCTCTGGTAGATAAACACAGCCAAATTAGTGCAGCACCGAATCTGGATTTGCACTATTAGAAAAAATCCCAACATTTTATTTGCCTCCTTTCTCTCTTTCTTTATATCACTAATTCAGCTATTTAACTGTTTTTTAAGTTTCCCACACATATGAGGATAGATCAGTTTTGGTCATCTCTGTTCTTCAGATATGTAAATAACAAGAGAAACACTTTGCTCAACAGATTTTCAGATTATACTCCTTGCTGATCACACAATTACATTTAAAAAAAATGCAGTGTCAATCTTTATTTCCATAGCAAAACTAGGCTTTTTGCTGCTATAATTTGGCTTGTTTCTGTTGGATGTGCTGTCGTTCTTTAACGCTTTCATTTTCAGACACAAAGGCAAAAACAGCAGACAGACTTAAATAATAGCTGGAGTGTTTAATCCAAAGTCAGTGTTGTTGTCAAACGATCAGAAACAACCCCCAGATCGATCGACATTGTCAAGCATGATGCAGCACACTTCGGTTATTACTGTCTGGATATGACTCATGGGCTTCCCACACACATTACATTGCATGCACAACTCCAGCACGCCGTTTTCTACTGCACTGGATTCCAATAAGTTACACTCTCTCTTCAAAGTCTCTCACACTGTGCGGGTCCATTGCCCTTAAAGCCACTCTGCACTTCTGCAAAAAGGCCCTTAGCTTGCAAGCGATCCCAGATCTCTGCTGAATGACTCTGCTGGACACAGAAGGATATGAACATCTCCATTTATGATTACTGTGTGCACGTTCTTGTCACAGGTTTTGGTTACATTTGTCAAAAACTGTAAACAGAATTGTCACGTAATGAAGCTGTTGGACTAAGAGTGAAGAGAGTAGTTTTGCTGCATCATACATCTTATTTACTGTACTTTTTTTTTCCTGTAAAGACTTGGTTTCAGTACAGTTATTGTATGTATGTATGTATGTATGTATGTATGTATATATATAAATAAATAAGTAAAAGAAAACTTACATTTAAATTTGCTTTTACTTTGTGACAGTAATTTCAATACCACGAACATGTCAATCAACATAATTTGAGCAGACAATGATGTTTTCACTGTTAGAAAAACTTTTAAGGAGTCAATCAACACAAGTAAATCAAATAAAAAGAAATGTCACAGCCTCGTTCCTGTACGCCGAGCATAACTCGTAGTGCACCCACCACTGTTTGTGCAAGTTAACAAATGCGCGGTTGACAAATTTAACACATTTTTCAATCAACATATTGTCGAAAGCAAATTCCAGTCTGCAGATGAAGAATTACACTGTTTATAAGAAACAAAAATAACACTGTGAATAATTATAAGTAGCAGAGCACAGTACATGTATACTTTAAGCGCTTATTTTGAAAAGGAAGTTGTGTCTGAGTACATCTAATGTGTTGAATCTGTCAGGAAAATAACTCAAATTGTTTCAGGCATAAACCGTTGTCTTGTTATAAGAGAAGATGGTTATGTTATGCAGAGCCGGGAATATTTAGAAAGAGTTAAACAATGGTTGTATTTTAAAGACAAATATATGTAACTGTCTAATTCCTCCCTGGCAAACACTACACAAAGTGCTTCCTGTAGTCTTTCAACAAGCACCTGTAAACAAAGTTAATACACTCTTTAGTTGTTCTTGTTATATAATGTCAACAAAAGAAAACTAAAGTATAGTCCTCTGCCCAAACACACAACACACCCTGCATTCAGACGGTTAAGTTTTCATCCTTAAAACGTGTACTAATTTATTTAATTAGATTTAAAAATAAAAGATTTTTAATGTATATTACTTTTTTACTGCAAAGATTTAAAGGTTGTGCGGCCTTTTATTTTTCTATCCATAGAGTGGAGAAAATACTTGTTTAATTACTTCAGGCATAAATCCAATATTATTGTTTCCTTTGTTCTGTCAAGTATAATTATTTAACCTATATTAATAGCCTAAGCTATCCAAGACGTTGGTATCTAGTTAAACAGACTATCAAACTGCATCAGAAACATTTAAGTTTAAGAGGTTGAATAGAAATCTTATTAGAACATACCTAGATGACCCTTGATGTTAGTCAGACTGCTTTGATGTGCTGTGATTTTTTCGGTATCTCTCAGTGCTTGTAGAATAACCAGTAGGCACTGAAAGGTGGCTCTTAATGTGAAAACACTCCTTTTTGTCAATGTGGACATGCTTATCAATAAACTTAAAACTTCCCTGCCGGGCCTTTTTTAGAAAAGGGGGACCAGTTCTGAGATCATGGATGATGGCCAACTTTTCCAAAAAAATGTAATCGATTAGAGGTATTGTGTTTTGTTTTATGTGCTGATCTTATTTAATGTTACAGGTGAATATTTGGATAATCATCTTGGCATAATATTGTTTGATTATATCTCAACAACTTTTCAACTAGGGGTAGGCATTGGGAATAAGTATAGCTCATACGTGTTGACTTCATTACAAAGATAAAATTATAAAATAAAGAAATTAATGCAACTAAATGTTAACTTCACTTTAGCCTTTAGGCTGCTAAAGTCAGAGGGGAATTTATGTAATATTCTTCTCTTTGGAGACATGACAAAATGTCTTCATTGAGCATTTATAAAGTCTGAAAAAGTCTTCGGTGGTTGAGATAGGTCATGTTCACTTTCACCGCCTTCTCCTTGACTCTGCAGTGCAGAGCTTTTTTTTTCAGGGCAAAAAAAGAGAAAAAATATATAATCTTATATTCTTTTTAATCACCTGCTGTGTTAATCCTGAATTCTTTGAAAACATGAATGTCAAACGCCATAACTCTTATCATTGTAACAGTTGAACAAGTAACTGTTTCATCCCTAGACTTAGCTGCCCTGGTCCAACTGCAAAAACTTTATTTGAAGAATGCAGTTGCTGTAAAAATAAATCAGTGTACCAGATAATGAAAGCCATCCCAGCTTTGTGCTGTTTAATGACAGCCCGTGTAGACTCAGCGTCACTCACTGTCATGAGAGAGAAAATTAAAGCCAATTTGATGCTAACCAGCAACAGATTTCCCTCTTACTCTGTACTATTATCCCAAGAATCTCTCGCGGAGGCTCACGGATCGACCTTAACACCATCACATAACATCTTAGGTCGGCTAGACACAGTAAAAAACAGCTGATGACCAATTTCAGCCCTCGTAGGGACAAGTCATTCTTTCCAATGTAAGCATGGTCTGCGGGGTACGCCTTGGCTGAGTGGCCTTGGCTGAATCAGAACCTAGCAGGAGTTTGGTTCGTATGTGTGGTTTAATGATGCTGGGTGCAGAGGAGAAGGAGCTGAGAAAAACTGAAACACATGTAGGAGTTAATTTTTAGATGAGCTAATCAGAGAAACTAATTGCACATGCTCACTTCAGAGTGTTTTTCAGTGTTTGTGATTGTGGGCCGCCCCGTCTGTAGCAGTGGGACCCCTTGTTGCGCTTTCAGTATCGGGCTGACTGTACATGCTATGTGTGTGTGAGAGTGGGTCTTTTCATCCGTAGGTAAGCTGATGAAAATTGCTGTGCATAACTTATCTTGTTGCGCAGACTGGTTCACTTTTGTAATCGTGAGCTGCGGATGTTTACTGGAAGAGTTAAAATTAATTCATATATTTATAAATTTACGTGTGTCCACCTAAAAGTTAGGGAGCGGTTGCTTTAAATATAAATAAAAAAATGATGTGTTTATTTCATGTTTTTTTTATGAATTAGGAGGAAAATATGTGACATAGAGTACAGAGAAAAATAAAAAAAAATAGTTGTATATCTCTGCCTCATTTATGCACTAATCATAAGCCTTTTCACGGGGACGTTTGTGCCCCTAAATTGTATTTAGGCAGTTGTAATTAGATACCACTGATCAGAAAGCGGAATAAAACGAGCCTTATTAAAAGGAAAAAGCAGATGAAGAAGCATTGGGGATAGGGGCATACAGCCGTAATCCAAGGCATGTGTTTGTGATTGTCATTTATTGTCTACTTACCGTGGGAAAAACGAACGAGCCTTTTTGCTGCAACTGCAGCTTGACTGGGTACAGGAGGAGAGACACTCTTTAAATTACTGTGCTTTATGTTTTTTTCTTACATCCAATATGGATTCACATTGTTTCCCATATTATTGAAACAAAAAGTATTTTATCACCAAAGTGTTTGTTTTTTTATGACATGACAAATAACAATGAAAATTAAACCACGATAGAAAGAGTAATGTGTATGGAATTCTGATTATTCTGTCTATCGGCAGAAGTGTTTATGTAGTAAAACATAAATCTGGATGTGATTCACTTTTTCTGTGTTCATTAAGGTTGAGAAGAATCTGGAAGGAACTAATTTTATTAGTGAAATTGAAAAATAAATAATCTGAATAACAATAATTTTCAGAAAGGCTGTGAATTTGACATTTTATCATGAAGTTCTCTCGTTCAAATCTGTACAAAAAGATATTATTACAAAAATGTCTTTGTTTATATAAAGAAATCTTCTTTTGAAAGCTAATCAGAATTGATTATTTTATTTATATTCACCAATAATTTGCACATTAAACATAATGCTGTTTTATGATTAAAAGTATTTTGAAAGGCGCTTAATTTATCTTCTTTTTTGCTGTTTAACAAAACTTTTAAATGCAGTAAATGCAAAATCAGGATATAATTTTCTCAAAATAATTTTTACGACTTTTTAAATATCTTTTTGTATTTTTTATGTTAGGTTTATGTTCTTTGTGCATTTCTCTTGTTTGACATTTGAAACTTCAGTGAACACTTTTGGAAGTAAATATATATTAGTTAAATTATGCATTTTCTTCAAGACTATATTTAATGACAAAAATCTCATGATTAAGTACATGCATTTTTATTTAAAAAAAAGTTTGAGCAATTTTTATTCCAGACAAATTAACTACTATAACTCCTTAGTCACACAGAAAGTGAAATGAGCATGTTTTCCCTTTGGTGCATTTCTAAAAAAAACTCCTGTGTTTAAAGTTTCTGTCTCATCTTCTCACGTTTCAATCTTTTTCCCTTTCACAGTGGACTCTGAGCAGGTCAGTGCTCTTGGTTCGGAGGACGACGATGAGGTGGGTTTGTGGAGCTTTGAGCCCCAGGACTGCCACGAAAGCCTGGACAAGACGAGCCTGACGCCCAGCGAGGTGACGGAGGAGCCCAGCAGCCCTGCTTACTCCACGCGGCCGCCCGGCCTCAGCCCTGGCAGCAGGATCTGCTGGGGCCAGGTGGAGTCAGAGGCCAACTTCACTTCCACAGACAGGGAGGGGGGCCATGAACCTCTGAGGATGTACTGTAAGTCCTAAGCTGCAGCAGAATGACACTACTGTATGTGTAAACAAGTTAGTATTTTTCTGATGCAACAAAGGGCCATTCTCACCTTCATATCAACTCCTTATGAAACCATGCCTTCCCTACGAGCTGTTGCTTTTTCACTCTTCTCTTTGAAAAGGCTTCTTTCTGAAAGCATGACAAAAGAACTCATCCCACACAAAGTCACCATATTTCCATGCATCAAAGAGGTGACGTTACGGTACTGAAATCAGCACTGCGCGACGTGAAGCTTTCTCTTTTATTTAGCGCAGATCAAAGGCTCTCACTCGGCTTGCCTACTAACAATCACTTAGCTCCCTCACCTCATGTGATTTGGCCCTGCCTGATGGAGGCGAAGCTGAGTTTTTACAACACTCAACCACACAGGCTCTTCCCTTCACCACATAAAAAATGGCTCAAAATACGCCAACATCTGCAAACATTTGAAATATCTTCCTCAAAGTCATCATAGGGGGAGCTGATTGGCTCGGGCCATGATAGGAGGCACCCTTGCCTCTCCACGAACATCAGTGGTTTTGTCTCTCTTCCCGTCTGTCGCTACGCTCAAGGGTGAGAAGGAATTCTTTCAATCTAGCTTCATATCTGTCCAACAAGCTTCATGAATTTAATATTTAATCTGTCAATCTTTATGAAAACAGTTCAGTCCCGATAGATTCACTTGCACGGCGTCGTTTTGTGATTTGTCCTCACACGCTCACAAGATTGCTTTTTGTCCGCGCATGGCATGAACAAAGCGTGTACACTCCCGCAAAAAACCAGAGCGAGCAGTCTTAAAGAATATAACAAATTAATGGAAAACACAACTGCGCCCAAAGCTCAGTCGTACTTAATCAACAAGAACGCTGACTTCAGAAGCCTTTGTAGTTCAGCCACCAATAAAAATAGTGCAGTGGCAATGCAGAAGTGTTCACAGACTCCTCAAGTTTTCCTGTTTTGTCACAAAACAGCCAAAAGGTTCAATATTCTAATTGGATTTTAAGTGATACAGCAAAACAAAGTATCATTTTACTGCTAAGAGCATGGCTTTCAACATTTTATTACAAATAAAAATCTAGATGCATCGGTATTTACCCCTTTCTCTGGTACCCCAAAATAAATCCAGTGAGAACAAATGCCTATAAAAATTATCCAATTAGTAAATGTAGTCTAGTTCTGTAAAAGCCTCAGAGGCTTGCTGGTGAACAAACAGCATAATCAAAACCAAGTACACAGCAGTCTTTCTGAACGAGTAGGAAGAATAAAGGGTTTTTAAAAGGAAGCCGTAAGAAATCGTGTTTAAAGTTTGCAACAAGCCATGCAGAGGACACAGAATACGTGTAAGAAACTACCCTAGTCACATGAAACAGAAATATTTGACTTTGTGGCCTGCATACAAAACACTGTGTGTTGTGGAAAACAACCTCCCACCGACTGTGAAAGATTGTGGTGGCAGCATCATGCCGTGGGGATGCTTTTCTTCAGCAGGTACAGGGAGGTTTGTCAGAGATCATAAGTAAATGTATGTATGTTGAAAAGGTTGATTTTCAAAGACTCACGGTTTAATCAGATCGAAACTGAGCACCTGTACAAGGAAGAACATTTGAAATTTAAAAATGTCTTTTGCAAACAAACAAATGCATTACACACTTTACATTTCAGCTGTAAAATACTTTAAAAGCCCTTCTATCTAGAACTACTTTACATCAAGAACTAAAACTAACAGGCTTTTAACTTAAAAAAAATGAAACAAAAAAAAAAACAGCTTCAGTTTCATTTACCAATGTTTTTCCTTTTTCTCTGCCAGGTAAGAACTCAGACTCCCAGAATGCTTTTGAGGATCTAGCCCATTATGAATTTGTGGCTCAGCTGAGGAAGGCTTCGACCTCAGCCAGTGTGTTGGACCACCTCAACCATAACGGCACGTCTGCTGTTTACCATCCGAACAGCATGCACGATGATCTCCCTCCTGCTATCTGGTCGCCAGGAGCACAGCACTGCTCACCTGAAGGAGCAGGTACGCTGACAGACAAAGCTGCAGCAATGCTAAATTAAACATTTAAAAAGCTGATATCAGTAATTAATGTTTTATGCTTTTTTTTTTAAGTAACCAGTAATAGGCTGATAGAAAACTGTTATGATAATGCATCTATCTGATCATAAATGCTTATAAAATTCTGAGAAAACGGAAAGACCTAATAAGTGGTTTTTGAAATATCGGGTTGCTTATTGCTTCTGGTTTACCCAAGAATCTTATCAGGTACTGGGAAATACACGTTCAAATGCAAGACATTTCTTAATTTAATCGTTCTTTTTCCTCTCCAGTTTATATGAAACACGTCGAGTTCACTGGTACTGTGCCATACCATATGCAGCTAACTTTAAAAACCATTAAATAGTATGATTAATGTTCAGTATTTCCATTCAAGAAAACGAGGGAGGTCAGAGATATCTTCAAGTATATCCTTCTACTCATCTATAGCACATTAATCACATGTTTCTTTTTGATACACAAGCTGTGCTTTGAACAAGAAAATGACATGAAAAAACTGGGTTTTAATCACCTGAAGATTTGAGATAAAAACAAACCCTGGTCCAAAGAATGTATATATATATATAGATATGATATATGTATATCCTGATAACTGCGCTTGCTGATTTCGTACAGTCCGGTTAATCTCATAAGCTAGATTTCCCTGCAAGCACAACTGTTTGCAGCCATTTAAGTTTCAGACGGTTAATCATGTATATGAACTGTTCTTTTTCCAACCACTTTGGTGAATTGTTAAGACAACAATTAGCTTCAAAGGTTAACATTTGTTGTGGATTTTATTTCATCCACACAAGATTTGAAATCAACCATTCAGGGAGGGATGATCAATCATTGTGACTTATACAATTAATTGTTAAAAAAATATTGTAAGAACTGTGATTTCTGGCAGCAGCTCTTAATTGGTGTTGTTTGGACTGACTATATGGTTGGGATTGTTACATTTCCACCCCACTGTTGGTTCCATGACAGCATGCATGTATAAATATCACTGTGTTTAAATGACCGTATTAAATGCAGCTAGTGTGTTGAGGAGCTGTACAATTGCACTACTGAATCAAAGTAGTGTATAAAATGACTTATTTGATTATAGTTGTGTTTTATATTGAGTGAAGTGTTAGTGGGGACTTGACGGTAAATACTTTTTAGCAGACATTTTATTATTTCAAGTTATATTGCAAAATATAATGGAGGATCAAACCTGACATAATTAAAAATAAAAGCAAAAATATAAATATTTTGTTTTTCATTTATATGCATTTTTTCAAAGAAATTTATGTATTTTATTCTTCCTTATGTGGATTTTTGTCAGGAGAAATCTTTATTTTGTTGTTCTTTTTCCTTATGACATGCACTTCTGTCAAGAAAAAAAAAGGTTTTCCTTTTCCTTATACATGCATTCTCTCGTCTCCTATTTTTCGATTGTACATGCCTGTGCTTTTGGTCATATCAGGAGAACACTTTGTTTGATTGGAGGTGAAGTCCTACCAGAGATGTCTCAGATGATTGCAGAAGAATTAAGGCACGTTGCTATCTTAGCTAAAAGTAATACAGTCATTGATGACCATTGTTTCAAGTAAACATTTTGAGTGAGAGGCTACTCCAGATAGTTGCGGACACAGATAATGAAGCTGACCTGTTAGTTCGTCAGATTTTGGAGGAACATGAATCCTGCTCCTTCCTGTTTATTGACCGATAGTGAAGGAGTTTGACCAACAAGGGCAGCCCTCCCCATTTGCATAATAAGGCAGAAATGCATAAGGTAAAGTGAAAATAAGAGACGAGGGAAAGCAAAAACAAGGAAAGTAAAAACATCAGGGATGTGAATCTTACAACTACTCATGATTCGATTCCGATTTGTGGAGTGACGAATGGATTCTGAATCGAGAATCAATACTATTAGTAAAAAAAAGGTACAATTTGTAGGGCTAAGATAGTATGCTTTTCTCCTGATTCAATTATTTTATGATTTTTTTTTGTAAGTGCCGATTAAATTTCAATTGAGATTCCTCAATATTGCAGATTTTTAATTCAGTATAGTATTGAAAAGATATATAATTTTCTGAATGTTCTACTTCCCACATCTTAAACCTTTATAACAGAATTAATGAAATGTAAAGATTTTCTAAAGTCTTTACATACTTCATACTTAATAACATACTTCATACTCAATAATAAAGTGAACTTAAACTTTTCATCAACAAAATTTTTCATTTGTTAATCGATTTTTTTATTTAAAAAATCGATTCAAAATCGTTAAGCAAAGAATCTAGATTCTTATGTGAATCGATTTTTCCCCCAACCCTAAAAAACAAAATATATAAATTTTCATTTCAAAAATGCATGTATTAGGAATAATGAGAAACAATATATACATATTTCTGCTTTCGTTTTTATTTTATGTCAGTTTTTGTCTTCCATTAAATATTGCTATAAGATTTTAAATTTATCTCATCCCCCCTGTCCATATATACCCACCCTCCAATAAGTATTTGGTAAATGTTCAATAACCAGTTAAACTGATTTTTTTTTCTGACAAAAGCCCAGTCATATTTCACAAATGTTCAGCTGGATTAAATCTTTTAAGAAATTCTAAAAATTAAAAAAAGTAAAAAAGGGTTCTGGAGTGTCAGGTTCATTATCTTTTGTTTTAATTTTTTTAAATAGTTTCTCAACATTTAAATGAATGAGTTCCATATTAAGTCACATCTTCTAAGTGAGCTGCTACTTTTTATAGTTTTAGCAAGTAACTTAAATTTTATATATATAAAATAATAACAATTGATTAATACTAATTTCTTAAGTAATTGTTAACTGTTTTAACCACAAACATCCTCTAGCTTATTAGTCACAGCGCCCAACATGAGTTGGCCGCTGTCTTTGTGGCTGAGATGTATTACTGAAAAGATCAGACTGCAGCTGGCACAGGAGGTCTGTGAGTAAAGCTCCCCTCTTCTGATAAACTAAAACTCGAAACCATGACTTTCATACTGACCAGATGATTAGTTGATTTATGAGCAAGATATAACCTCCTGTTAATATTATGTCTTTTACTGTATCATAAAGGTTATTATACTCTTGTTCATAGCATGTTAGCACAATGAAAAATCCTAATTAAAAGGAGAAGATATGAATGATGGTTGAGAAAAATAAATATTTTTATATCAGGCTGATACCGTTAATCACAAAAGTACTTATACAACCCTAACCCTTATACACAGTTCTTTTTACATTTGGTCACTTTAACAAACTTCAATGTATTTTATTATTGAGTATGATGTGAAAAGGAAATAAAATAATGCTTGATTTTCTAAATCTTTTACATATAAGAATCTGATGCGTTTGTATTGCATTGGTATTTAACCCTCATTACTCTGAAACTTCTAAATATATCAACTTCCAAAAAAAGATGCCTTCAGAAGTCATCTTAATTAGAAAATAGATTCCTCCTGAGTGAACCCTCAGTATAAAAGTAGCTGCTCTGTTAAGACCGTATGCATCATGAAGAACAAGCAACAGGTCAGAGATAGAGTTTAGTAAAAAAAAGGAAACATATCCCAAACTCATCTCCCAGAGTAGCAGTAAAGGTGACAGCAAAAAGAATATATGGTACAACTTCAAACCTAGCAAGCCATGTTGATCAACTTAAACTGACAGTCTGGTCAAAAAGAGCCTTGAATACAGAGGGTGGGAGAACATTTTGACAGAAGTATTAGCTTTGCACCACATTTCTGGCCCTAATGGAAAAGCAAAGAGAAGAAATCTCTGGTTAAAAGAAAACTGTGAGATTTAAAGTTTGCTACAAGTCATGCAGGGGACAGAGCAAACGTGGAACATGGTGCTCTGGCAAACATTGAAACCTTTTCAAAAAACAGTGGAAGGAAGATAACTACCATCTCCTTAATGAGCTGTGGTGAAGGGAGCATCGTCAGGGTTGAAGGGGAGATGAACAGATGTTAAAAAAAAAACAAGACAATATTGAATGGTAAACTTTTAGAGGTCACAAAAGACTTAAGCATGGGCAGAGGTTCACCTTCTAGTAGGACAATGAACCTAAACATGCAGCCAATGCTGTAATGGAATGGTTTAGATCAAAGCACATTAGCGCAGTCAAAGTCAAGATAACTCCTAATTTGTAACAAGACTTGAAAAGAGACTTATCCGTAAAGGGTTCAAGCTGAAATCGCAGCAATAGGATCTTTCTACAAGTGCTGACTCAGAGGCAGAAATGGCTGAAATGCACACTTTTCAAAAGTTTATTCATTAAAATAAAAGTAGAACCAAGTATATAAAGGTAACTTCCACTTAATAATTATATTAATTCTTTTTTCTGGGTCTACTATATAAAATCCAAATGAAATATCCTTAGTGTTATTGTTGAAAAATTAAAACCTGAAAAGGTTGAGCGGGAATTAATGCCTTTGCAAGGGACTGTATATCTGAATCTAGGATCTGAAGATATTTCCTCTGTGGCTCATTGATTCCAACCACAACTTTAACAGCTCCCCATCTTGATCTGATGTTAAAGCTGCACATTAAAGGCAAAGTGTGTAATTTTCGGCCAGTAGGGGGCAATGCATGCCTAAATGATCACAAGCATGCGGTATCTGTGTCTTCGAGTAAGAAACTCAACATCGGAGGTACAACTAGTGCTGTTTTCAAACGCTCAATTCCCTGAGAATTATCTATTTGCAGCAACATGACGGGCATATCAGTCTGTCTTTCATCGCTTGGAACTAGCAAAGAGGTAAAAATGTATTTATGGCAAAACTTTTTTGCATTTTGAGGGGAAATCAATGTTTTAATAGCGGGCTTGTTCTTGTCCATCTGGGCTCTTGTAGATGTAAAGCCGTCATCTAATATGGCTTTCCCCTGAAAAGAGGACCCGCGCCTATGTATTTTAAAACTGATTTTTAAAGTCATATTTTACAATATTGCCAATATTTTGCAATTAATGTGCTTTACGTAATTATTATTACATAATATTTGAATGGCTATTTTCAAAGATGTACTGCAAAAACTACACAGTCACTTTAAAGCAGAAACAAAAAGAACAGAAGAAGGAAACGGAGAGAAGAGTTGTGAGACCACAGGACTGTAGCCCTGAGGACATCACTGTTAGACATTTAGGATTTGTTTAAATAAACCAGCACTGATGATACCAAGGATATTAAAATGATTGCCATTTTGATTTCCCATTTAACATACACATCATTATCATAACTTGACTTTAAATGATTGTAGAATTTATATTCTTCATTATTAGTACATATTGAGAAAGAAATTAGGATTTCAGAGCAAATAAAAATTAAAGAAATACATTGAGGACAAATTTAGATTACAATACATTTTTAATAAGTCAAGATCTTCAATATTATTTATTCTTTTTGTCATTCATCCTTTCAAGGCACTAATTTACTGGAACATGAGGTGTCACTTTATTCACACGAAGGTTGTGGTGTATGCTGCGGATCACGACAGGTTGTGGCTTTGTGTGCGATGATAAAATTCCTTTACACAGAACAGCAAAACAATATTTAGATAACTCAGATGAAACGATGGCTTTATCTAATGAACATGAGAAATGTCAATCTGCGGGTTTAAAATGCTGACTCGTTCTGTATTGCAGATGAAGAGAGGAGGCAGCAGAACTGTCCGTCATGCCATAGAATGTATCCGCGAGGAGCTTCATTAAGGGACCATGTCAAATACTGCCACGAAAGGGAGGGGGGGCCCTTGGTCTGTCCGCTCTGTGGATACACTGCCACCCTTAGGTCACAGATGGAGCTACATCTAGCACTTCACAAACAAATCCAGGACAAGGTGAGCTACACACACACAAAAAAACTTTAATAACAGTCAAGTTGTTGAAAATTCCCATCTTTCAGCAGATATGAAGTGATTTCTGTTCTATAACTTTTCAGTAAACCGTTTCCTCTAAGTGTCTAAAGCTGATTACGTGTTTCTGTCATCCTAGAGTGCCATCGGTTCGGACCAAAGCATGGAGACGAGGAAGTTCAAATGTCTGGAGTGTGGGAAAGCATTCAAGTACAAACACCACCTCAAAGAGCATCTTCGCATCCACAGTGGTGAGTTACAAAATAAGATCAAAACATCTTTACTCGCCCTTCCATTTTACCATTGTTTCCACTGAACTGCTAACTTTTACTTACTGTCAGAATTATATGGTATGAAATTATAACCAAATGGATGTGTTGATAGGAGTGAGCTTTACGTGATTCACTGCAGGACAAGATAATTACAGAAAAAAAGATTACACCACACCCTGAAGGTATTTTCAACTCACTCTTTGGGCATCTCTGTGTTTAGGTGAGAAGCCGTATGAGTGCTCCAACTGCAAGAAGCGTTTCTCCCACTCTGGCTCCTACAGCTCTCATTTAAGCAGCAAAAAGTGTCTCGGTGGCGGGGGGCACGTTGGGGGAAACATAGGGAGCGGTGGCGCGGGAGGATTTAATGGACACAATCAAAGCTCCTACAACCACTCACTTCCCATATCTCCCTCTTTTGGTGGGGGTAGATCCAGTAATGACCACAGCTCATTGCTGGCTTTACAAAACCAAGACAGTATCAGGTCCTTGGGCCATTTACCGTCAGATTCTCACCAGCAACTTAATCAGAGCTTCCCCGGCATGTCTGACCCCCCTAGGTTGTGGGATCTTTCACCAGAGCTGTCTCTGAGGAGCAGTATTATTAAAGGGACAACCCTGTTGCTTCACTCTGGGACCAAGTTTGACCAAATGCTGCAGGAGATGTTTCACAGAGACGTAAAGGTGGAGCGAAATAAGGAAGATGTAGAGGAGAGGAGGGTGGTCCACAATGGAACAGAGTTTGAGAAAAAGATATCACCTGACAGGAGAAGAGAAGTGAGATCAGGTGAAGCAGAGAAAGGTGTATTTGGGGTGACGTGTCGCTGGTGCTTGCAGTCCTTCCCGAACGTGGCATCGCTTCTACAGCATGAACACAGCCTCTGTAAGATGAACAGAGAAGCAGTGGAAACCACTGACAGTTTTCGAAGGAAAGACCTCTCCTCACCACCTTCCTTCTTCCCCAGATCTGCCCTCCATGTAGAAAGCGCCAAACCAAGCGAAGTTAATAATGGATTCTCCGGAAATAAGTCACCTTCACAGAGGCCGAGCTGGCAGTCTGTCCCACAACAACTTTTAGTGGCAATGCCGTCTTCTCCTCTGCGCCATGATGCGCTGTCTTCACGCATGTACCTGTCCAGCCAGGATAAGGGTATTCTTAGCCACCTGTCCCCAGGGATGTCATCACCTAGAGGCAGGAAAAGAGTTCCCTCATCAGGCTTCACTTCACCTGTATGTCCTGACGTCACCAGTAGTCCAACTGAAAACTCCCCGCCTCATAAAGAAGTTAGAAGTCCATGGTCTCCGCAGAATGAACCGCTGGACCTTTCTCTACCAAAGCATCTGTCAGAGCAAAGAGGAAGAAATAAAACTCTGAATGGGATCTCAGGGAGAGGAGAACGGAGAGAGTTTCGGAACCAACAACAAAACAGACAAAGTCCAAGTACACATCTGCCCCTTCAGCATTACCCCATCCTCAGCAGCACTGGTGCTCCAGTGTTTCCAGGCTCAGTATTTAATGGGTTTAACATATTCGGCCAATCTGGTGTAGGACTTCCACTTCACGAGGGCATGATATCGACTCCGTACAGCCAGACAGCTAACAGTCCGAGGTTTCTCTCTCCTATGGCCTACATGATGGAGGCAAATGCAGAGGCTATGCTGAAAAAGATCTACCAGGAGAGACAAAGTTTTATGGTAAGGATGTCTTTTTTTTAAACAAAGCATTAAATATAAGTAGAAGACTTACCTGGTATCCTCTTCCAAAGAGAGTGTAAATAATAATATGATATAACCGTTTCTCCAGGGTGAGGTACTAAACCGCAGTGCTCTGGACTACCTTTCTTTAACTGATGAGGGCTTTGAAGGAGATGGAGGTCCTGGGAGGAAGAGGCTGAAGAAAACCGAGGAAGGACTTTATGCTTGTAACATCTGTGAAAAAACCTTCCAGAAGAGCAGTTCTCTGCTCCGACACAAATACGAGCACACAGGTCTGTAGCTCCAACTAAAGTTGCAAAGTCACCGGCGATGAGTAAAATAAAACTTCAATGACTGTCAGTAGTCATAAGACAAACTACGTACACCCTTCCTGTGAGAAAACAGCCAGGAAACCAGGAGTTATCTTAGCGGAACTGTTGTTGCCCCATTTGAATCAACAAAGTCCATAACGAGGCGTGTTTACTCTTGAACATTTTTAGCTATGAGTGGACTTTCCGAAGTATTTCTTCTCAGGGCCAAACCATGTAATTAGTATGGTAAAGGTTAATGCCAGTAAAAATCAACAAACAAAGAAGGAAGAAAGTATGATTTTTAGAAAATGATTACTAGGAGAAAGAATAGGTAGATAGTAGAGCTGGGTATCAATTCAAATTTCAAGAATTATTTCGACTCTGATTCTCAAGAGTTAGAATAGATCATCAAGACCAGATTCAATCCAATCTGTTCCAATTCCATATTTATCTGGGTCAGTACTATTAACTATTAGCCACTACCTTAATTATATGGTTATTAAATGATGCCACACTTGGTGAATAACTGTTTACCAGGAAAAAAACTGTATTAACCCTTTCAGAAATAACCTTTAAAATGGCTGTCTGGACTTTTAATTCCTATTTTAGCTGTAAAAAATGGCAAACTGTATTAAACAATTAAACCGATACTTGGACTTGTGAATTGCTTCGATTTTAATCTTAGAATTCTTATAAGAATCGATTTTTTCAATTTTTTTCAACACAGCATAGATAGATAGATAGATAGATAGATAGATAGATAGATAGATAGATAGATAGATAGATAGATAGATGTCCATCATGTGTTTGAAAATGCTAATACGTCCAACTTTTTTTTTAAACAGATACAACTTCTTTTTGTTGTTTCAGGTAAACGTCCTCATGAGTGCAAGATCTGCAACAAGGCCTTTAAGCACAAGCACCACCTGATCGAGCACAGCCGGCTGCACTCCGGAGAGAAACCCTATCAATGTGACAAGTGCGGCAAACGCTTCTCCCACTCAGGCTCTTATTCCCAGCACATGAACCACCGCTACGCATACTGCAGCAAAGATCAGGATCTGGACCAGGATCAGGAGGACATGCCTCTCACCCCGGGAGCAGGCAGCAGTCTGGTATGCAGCCTAGGTGAAGATAAATCTCTGTCTGTGGACGACCCTCACACGGCCCACTCCTTCCTCAGCGACTCTAGTCTGGACGGAGCTCCGGACGCTCTAAAAGAGGTGGAGCAAGAAGAAGAAAGTGTTGAGAAGATACATGAAGGTCTGTCAGAAGAAGCAGAGGAGCTGGAAAGTTCCCCCAATGAAGGGTCACCCACGAGGGAGAGTGAACTGCAAAATAAGCTTGTTAACGGTGAAAGAAGAAATCATATTAACAACACAGAGAACCAAATGTGGGACAGAGACACAGAAGAGCAGAATGGCGGCTTGGATAAATGTGAAATGAACATGGATTTAACAGAATTACCTACAATATTAATTTAATATGCTTTGACAAGCTTTGAGACTTTTAATTATTAATTGTTCTTACATATACAACCGGCCAGCAGTGTTTTTTCTTGTTTTATGCACAAAACACCAAAGATGACCACACATGGCCTTAAAATGGATGAAGCCATGCCAATTTTATTTGTGTCAATGCGAACTGCAGTATTTTATCATGTTCAATAGACTTAATTTACATACAGTGTTAATTATCTTCTGATTTTTTTTTTTCCGGGACTGTAAAATCCCAAATGGGTTGACTGAACCGAGGATATGTCACATATTCAGATGTGACACTATATAAATCTTTAATGATTGCTACTGTTCCTTATTGCACCCAATATAATAGCCTGTTTTCATACTAGAATTATTTGGCATGAAAGGAACCAGGTCCTGAAGCGAATTTCTAGTAGATTACATTTTGGTGTTCTTTTAATTTCCTTCCAAAGCTTGAAGATACAACTGGTTTATAAATTATGTATTTTTTGTTCTTAATAGCTGCACAAAAATGTCCATTTTTATTCTTATGCTATTTTATTTGATATTGTATTAAGCTCCCACATTTCTTCTGTCGCATGTAGTGTTTCAATTGAAGTTTGTGACTGATTATATGTACTAAAGCTGGCGTCATTTTTGCTGTGAAATCCAAAAAACTTTAAATCTTTCTCGCCAGGTGAACAACAGACCTCTGGCTTCAATCAGCCATCTGTTAAATGTCACAAACTAGCAGCTAAAAAGAGGAACAACTGGAAGATAGCTGTTTATTCATGCTTCAAACAAAAAGCAGTGGCCTGCTCCCTTTTAAGCTTTTATGTTACTGGGAGGACAGTCATTTCTGCATCTTTGCATAAGATGTTAATGGGGGCAAAAGATAAAGATAGTGTCCCAGGGTTTTTCCCCTTCAGGCAGCAGATACCTCTTGGAACGTCTTACTGCTTGCTTGATTATCGCAAAAATGAGCTGCTTGAACTCATCAAGTGCAAAACAGCTGCAATTTCTTGTCATTTAAATATGCTACGGCCTATTTTTTTTACGGTCACAGAGCAATAATGTGTCAAACACTTGAGCTTTTTTGACGAGGTGTGGCAAGAGGGTCAAGAAGCAGGACGCAGAGATCAGTTTTGAACTTCCTCTTTCTGATTGCGGTGTAGTCAACGTGAAAAGTGCCTCAGATGTACTGAGAAGACAGTGAGTAATCTGAAAAAACCTTTCGTACGATGAGAATTTGCAGACAATGGTGCATGAGGTGTGACTAAGCTTGCAGCGCTCATGCATACTGCGTGCCAAAGATACTTCTTGTTAATATATGTGTGTATCACCAAAGATATGCATATGTGTCACGCCAACTGCAATGCTATTCTTGCCTATTTCCTTACCTGTTATCAGGCAAACAAGTTTTACATTCACTTTTTTTTTTACCCACCTTTCTACAGTTTGTGGTCTTTTTTTTTTTTTTTACAACCAAGCAACTTTTGTATCAACTTTTTATATGTGTATATATATATATTCCTATTATGTGATAGATATGTACAGAATTTGTCTTAAAAATAATGTTTTTCGTTTATTTTTATAATTAAAAATTACCTTTTTTGCACAATATGTCCGGATTTGTGATTTCTGATGCCGATTTCATAAGGGTAGAAAATCTTTAAAGGCGTAGGTCATACTTTTCATGTTTCCCCTGTACATTTTATTCAGTACTCATATCTGAAATTGAGTAATGTGTAAAAAAAGCAGCAGATAATGCAAGTGAAGGTCAACAAAGAGTGATGACATTAGATCTGGAAGGCCAAGCTCTCCATCAGTGTTAACACAATGGCCACCTGAGAAGAACGTAGTAATAGCAACGTCTGCAGCTTAAATTTGAGTTTATATAGCGTAGATTGCTAAGGTAATAAATCCTGTGAGGTGAAGCCGCAGTAGAGAGGAGAATTAATAGATCGACTTCCCTGTCATTTAAAAACACTTTTAGGTGAGGTCAGTCTGGCAGTGATTTACCACAGTGGCTGCTGGCAACAGAAACAGTAATTTGGGACAGTAAATCCCTGCTAGCATTCAGGTAGATTTCAGCTCCATTACTAACGTGCATAGTTCCTTGCAAAAAATGTCACCAGAATACTTGATGGTTTTGAAAGTCTCGGTTTTCTCACATAATCAGCTCATGGATCACTCATAAGGCTTTAACTGCAAAACAATAATGCGGCTGTCAAAACACCACAAAATAACTTTATAATCGGTTTTGTTGGTTGCACTCAATTACCCCTAGCAATTGCTATATGTGTGATGAATGAAAGAAAAGTTGTAATTATAATACAAATTCAAATACTCTCTTCTTTAATTTGCTCAGACACAAAAAAACAACGGTGACTAAAGCTAATTATCATAGCAAAACATGTAGAAAAATGTTTATGGTTTGGTATTTGATTTAACATCATCTTTGGGGATCAGCAGATACAAAATATTTTCTTAGCTGATGAATGTTATGTTCACAAACAACAGATAGAACAGGTTACTTCTGTGGTCTGGTCTTTCCCCGTTTCCTTCCTGAAGAAACAGAGCTAATACCTTTCTTTTTTTGTGTTGCCAATAAGCTCCTACAGAGCAGTAAAACATATTCCTGTTAAAAAGCTATTTTTAAATCGAGATAACAGTTGCTCTATTAGACCCTGTACCTGGTTTGAACTCAGATGGCACATCACATACTTATAAGCCACCCACTTCCTCAGGGGGCTTTTTTGTGGTCAAAAAGTTATGATGTGAATTATCTGATTTGATAAACAATAAAAATCCTCAACATGATTCATTTCGTTCATATTTTTTTTAAAACATACAGGTTTTATACCACTAAAATATATCTGCCCTTTAAAAGCCAAAACTACACATAGATTTTTTTTCATACATTTTTACTCTGTTATAAAATTATTTCACTGAATAATCGGAAGAGCCAAAAATTTGTCCTCATAATATTTTTTTTCCTAGTTTGCAACAACAGCACTGACATTTACATGAGACAGCGCTGAAGCTTGCCTGTGGCTGCAGCTCAGTCAGTTTCCCATCACAGTTTCCCATCAGAGATCAACATGGAGTCCTAACTTACATTGTGTTTTTTGTTGCTCTATTTGCATGATGACTCAACACTGGTGAATAAATTTCTCTTGTGAACTTGTGTGTGATCTCTCCTGATAATTGATTTGATGAGTTTTAGGTTGGTGACGGTAAAAAAACAAACAAATGACCTGTAACAACCTGTCATCTCGCTATAATGATAACGTGGATCAGATGCGTTTATTTCATGCATCACCAGCCTTTAGTAAACTGGGAAACTAAAGAAAAAGTTTGTGATTCACAGCGCTTTTCCGTCAGGTTAAAACCCACAATGAGTAACAGGCAGTCTGATTGGGTACATGTCTTCAGTTTCATTTCTCATTTACAGCTGTGCACTACAGGTGAAGATCAGTGAAGGTTAGAAAACCCTTCCTGGCATTTTGCCTATGCTTAATTTACTGGCATGAGTCTTAAAAAATACACACAGAAATAGATTGAAGCAACATTTAAATCTAAACCTAGAAGAGCCACGTAAAAACACACCCAAGTTTGTTTTATATTCGAACTTCGATTAATGTCAATTACAGCCAAAATTACCACAGGTCAGTGAGCACCAATTCATTCAGATTAGGCAAAAATTTAATTAATTTAGAGAGCCATTTCATCAACAAAAAAAAAAAAACTAACAATAAAAAACATGTAATACATGTAAACATTTCAAAGCCTTCTGAATTACTCATTTCCACGTTTCTAAATACTCCACAGACCAAAAATCATTTCACTTTAGTGATGCAGAAAACAAATTAACCGCGTACAGATGCAAAAAAGAAGTTCTCAAACAAGTGTCCAAAATGTCTTGTAAGCACATTTCTCCAGATGTCTGCAAAACAGCTGCTGCTTTATTCGCATTTATTGATCCAGATGACAGATTCAGATTTTGCATAGTTGCAAATTTTGGTTGTGACGTTATAAAATCAAGTTGTTTTTTTTTGTCAAAGAACAACCAAATAATGTGCTGTTTAGAGAGGAGCACTGTTTAGTTCAATTTTAGTGGGTGATTAGTTTTGTCACTCTAAAGTAAAAAAAAACCCCAAAAAACTAGACAGGGCTGATTTTGTAGCTGCTCAATACCAGAGGCTTTATTGACATAAAAGACCACCCCCATCTTGCTCCATCTTGGAGCAGGAATAAAACATACAAAAGAAATCCTCATTAAATATTGGATACATCATTACTCTCAGGCTGGCACATTTCCCCTGGACAGTAAAATGAACGCAAACCTCTAACATAATGTAAGGAGGGTCTGGTGTAGCGCTGTCAAAGTATATCAAAAAAATAAACCTCTGATTGAAGGATGTGCATACAAACTGTGATATAAACAGTGCACACATCATATGGATTAAATAAACAGCAGTGGTTTGTCTATGTAAGAAGAAAATGTTTTAGCCAATCAGATTTAAGGACATCTTTGGGAGTTAACAGCAACAAAGCAAATATGACTCCTCATCAGTCAAACCTTGTTTTAGCCTCTCTCAATCAACTCACCCAACTTCAAATGATGCAAATGCACAAATGAAGAAACACTTTTAATAAAAACTTAATCCACTCCCTCCCCTGCAGTGCCTCCTTTAAGCTCTTTTTTGTCTTCTGCCAAACCCACAGTCAATATAAAATTACCCGAGCCACAGAGAGAGAGGGTTTGAGGGGGGAAAAAAAATCCACATTTTTAAAACATATGCATTTCCAGTTCCCCTTTTGTTCTGTTATTAAAAGCAGCATTCGCACCAATCACAGGGGACGACTCTGCTCGTCGAGTCTCCGAGGCCCACATACCTCCACACGCCTCCGCACGCAAACCCGCCACTAGCAACAAACAACCTCAGAGGGACATCCTGAGCAAATCTCCCAACAGATCACATTTTGCTCACATGTTTTATTGGAAGAGTGCCGCTGATTAAGATGGCGAGACATACACAAAAATCCTTCATTCTTAGTTTGTATTCAGCTAGTACAGAAAGTTCAGGTTACACACTCTATGTAAAGTTTTTCTAAGTGATAAAGAAAGAAATGTAGCTATTTACATTCAACTTCATACAAGGAGTTTGTACTAATAAAATAGATTTATATTTGTACAAGAAAAGCGCTGAAGGTTCACACTAAAAATACAAAAAAGGAACATTTGTGGCCCCATTGGCACTTTCTTCCGTTTACTGAAACACTTTCAAGACGACTCCATATTAGCTTTCCAAGCAATACACAGATTAATCTTTGTGCAAATGCATTTTTCAGTATGTACTAAATCCACACTAATGGAGCAGGTGGGGTCTTGTCTGTCCGTTCTGCAAGACATACAGGTGCTTTTCACAGTGAGATGGTTCTGTTAAGTTCTCTTTCAGAGCAACGTTAGGACACGTCCCTCCTCAAGCTGCTTGATGATTTTCTGGCTGGAGAAGATCTATCAGTTTTATGGCTTTTTATTTGCCCTGATCGAGTCTGAAACATCAACAAGAAGTGACTAGGAGGCATCTGTTCCAGTACTGCTCTGCCATGGGCTCCACATATGTGCTCAAAGGCACAAGCATTGCAGCTAAAATTGGCTTGTTTTACTATTATTGTTTTAACATGGCTTTTTATGGAGGCCAGATGTCATGATTAGCAGCTTTCTGTCCAGGTTCCTTCTACTCCACAATTATCTTTTGATGTGAAATCCATTTTACACCATATGAGTCTACAGGCCATTGCTGCAATGCTTCTGCTTCAGTCTGATTTGGGGTGGGGTGGGGTGATGGCTGGCGTACTGAGCTGCCGCCACCTCCTGGCCAGAAAAGATCAAGAGAGGCCTCTTGTTCCGAAGATGTGGTCGAACTCTCTCAGGATTAGCTCCACTGCCTGGTTCTGGTAAACCATGTTCACTGCCATGTTGCCATTATCACGCTCCGGGCGCATAAGGGTCGGCCCGAACACGATGCCGATGTTCTGGGTGGTCATTCTGTTGATGTCTGAGCGTTCCAGCACTCTGCAGAAAATATAAAAGTGAGAAAGTCCACATAAATACCACTTTTGATAATAAATGTGAAATCGAAATAGCTAAAAATGGTTTTGGAAGGCAGTTGTCAAATTGATCCCCCTTGTGAAGTGGCAGTCTAAGTCAGTTTGTCACTTTTCGTCAAACTGAAACAAGCTTAAAGTTGTTGTTTTTTAATGAATATTTAAATTTTCTTAAAGGTTTGTTTTGGACTTTGGCTGCATTTCCACTTGTTTTCAGTCAAATACGTGAATATTTTCAGATGACTTTCCTTTCTTTGTTGAGCAAACCCAGACTTATTAACCAATTAGACATAACAAGACAGTTAAACTCAAGGAAAACAATCTGTTAAAGGTATGATTTACAGATCATCTGTCTCGTCTGTAACACAACTTACTTAATTTATATTAAGATATAAAATCTCCCTTTCTAGTTCATCTTTATCAACCTTTCCTTCTATATTATGTTTTTTTAAAAATATTAAATCGACAACCTATTTACCTATTACCTACCACTTACTCACATATAACTTAGTTCCTTCTTTATTACTTCTTATATTCGATTGACTTAACTCTGAATTCTCACCTAACTGATGATATTTGATTGCTTATTTCTGAATTTCTTACCACTCACTTAACCATTAACACATATTCACCTCTCACCTACTTACAACTTACCTATTACTAAATTATTCAAATCAAACTTTATTTATAAAGCGCTTTTCATACAAAAAAATGCAGCTCAAAGTGCTTTACAGATTAAAATCACCCCACATAACCTACATTCCCATCCCTTCCCCACAATTGTAAAAACAAAATGACAATTATTCCCCCTTCCCAAACCCCATTTTCCTAACACACACAGATCTATGGCAGCAGCCGTGGCACCGACCCAGGGCGCCCAAGGAGGCAGGGCGGAAACCCCCACCATCCCCAGGCACTACCCGAAGAGTGCCCAGGCTGCCGCCGCCCACCCGAGGCAGAGGGCTCCACAGAGGAAACACTGGAGGATTAAAATACGTAAAATGTAAAATGACAAAAGCTGGTATGGATAATAAAATAACTAATAAAATGTGATAATGGAGATAGTAAAACTGTAAAACGTAATTTTTATTAAAACCTAACTATAATTAAAATAAATAAATAAAACAAGCAATGCAGCTAAACAAGCTGAATAAATAGTAATCAGTTAAAAGTTATACTAAAAAGGTGAGTCTTGATCCTGCTCTTAAAAACATGAATGTTCTCTGCGGCCCTGACATCCTCAGGCAGCCTGTCCAGAGGTGACGGCCATAATAATGGAAAGACGCCTAATCGTTGGTATGTGTCCTGACTTTTGGAATCACGAGGAGACGGCTGCCAGAGGAGCGCAGAGACCGCGAGGGTTCATACGGTAAAAGCAGTTGCGAAAGATAAGAAGGCCCAAGACCGTTAAGACACTTAAAAACCATTAAAAGTATTTTAAAATCGATCCTGAAACATACGGGGAACCAATGCAATGACTCTAAAACCGGAGTGATGTGCTCCTGCTTCCTGGTCTTCATCAGGACACGTGCTGCTGAATTTAGTAAAACTTGCAGATCTGAAATCCTCTTTTTGGGAAGACCAGAAAGCAGGGCATAGCAGTAGTCAATTCTACTTGTGATAAAAGCATGCATCAGCGTCTCCGTATTGACCCGAGATAGAATGGTGATGTTCTTTAGGTGATAAAAACCTATTTTGGTTATGTTTTTAATGTGAGGGATAAAAGTCAGCTCAGAGTCAAAAATCACACCCAGGTTCTTCACTTGTAAAGAAGGATTAAAAGACAATGATTCTAGTTTTGGTAAAAGTTTCTCTCTCTGAGGCCCCGTCCAAGCTACTGCATTTTCTTTTAAAAACGGAGACCTTTTGCTACGTTTGCACCTCCCATTCAGACTAAAACGGCAAAAACGGAGACCCAAAATGGAGAAGTTTAGAAACGCTGCCGACCCCGTTTTTCGTTTTAAAACTCCGGAGGGCGTTTTGGTGTGGACGTCTCGAAACGGAGGACTTTAGAAACGATGCCGCAGCAGATCAGACTCGGCTCTATGATTGGGTTTCATCGGTCATGGCGAATCCTTCCTTGATTCGTCAGCCACTAAACGAAAACGCAGTAGTGTGGACGGGGCCTGATTACTTAAAATTCTGTTTTGTCCTGGTTGAGCTGGAAAAAGTTTTCTACCATCCAGGAGTAATGTCTAATATGCAGTTAATAAGTGCATCCATTGGCCGTGTGCCATCAAGAGACATGGATATGTACAACTGTGTATCATCAGCATAACTATAGAAATTCACCCCATGTCTCCTGATGACACTGCCAAGAGGGAGCATATACAGGTTAAAAAGCACTGGGCCTAAAATTGAACCCTGGGGGACACACTCCTTACTTACATATTTACCTATATTTACCTATTAATTACACAGTTATTGCTCATATACTTACATATTCTTGTGTACCAAATACTTAACTTACATTTTACTTGCTGCTCACTGCTTGTTGTAACTTCTAACTTTTTTATCCATTACATCCGCAACAGTATAAATTGAAAATATAATGAATCAAAGTTGACAATGCAATATCCATTTGAGCAGAACTGCAATCTATTACTCATAATTGCTTACCAGTTACTTATTCTGATCATTCCACACGCTTGACAGAATCCGACTTGTAACTGGACTTCTCTTGTTTTGCTGATCCCTGACATTTCCAAAAGGGTCACCATGAAACAGACATTTGAGTCAAACATCTGAGCAGCCCTTGAATGAAGTGCCATAAAATTGGAATCTCATTCCTGTCCCTTAAAAAAGATTAGCTGAAAGCACAGATTAACAGATTTGTGCCCAAAACTCTGCAAATCTAAAAATAATCTAAGCAGGTTTAAATCTATTTTTATTTTAGTTCTGCTAATCAGACGTTACCAAGTTAATACGGCTCCGAGGATTGCAGGCCTTTTCAAACGAATGGGTTTTGCACTTGTGATGTGTTCTAAAAACACCTATGTTGGTGTATTTGACTGTGTGGTACAAGCAGGGGATTCAGGAATGGGTTAAAGCCACAGCATGAGGCATTCTTCTAAAAATGCCATTCCCACCAAGCCACAGAAGAAGCCAGCAATTGCTCAAAACTTCCACATTAAAAAGAGAGGAGGAAAAAAAAAGGGAGAGAGCATAGGGAAGAGGAAAAAAAAAGACATGAGCGAGGAAGAGGGTGAAGAGAAAGAAAAGAGAGCGAGGTTCCAGTGGTGGCGGCGGTGGTGTTGGTATGCCTTCCAGGAGACGAACCACAAGGCTCCCATGGGACCTTCGAGGCAAAAATGAGAAGAAAAAGGGAGAAGAATGAGGGAGAGAAGGAATATAAGGATGAGGTGAGGGAATGAAAAATGAAAAGAGCAAAGGAGATAGAAAGGAAGTACTGGGGGGGGGGAAAGGGAGATAGAGAAACGGAGGTGGTGGGAGGTGATTGAGCAGGGAGATAAATGAAAACCAGAGAGAGCAATGACACGAGAGGGAAAATAAGGGAGAGACACAAAACTGACAAATGTATGGGGTCCACCACACCCTGGCACAAACATGAGCCTCAGAACACGAACGCTCATCCCTGAAGTGGAATACAAAAAAAAAAGAAACATAGGCGGTAAAAAAACACACATTTTAGGAACTGTAAAACGATCTGGCTCGCAGAGAATCGTACACCAATCATCTCCAGCGAGTCTTTTCATCCTCAGAGTAACCCAAACTTAACAACTGCATGATCCTGGTACACTTCAGGCGCTGCCGCCAAAAGAATCGCTGACAGGGAATTATAAAGGACACACAGGAAAACTACTCCCTCTTGTGCTCAGATTAAAGAGGAAAATGGTTGATCAAATTTATTTGAGTCAGTTGTCAGGGGGTTCGGGGAAATTCCTTCAAAAATTACAACAAACCGAATGGACTGAAACCCAGAGATGCACAAAAACGCATCAGTGTTTGTGGATTAAGTGTCATTTTAAACCTGTCCTCTAACCCTAGACCATATCTACCACTGAGGACAGCCATTCAGTCCTTTAATATGCAGTATTACATTTTTACAAGCAGTCTTTAAACGCAACTTAACATTTCATCAGGGGATCAGTGACAGTTGCTGCTGAGCAGAGTAGAGCAGCTTGTTCAACAAACCAGCGAGAGCAAAAGGGGAAAAACTTCACACATTTTCAAAACAAGATGTAAGTTGAGTTATGCTGTATGCTGCATTATGGTAATATTAGCAAAAATGAAGCCTAGTTAATAAATGCCAATATATCATGTTAAACTGGTTACCAATACTAATGATAGCTAGTTACTTTATGTTAGGAATAAACCCAATTCTCTGCCATGTCTGTTCAGAATTTTACTGCTCTCCAAATATTCGAAATAAACATTTAACTGCCACAGTAGAAAGAGTAGGGTCAGAGAGGGTTTGCACGGATGGAAAGAGAATATTCGTGGCTCAGTGGTAGAGTAGTTGGCTTGCATTCGGAGGATCGTAGGTTGATTCCAGCTTCCTCCAGTCACATGTCAATGTGCCCTTGGGCAAGGCACTTAACCCTAAAAAAATTCAACATCGTCCTACCGAGCCATGTTGGCTATCGGTGTATGAATGTGAGTGTGAATGGGTGAATGTGGCTTCAATGTAAAGCGCTTTGAGTGGTCAGTATGACTAGAAAAGCGCTATATAAGTTCAGTCCATTTACCATCTATGGCATAAGCGAGAGTTTGAAGTTAATTCCACTTCTACTCATCCTAATTCTATTTTAAAATTTTGCTTCCTTTATCTTCATCTTTGATGCAACGATAAAAAAGTACAGCGTCAAGGAGGAGAAATTAGACCAAAGGCCAGCAGCACAGATAATGATGCAGGGTCATCACAGGCAAGGAGAAATTAGAACTTGCTGAGAAAGTGTAATTCAATGACCGCAGACGGGTATCAGGACAGGTTTTTCACATATATTTTAGAACTACTCTCATTCCCACTACAAAGTATGTTTTGTCTATTATTTTAATACGTAGCCCATCAGGATCAGCCGTCCTTAACCATGTTATTTGGTTAATATTCTTTTGAACCTTAATCCTTCTCCGTTCCCACCAGATATTTTGTTGATTGTAAATCAGTCAGTGAATTTCATAACTTGTAAAAAAAAACGTGTTATCTGAAGAGGTGATCGGTCAATCGATTTTTCCAGATTGACAACAACAGACTGACATTGGAGCTAACTTATTTGTTTCTGGTGTGCAGGTGGCACCTTTTAAACACTCATTTTGTTCTTAGTAATAATGATCATTAATAACTTTCTCTGAACCACAATTAATATTGCTGATGACCAAGGGTGTTAGTTTGTTTTTAAAATTGCCGGGGACGTAATTATAAACTTGAATGCGGTTTGAGGATTGCTGGGGAAAGTTATTAAATATTTATTTAGCCTTTAAGTATTCATTCGTTTCATGTTTCATCTAGGCTGTTGGTTGGGAAGAATTATTAAAATCCACACCGTAGCACAACGAACAATGTTGGATATAATATATACTCGCACCAGCAGAATGCGCAACAATAAAACATGTTCCTTTTGCATCCCCAGCACTTTTCTGTGTGGAAAAACTTCAAATTTAACTTACAACAGACAGTCCTGCAATAGGCCAGGTAGCTACCTGTGGGTGATCCGCATAAAGTTGTTTCAGGTGGATAAAACAACAAAAGAAATGTCACGTCCCTGTTTATTTAATGAGAGACTGGTAGTGAGACAATATTGTTGTTGTAATGTTTTGTTTAAGAGTCCTATAGAGGAAAATGTTCATATGTTGTTTTGGGGGAGGGATCCGGAGGGAATTTTTTGCGCTGATGACGCAATGCTGTCACTATCTATTCCATCCAGCGCTTCAGGAATAAGAAATCAAGGTAAAGCCAGGGACTGTGGACAATGTTTGCTTTCTGCACAGTGATTTCTGCACAATATAAATTTCAGTAGCAGTATCCAAATAACGGAAGACTAATAATTCACCGCACTATAGTTAACTTTCACTAATGGATCAAGTTATTTTCCTTTTTGATTTTTTTCTACAGTTCATTTGTTTTAAGGCTGTAAAACCCCCTCGCTTTTAACATTTACTCACATTTCTAAATAGTTGTAATACTCACACCTTAGTAGATTTAAAACATAAAAGTATTAATACGCACTCTCCACCCCTGGGACATCAAGTGCGTCTCTCTCCACTGAAGGTCTTGGAACAGGTGTAGTGTCCTAGTGAGGAACATAATTATGGGCAGTCGTTTGTGCTGCTTGTCTGGATGAAAAGATTATTATAACGAGACATGATAAATTTGGCAAGCGCAGGAGACATGACAGGAGGAGATTCCCAACTGCATCCAATCATTTAGGACGCAGAACACAATGCGTGTTAGTACGCTGTAAAGAAAGCATTTAAATCGTGCTATTTAAAAAAATCCACGGAACAGCGAAGCAACGAAGGCTGGACCTGCGTTATAACAAAGGGACTGTATAGGCTAATTGCATTTTTTCCATCTTGAAGCGGGTACCAGTGACATTACAGGACTCCACCCATTAGCTGACTACCAGTCTTTTAAAACAGAGAATGTTGTAGCCTACTATATGAGCGGAAAGAAACATGACTGCATGAGAAAATGGATTGATTTAAATAACATTATGTTCAGATATTAATGCAGAAACTTTGATACAAGCACAAGTTGCTTATTCTCTATACCTCTTTGTGTTCAAGATTGCCAAAAGACCATATTAAATAAATTGTCCTTTCAATATAAAGCATCTAGTGCCCAATAGCTGCATTGACTACTGATTACTTCGACTATAGAGCACCATTCTGGTGAAACGATCTGTGGCTGTTGTTGAGCTGACCAATCACAGGCATTCACTCTCCGTAGACGGATAGTTTAAACATATAGCTCTACTCCGTCCTTCTTGTAAAGGTTACGGACAGACCTTGCGTCGACAGACAATGGTGTTGCGTCTAACCATTTTGACATAGACGGAGAAGTATAAACTAAGTTGTTTCTGCCCATTAGTTTTGTTTATTTGTGCTGTGTGTGTTTGCCACCCATCCAGTAAAATAAAAAAATCGTCTTGGTACGGAAATGCTCTATCCTATATTCAACAAAGTATTTGGAAATCATTGTATTGATCATTCACGTGTTTACGTTTTTTTCAGATGATGAAAAGGCTGCCTCGAACAGATTTTAGCTTTCGGAAGGAGAATGTGGTGAAAAGGCAGAGAGGCAATGGAGGTGGTGGAGATGAAACAGATAAAAGGGAAAATGTTAACAGCTACTGTCCATCCATTTTAGGATAAAAAGATGAGACCTTAGTCCCTTATGTTATGAAGAAACTGAATGGCATTATTACATTCACTATAGTCCACAGAATGAGTCATTTAATTTCTTGACAACTATGGCATGTATGCCAAAATTCAGCATACATTGAGCTAATAAGTATTTCATATTCTATTTCATGTCATTTCAGCAAATCTTCATGGACGAGTTCCCCTGATGCTTCAGTCAATGTCACGTTCCATGAATTTACTCACATGAGTGCACAAAAACACACATATCATATACACATTTTTTTTTACTGTAGTTTTAAAAAAAATATTACATTTAATTCAGTTTTGGCCTCCACTTTGTAATCAATGAGCATGGGATGACAAATGGTGCACCTCTGTAATTTTTAAAGTCTAGTCTGGCTCTCACCGTCTGAGATGGCGGCACATGAACTTCAGAGTGTCGTGGTTCGGAGGGGGCATGTTAAGCACTAGACACTTCAGCCGATCCACTTTATCCATGTGGTCAGTCATCTCTGCAACACAGAACAAGAGACATGCAAGGTAATTATCGCTCGCTTTTGTTTTAATTTCTGCACTTTAAGAGCACCTAAAACATAATTTACATATTTGCTGAAACTAACTCCACAAGAACCCGCTGTTCAATCTGATACAGCAGTATGTCCTTATCACATATCACCGCAGCGGTGTGAAAAGCAGAGAAGAAAAGTGCTGACTAATAAGAACAAATTAACTTGAAAAAAACAACAAAAAACTACAAATATTTATCTTAATGTGAAATGTTTTTCATAGGGTGTAATATTATATAATAGCAGATTATTAGCTACAACAAAGAAAGGTCAAAAGGAGACTGACATGAAATCAGAAAAGGCAAGATTAGACAGAGACATATTAAATGGATAGATTTAAATAGAGCTGTTTTAGTCAGAAACATCTCATGAGCTGTTGTATCTGATTTATAGTAATGTGTGGAATTATTTTACTGCAGAGCTGTGAATCATCAGCTTTTTGTAACAAACAAGTTTTTAGTCAGTTTACCACACTTCAATTGCTGCAGATAGTGAATAACGCGTTAGAAATTGGACAAATATAAATTAAAGCCCTACTTTTTAATTTCAAGAAAATGTTTGATCTCCGTATTCAGTCCCTTTGCAGCCTACAATGGCATTCAATAGCAGTACTTCAGGAACTCCAAACATTTCATTAAAGAGCCTTCAAATGAGTGCTATTAAAAAAAAAGGTCAATCCATTCAGAATTGATTCTTATAGAAATCGAACCAAATCAATTTTTAAGTTCAAAAATCGATTTTATTTTATTCTTTTTATAGTTTGCCCTTTTAACTGCTAAAATAGGAAGGAAAAGTCCAGACAGCCATTTCAAATCTTATGTCCTAAAGGGTTAATACAGTTTCCCCTGGTCAAAAGTTACTCACCCAGTGTTGCATCATTGAATAACAGGCATATGATTAAGATAAAAAACAAAAATCTTATTAGCACTGACCCACTATCACTATCAAACTGGATCACTTTCAAACTGGATCAGATTGAATTGGATCGAATCGGATCAAAATCATGATAATTGATTCTGATCTTGAAAATCTGAATCAAATCGATTCTTGAAATCTGAATCAATACCCAGCCCTACTTCAAATATGAATAGTTCTGATGTGAGTTTTAATTTCTCAGATTTTACATCCTCTACACTGGTTCCCTGCTCTATCCAGAATGTAATTTTGAATTTATCTCTTCCATTTAAAGTTCTGAATAACCAGTTCTTCGTCTGATTGTAGAGATCTGAATGTCTTATATGTTTCCCACAGAGCATTTCAGTATCAGACAGCAGGTCTACTGCAGGCCCGGACGGGGGATTGCAGCAAAATTGCAGATGGTAGTAAAATACCATCAGTTTGTTTTCTGGGATTAAAAATGCTTTAACTTGTATTTCCTCCTTCAGACCAATTCACAAATAAAAAATAAACACAAATATATTGACTATTAATTGGCTTCTTATTACATTGCTTTCAGGTTTTCTAAGACGAGCAAATATCCAAAGGATAAGCTAAAATATACTATAAGCACAAAAAAGCAAGCTATTAGTCTTTACTAATGTGAGTTTTCACATTGATATTAAGGTGCTAAAGTGATGCAAATCCATTAGGTCTTAAGAGAAAAGCATTCTGCTGGTACCTAAAGTTACCACCACCTGATCACACCTGATCACAAGGAACAGCCTCCCTGAAGACATGGACATTGTTGAAAGTATTTCTAGCTTTCTAAAAGCAAATTAAATCTTATTTTGATTTCAATGCCCTTTATTATAAATTTTTATGTCCAGGCTTATTTCACCATCTTATATCTCCTTCAAAATGACCTGTTGTTTCATGTTTTGTCTCAGTTCACTTGTCATATTCTTAAATCCTATTCACAATGTTTATGTATACTCATGTCTACATTTTATCTGACTTTCCATTGTAGTTGTTGATTATTATTTTCTTATTTACCTAGATAGGCATCTGTTGGTTTGATTGTTTAACGTTTGCATGTAGTTCCTTAGTTTCTAACTTCTGCAAAGTTCTTTGTGCTACATTTGACTGTGTGAAAGCTGAATTTGAAAGTTTTTTTAATTATAACTGAATTCAATTTAACATTATTTAACTCAATTTAAACTGAATTTGGCCAAATTTAACTGAACTGTATTATATTGGATTGATATTTTTGGATGGTCTGAGATTATTACTGCTGTGAATTGGTGCTCTCTTAATATGACAAAAAACTGTTTTGTAGATTTATGCCATATTTCTTTTAAAGAAAAGAGTAGAACGGAAGGTTTTAAGAAGTAAATGGGGAGAAATAAACAAATGTACTGAATTTCAGTCCCTTCATGTCATCTGTAGCAAAGAAATAAAATAAACTGTATGAATAAGATAATTAGAATGGAAAAAATAAAATAGAAAAACTTTCTGAACCCGAAAGGTTACAGAAATGTATCTTCGACACGGCTCCACATCATCTTTATGCACGCATACGAAGCAATAAAAAAGACCTAAGACCACATGGGCTATATAAACAAACATTGTTTATAAAGCCTATCCTCTATAAACCATCAAAGCCCAGTTTTCGTCGGTATAAAATTATAACTCTCCCAGAACTGTTTTATGGCATCCACTTATCTTTTAATATACAGCACTGCCTAAAATGTGCTAAAAATAGAAATCTATTAACTTTTTCTGTATTTGCTAACGTCTTAAGGTTTCTAAACAAAGTCCGAAAAAATATTTAAGGGGGGAAGACATGCATTATTTCATTAAGGACAAAAGAAGGCTGTAAACTACAAACAACATCACTGTCCCTTTCAAGTAAACGATAAGGTAGACAACTCAGGGGTGTGCAAAAAACTAAACAAAACCTAAACAGGTTTGTGGATAACTGAAACTAAAATGGAACAGCAGAGTCAAGAAGGATTAATTGAAGTTCCTTCGAAGCTAAATAAATATTATTTATATACAAAGGAGACTTTCCATCACATAGATGGTGACAGATTTTTACAACCAAGACATAGTGTGGTCAAAAACGAACATCTTACTGATCCAAATACCGTCTTACCTCAATTTTTCCACCCAATAATCCAAACCTCAATGTATCGATGATACCAATATAACCAGCATAGATTGTGCTCAACTCACTGACATTAGAGCACATTCTGTACCATATGTGCATTGCAAACTCAAAAGAGGTCTTAAATAACAGTTCAGGGGTCACAGCATATTTATATCATATTTTTAATCTCATAATTTGATGGTGACGAAGTCAGAAAACCTTAAAGTGAACTCTGTCCTGGTTCTGATTCATCAAGAGAAAAAAAACAGTGCCTATTCATTATGAAACAAGCTGAGAAAAAACAAACAGAGATTCAATCAAAATATATCCTGCGCAGGTGGTCTGGTGGGTTAGATGCGTCAGAAGATGATTTTAGAAATAACTCAATACAGATTTAAAATACTAAACATGTCATACAAATTGTCATGAAAAAGCTATAGAAAAAAGTTACACTAAAATGTTTCAGATAAAAAATGCAGCTAAAGTAAAAAAAAAGGTAAAGTAAAAGGGATCAATGTTTTTTAAAGTTTTTACTGAGAAAAAATCCTAAAATGTAAAAGTAAAGTAAAAGTGTTTGTCTTTCTGCTGTACTGTGATACCCTCACAGAAAATCCTGTGCAGAACTAAATACTTTTTAGTAAACAGCATCACCACTTCATGCAATTTAATCTCAATATAAACATAAATGTTTTTTCACAAAAACATTAGTGAACAAACAGAAGCATAAAGAACAAGGAACACTGCAGATACAGTGGGGCAAAAAAGTATTTGGCAGACAATCAGTGTGAAAGTAGTCACACTCCCAAAACATGAGAGAGATCTGTAATTTTTATCATAGCTATACTTCAACTATGAGAGAGAATGTAAAAGAAAATTCAGGATATACATTGTATAATTTCAATATAATTTATTTTTTTATAAAAGGTGCAAAAAATAAGTATTAAATACCTATAACTAAGTAAGAATTCTGGCCCTCACAGACCTGTTACTTTAAGAAGATCTTCTATCCTCCACTCATTACTTGTATAAATGGCATTTCTTTGAAACCCATTATTTGAATAAAAGACACCTGTCCACACCTTCAAACAGTCAGAATACAACATCCACAAAGGCCAAGACCAGAGAGCTTCCCAAAAACACCAGGGACAAAATTGTACACCTGCACAAGACTGGCAGCTTGGTGAGAGAAAAAAATCAACCGTTGGAACAATTTTTGAAAATGTTATAAATAGTAATCTCTCTCAGTATGGGGCTTCATGCAATAATCTCACCTCATGCGGAACCTGATTTACCTGAAGATAGCTGATACCACAGTAACAAAGGTTACTATTAGTAACACACTACGCCGTCATGAATTAAAATCCTGCAATGGTCAAGGTTAAGCCAGGCCCATCCAAAGTTTCTGGATGATCCAGAGGAGGATTGGGAGAATGTTATATGGTCAGTTTGGACCAAACTAAAACTTTGTGGTATAAATGCCACATACTGTGTTTGGAGGGGGAGCAATGCCAAGTTGCATTCCAAGAACACTGTACCCACTGTGAAGCACGGAGTGGAAATATTATGCTTTGGGGCTGCTTTTCTGCAAAGGGACAGGACAACTGATCCGTATTAAGAAAAGGATGAATGGGCCAATGAATGATGACATTTTGGACTAAAACTCCTACCATCAGTGAGAGCATTAAAGATGAAATGTGTCTGGATCTTCCAGCATGACAATGACTCCAAACACACAGACGGGTCAAAGAAGGAGTGGGTACGGAAAAAGCATTTCAAGGTCTTCGACCAAAATCTGATGCAGAATCTGTGGAGGGAGTTAAAGTCAAAACACCACAGCTCTGGAGAAGATCTGCATGGAAGAATGGGCAAAAGTACCAGCTCCAGAGAGTGCAAACTTGGAGAAGACATACAGGAAACATTTGACCTCTGTCATTTAGGAAAACTCTTGTTATTGAACAAATACTTATTTTTCTACACCATTACACAAATAAATATATTTTTTTAAATCATACAATGGGATTTCCTGGATTTCGTTTTAGTTTTTTTTTTGGCTGCAAAATACTTTTTTGCCCCAGTCTAGGTTAGGAATAAACCTTTGGAGAAGTGTTGAACATCTCAAAGAGCACTGTGTAATCCATCACCTGAAAATAGAAAGACTTTGACACAACTGAAAACCTGTCTAGACATGGCTGTTCATCTAAACTGACAGACGGGTTAAAGAGAGCTTCAACCAGATCCACATATTAAGAGGGATAATCTGTCGAAAGGACAATTATTAGTTATCCACTCCACAAGTCTGGCCTTTATGGGTGGCTGACAAGAAGAAATACATTGTTGAAAGAAAACTAGGGATGCATAGATACTGGTATCAGGGCCAATACTGTTCTAATGTACTCGTATAGGTAAGTTAACCGATACCATGAACCGATACTTATAATGTGGAAAATGCAATAGTTTTACGGAAAATTTTTATTTTTCATTTGAAATTTTAGGTCTTATGGTTATTTTCATTGGTATTTTATTTCTTATCTAATTGATTATATATTTTTTAACAAGCAGGGAAGAAAAGGAAACATGTCTTCCAATTTATTGCATTTTTTTTTTGTGTGGTAGAAGTATCAGCGCTGGTACGTGGTACTCAGATCCAAGTATCGGTATTGTGCCGGTTTGAAAAAAGTGCTATCGTTGCATCCCTATTCAGAAGTGATGTTGGACAAACAGCAAACACCATGGAAGGAGATAGTCTGATCAGATAAGAATGAAACTGAGCTTTTGTTAAACAGGTGAACCCTAAATAAAACACTCTGTTGGCAGCATCATGCTGCGGGATGGGAAATAGAATCCAAGCATTTTCATATATTCACCCAGCAGACTTGCAACTCTTTTTATAGCTGAATGTGTTTCAACAAAGTACTGATTCTGTGGGGCTGCATGCAATTTAAATTCTATACTTTCCCTTGTAAAAACAACCCAACAAAAAAACAGAAATAAAGTAAAATCATGTGTCACGTTCCTTCCACATTTGTGTTTGTCAATCACGTAAAATCCTCATAAAATACATTGATGTTTGTGGCTGTAACATGGGAACATGTTGAAACATCAGGAGGTTGTATATACTGTTGTAAGACACTGTATTTCAATTTCTCTTTGATGGACCAATTAAATACGATTTTCACTTTACATCACTCCTAAGTTTTCAATGAAAGCTTACATAAACTATGCTTTTTATAATATAAGCCATGTGACAGGGGACTGAAGGCGGCCACTTACTGACTGTCTCCACGATGTCGGTGAAGAAGCCAAAGGGAACAAGTGGTTCAGGAAGCTCGCGGAAAAAAAGTTTTAAAGCTCCCGTGACGACATGGATGTCCTCCCACTCGCTCTCGTCCAAATTCAGCTTCTCCTCTGAGACAAGGAGGGAGATTAGAAAGGAGAGGGAGGAGGAGACGAAAAAGAAAAAAAAACCAGACAAATTAAGTCAGAGGAAGTGAATGAAAGAGGAAAAGAGAAAGAAAGAACCATTTGATGACAGTAACGAGTTAATTCTCTTCAGGGCTGATGCGTAACAAGCAGGCTGTTAGCTGCAGGACGGAGATAGGGTAAGAAAAGTAAAACTCCTCCGCTTTCATACACACACACTCCTCTGACGTTGAAGCACACTGGTGTTTTAACAAGTCTGACTAATTCTTCTCAAATTGGACAAAAAAGCCAAGCGCCTTCAGGAACAGCAACTACAACAATTCTGCAAAGAGAAGCATCAGTCAGAAGCACTGCTGTGAGGCGCAAGCATGTAAAAAACAGACAGCTCTCTGCTCTCCCCACTTGGTGGCGCCCCTGGACTGTGTGTTAACTCTGTACAACCTGCTGCATGTTATTACATCAGAAATCTTGAAGCACAGAGGCCTAAAGGGACACACATACATCAAGCAAACAGTATCACAACAACGACAAAAGAGAGAAAAAAAATGCTACTCTGCTCCCGTCTGCACGGCAGCTCAGCTCTGCTATAGTCAGCTCTCTGGGTGGTCATTGTGGGGACTTTTCCCCTCCACTGAGGCGTTCACGCTACATACAGCGCACGATACACAAAACACAAAGCAAGCTGAGTTAGAAGTGAAAGCTGGACGATTTTGTTCTCCCTCTGCCTGAGTCTACCTTGTACCAGGTCCGCTGGGAACATGAATCGGCCGTCTGTGGTCAGAGCTCGTTCTGCAAAAAGCAAGAGTTACTCAGACCGATTTCTGCTGCGTCCGCTTTATCAACACGGATGCTGTGTAGTGCTGGTGAGGTAGTTACAGATTTCATTCAGTTTAAGAGTCACTTTTACATCTACGAAATATCTACAATCATTGTTATAAAAACAGTAAACCCTCTTTAATTGATAGCACTTCCCTTTTTTTGTACATATATAAAACATTTTCTATGTTAGATTGATCTCTGGTTAATAAATTGCCGACTTTTTTATACCTTAGGTTGGATTTAAATGTTTAAGAGTGGGTCATTTTGTGATAAAATCAAACAGGTACCTGAGGGCGTACTTTCTTTGAACAATTATGGTGTACTTTTAAATAACAGCTGTATTTCTGAGAAGCAATTCAATTTCATTGTCATTGATGGAATTATCAGGAATTCACACGTGGCATTTGTCCCTCCTTCCCTTCATCCTCACCATGGTCCACCAGAAAGCGAAGTTTCTGAATCACAGCCAGGTTTCCAGAGACTCTGTAGATGCCATCAGTGTCCAGTCCTGCAATGCATCACACACACAAACAGATTAGACACAAAGGTTAGACACTGTTTACAACCTTCTGATTGTACGGAGGTCCTCCATTCTGTCTGACAATTCTGGCAGATACCAAAGTTACCACTGATGTGAATCAATAAGTCATTGCACAAATGAAGAGTGCTGCATTGCATAAGTTATTGAAGCTGAGAGACAAAGTGGAGCTGAGAGAAGTTTCACTGTTCAGTAATCCAAAATGGGGAAAAAAAAGATGTTACATGATTGCGTGACTTCCTCTGAATACCTTGAGCATCGTCTTAACATTTCATCACTTGTCATTTTGTGACAAACGCCCAACAGAGTTATAGCACAAAATGTCTTCTGTAAATTAGTATGTATATAAAGAGATGGATATTGCCATTTAATACTTTTCTAACTGTGTTTTTTTTTAAGATATATGTTACTTTAATTTGCGATCCAACAACTATTTGAGTGAGTGATTAAGTCATCTGAGACACTCATTTTAAAGATTTCAACAACGATTCACAGGAAATATTGTTGAAAAGCCATTTACAAGACAAATGGTTATATTTCAAGGAAAAGGAGACAAACTAGTAAGCAGTCCAAATAACTGTGAAGCATGGATGTGACACTGTCATGCTGGGTGGGTGTGAAAGTAGATGGCAATATATGCAAAGAAATGTCTATAAAAACTGAATCAAAGCCAAAAGACATAATTTAAAGGTTGTGCACAAGCTGTCTTCAAAACAATGACCTGAGGCATATGATCTAGTTACTTACAAAGTTAATGTTATGGAATACAGATTTCTCTTACCGTAGTTACATCAGTTCAAGAAGAAGGACACAAATTCCAGCAAACTAATTAAAGAAACGTGATTTTTTTTTAATGATTGATTGATTCGATATTTTTTTCATGATTCAGACAAACTTAAATTGTAGTGCGGGAGTTGTGAAGACCTTTATATTAAAAAACGAAACTGGTTGTTTTTTCTTATCATCTGTGACAGTAAAATTAAAGAAATTAACGCTGTAGTGGGGAATCTATTCAGACTTTTCACCTTTTGTGTAATTACTCATTTATCCAAGCAAATACGCTTTTTTAAACCATTAAAAATCAGGGGGGGATTATATCTATTTTATTTCTCGTAGGTATTTGATGAGATTAGAAAATATATATTTATCTCACTTTATAGAATTGGTTACATCACAGCCTTAAAAGCCTTGAACTCACAAACCTACTCCCTTGACATATTTAATTAATCAAAACCAGGTTTTAAAATCCCAACGGTTGTTTCTTCTTTTGTCCATGAAATATTCATTGCTGCATTGTTTCGAAATAAGTCAATTTTATCTCATTTATCTCTCTCCCAGGCTGGCAGCTGTCAAGAGATCTTCTCCGGATCGCAGCATTGTTATTTTTGCTCTCTGTTGGGCCATCACTACTATTTTTAGCAGCTACACTTTAGAGGATTTATGGCAGAAATCTGTAAAAGCAGTGGGCTCAGAGTCGCTGTCAGCTGATGCAAAAAACAGATTTCAGGACATTTTATTTTTTTTCTCGGTTTCCACAGTCAGCTGTGATCACGTGTTTTCAGTGACTGTACCTCTCTTCTCCACAGCATCTGTGCAAAGTCTGACGAAGCGAGGGACGGTGCTCCTTTCTCTCTCACAGAGCATCTCCAGGCGGCAGCCAAACACCTGATCTAAGGGGCGAAGACAGATGGACACAGGCTGGTTTTTTTAGTGTTGGTGAAAAAGGGTTTTCTTTCATCATGTTAGAGCTACAAGACGAAGTTAATCTTCTGAAAACAACTTTCAAGGGGGAAAGAAACCCCCTCACATTTGATTCAGTTCCCAGCAGACATGTTTGCTCTCTCTAGATGATGCAATTCAACTTGTGCACTGTACTCCATAAACTATAGAGTAACTTAATCGTGTAGTACCAATATCCAGCTACAGTGGAAGAGTTTATTTTAAAGTGATTCAGCTAGTAACAGCATCTAAACTCACAAGAACATTATATATCATCTGCCTTTGACTTTAGAAGTCACTCTTCCAAATAACTTACTCTTAATGCAAAATGTAAGTGGCTTCATCACTTCTCACATTTTCAACAGTAAACCTAAAATGGTGAATATATAATGCAAATTTCAAAATCAGCCTCTCTGTTGATTTTGATAGGAGATAAGTCGATTTAAAATACATTTTCTGACACAAAGAGAACGTTGGGAGGCAAGTCACTTTAAAATGAAAAAGCAAGACCATGTAAGAAAGATGATTGGTTTTCTCGAATTGTAGAAAGTGGCAGCCTAGTGTTAGTTCGATTAGTTTCTTGATGGCCTTTAATGGCCTTGTTAGAGATTTGTAAAAACAGATTTGTTAATATTCATTGGCAACATAAAAAAAAAGATGGAGTAAGCATGCGCACTTTCCCTAAAAGATTTTCTCTGCAGGAAAAGCAGGAGAGATTTCTAAAGAGAAATTAGTGGAAAAAGTCAGATCTGAGCAGAGTTCATGGAATGGCCGGCAGATCGGATGAGCAATAAATCAGCAGGCAAACTGTGGATTCAACAATGGACATTTGAGGCGGGGAAGCACATTGTTACTCAGTTTATATTATTATTGTGCTTTTTTTTCTCTTTAGCTGCACCCTGAAGTTGGGAAATTACATCAATATAGTAATGTGTCCCATTATAATGATGATCTATAACTCTGAGAGACCGACAATTTACACAAAAACGGGAGTTAAAGTAACCTCAAAGCAACCAGAATCCACTTTGTGGACAGACTCAGTCTTCCTCCCTGTCCATAAAAAGTTGACTATAAGCCACAAGGAAAAAGATTATTCTCAGCTCATCTTTATCATTGCTTATATTGAATATTTTTGTTATACATATATTAAAAAATATTACAATTTGAATTTTCCTGAGGTATTTTATACTTAATACTTAAGTCATAGATAATTTCATATATATATATATAGATATTGCCTTTTTATGTCTTAATTATAAGAGACATACAGATAACGTATTGAGAAAAAGCACTCTTCTGGGTTTTTTGTATTATCTATCTATCTATCTATCTATCTATCTATCTATCTATCTATCTATCTATCTATCTATCTATCTATCTATCCAACCAATGAGATTTTTTTTAAATGCCTAACAAATCCAAATCATTATGATATTAAAAATAGCTACAAAACTGTACATTTCTCTCTTCTAGAGAAACCTGCCTAACTGAAGTTGTTTTGTAATGTAAGAAGCTGGCTCTAATGACCATGTTTCCTCAAGGGGATCTGAAAGGATATACATGTGTATCTGTATTTGTAGAGCAGCCATTATGATTTTTTTTTTTTTTAGCAAAAGTTCTTATTAATTTCACCCAGCATCTGAAAACAAAGGCTAGATGAAGTGTTGCAGTATATTCCTCTGAGAGCACTTGGATCACGGTTTATTAAATGGTTCGTAAAAAACATTTTAAATAGTATTAATGCCCAATTTAGCTTAAAGAAGGATGAATAAATGATGTTTTGTTACTAGTGTAAAAAAAGTTACTTAACAAATCAGGAGGATTGCATCACACAATCACAGGGGAAGGTGGCAACACTGCAGGATAAATGCTGACACTTCCTGCCTGCCATCATAACTTTAATCTGCTTCACTTAAATAGCACAATTTCTTTATATAACTTTAGAAGAATCTGGTGATTCTGCTTTAAGGCTAATATCTTGTAATAATAACACATAAATTCATGATCCCCCACCTATACTTTTGAATAAACAGTGCAGTACTTCAATTTTAAGACAGAATTCTCACCTTTAATGAGCCCTTTCTCCTGCAGAGCCTGCAGAGGAGGTCTCTTCAGGATCAACTTCTTCAACCGGGTCTTCACTCTTTTCCTTTCTGTATTTTCCAGGTTGGATGCAGAGCGAGGGACTACACAGGGAGAAGAAGAGGAGGCAGGAGAGAGGGAAGACAAGGAAGAGGAGGTCAGCGCGGGGCGTTCAGCTGCAGGCCAGGAGAACAGAGGAGGGGGGATGGTGGTGAGAATGAAAAGCGGGAGCGCCGGTCGACGGCGGAGGTGAGCCAGGACTGACGGTGGGATTATCTGCCAAGGGGGCTGAGCTAAAATATAGGTGGGTTTGATGGAGGAGATTATGGAGGTCAGGATAGAGGGATACAAGAGGCCTGCATGGACGTTCAGAGAAAAGAGTGATGAGGCTGAGACAGGCTGTGAACTACATAGCAGGGCAGGAATGGCAGGAAGAAGGCTATTATGAGTTGATCAGAGGCAACAGATGGTCACGACTTACGAGAATTTCTCCTCTCGTCCTCGTCACCGCTGTGGTCAAGCATCTCCACGCTGCCAGCTCTCCTCAGGGAATACTGAAGGACATTATCTAATGGATTTTCCCGATCCTAGGGAGCAAACAGGAAGGTCAATATTGAATAACACAGTACAAAGGTTACAAAAAAAATAATGTACGTATACTTTGCTTCCAAGCAACGCAAAAAGCTCTCAGATATCCAGAAAGCCTGAAAAACTATTAATTAAGACTGACTTAGAAAATCTATTTTACTATTTAACCCCATCTAATTTTTGACATTGTGTGACATTACAACCAACTAACATTCTATTAACTCAAACCCTGAAGTGAGAAAGCTAAACATTTATTGCCTCCATTGTTGGTGGGGGATAACAGATCCAAAACCAACGTGGTCCAGTGTTTTCCTTGACATCCTCTTAAGAAACAAAACGTTCCTGGTGGATGTTGGATGACCTGTAGGTTGCAGACCATTCATGTGAAACAAGTTAACAAACCATATAGGGATTGCTGAGAATTACACGACGCAATCTTCTGTGGTTCTCTAATTTCTAAATTAAACAATGTATTGTAATAACTCTTCTTGTAAAGTGCCTTGAGATGACATCTGTTGTGAAACTGCGCTATATAAATAAACTGAATTGAAAATTGAATTGAATATAATTATTAATTTATTCGTTTTTTCATTTACACCATTTAATGCATTTTATTTGGGTTTTTATGTGACTGACAAACACAAAGTAAATTATTTTGAAGAGGAGAGGAAATAAATGTTTTACAATGTTTATAACAAGCAATTTTCATCTACGCTGAATACTTTGTTGTACAAATCTTTTGTCTCCACCATCTTTGTGCATCTAGAGAGGGAAATGTTTCATTCTTCTTTGTGACAAAACTTAAGTTCATAGATGGATGGAGTTAGTTCTTAAAAATATTTTGGTTTTGACACAGATTCCAAATTAAATTTATGTCTGGACTTTGACTGAGCCCTTCTAACTAACACATATGTTTGGATCTAAGCTGTTCCCTTAGAGCTCTGGCTGGATATTTAGGGTTGTTGATCAGCTGAAAGAGAAAGCCTAAAGCTCAGTTTCAAGTCTTTTACAGCTCCAGCTCAGGATTTTGATACATAAAAATTATTATATAATTTCTTCTTAGTGTATTTTACATTTCAAAATTCTGTGCTGAACAGGGATAAAAATAAACGTAACAGTATTCAAAGAATAAAGTCCATTACATTTAAAAAAAAGTGAAACACACAAGTTTTTAAAATGTATTTTAAAGGTCTCTGTGGTCTGTGGACCAGTTTCTTCCCCTCTGCTGTCGGAGTCATAAATAATGACCCTAAGACTGTTCCCACCACCTGCTGTGTATGAGTCACATGACCCATATTGTGTTCGTCTACACCTGTCGGATTTGCACTGCACTGATGTATATACAGTATCAATCTGTTTAGCACATTTTATTTGTATTCTTTTATTTTTATTTAAGTGTTTGTCTTTCCGTATGTTTGCAAAAAGTACCGCATCAATTCCCAATGTTGTAAATCTGCCCAACATTTACCAATAAAACCTTTCTGATTCAGATTGACGTTAATTAATTTCATACAACAGGAGCTACTGAACCGAAGGTCTGGCCCACCAAATTTTATTTAGCTTCATCCAACTTCCTCTTGAGTCTGACCAGTCCCTGTTAAAGAAAAGCATGTACACAGCATTATGCTGCCTTCACCAGCTGCTACTATATATTATATGGCCGTTATTATGGCTCTTTCCGCATGAACGGCAGAATACAGAAATGTGACTTTCATGGCCTTTTTTTACCCACCACCCTTTTATAAAGGTCAGGTTTGTTGATTGCACAAATACAAGTTGCCCTGACAACAGATACTCCCACCTGAGCTCAAATTTGGATTTTCAAAGACATTGACAACCATGTAGGTAATTTCTGAAGACAACTGGCTGCACTGTGTTTCCTTCTGATGTATCAGAGTAATAGTGGCAGAACACAAATATATGTTGCATTTTTCAGATCTTTATTTGAGGAAATAATTGAACTTCATGCAACATTTTTATTTCACCTCACAATAATGTACTGCTTGTGTTGGTTTATCACAAAAAATCCAAATTAAACACACTGAAAGTGGAGGTTGTAAATGACAAAATGTGCTCATCTTTAAGGGTGATTACTTTTGCAGGCCTTTTACAGCAGAGAAAACACATTTTTGAAGGCCCAAAGGATTTTATACTTTCTTAAATGGCTGAATGTATATTTATTCAATTATAAGTAGAGATACAAATTTCTTAGATTTAGTACTTTCGAGTACTTTTACTTATGCCATGGAAAGCGTAGCTTGGGCCTCTGTCCTGCTCCTTTTTTTATTCAAATTTAACTTAAAAAATAACTTGACAACAACATGCACCTCAGATTTAGTTTTTCAAAAAGTGAGGAAGGTTGAGGATTAGTTTATAGTGACATATGAAGGTTAAGAACCTTTCAAGACGCATATCTCAGACTGGGCTGAAGAACATGCGTGCGGTGTAATAGTGTTCAAAAGAAAGAGTTCCTCAATCATCTGTATTTAGAAGATGATAGAAAAAACAACCATCTGCCTGTCCAGCCTCTCTGCGAAGACACAGAATTGTGTAGCCAGAAAAACATGTCACCAAAACCATAAATCTGTATCTCACTAATCACTCTGAGCTGATCACACCAAGGGTCCGATCCTTGATGTAGTTTTTTTTTATTACTCAAATTAAAAACAAGTCCCAACCTTTATTTCTCCTTCTCCTTTCATTTGAACTCTTAGAATTCATTCACACCCAGACCGTTTTAATTTTGTAATAAAACTACAGCATGAAAAAAGAAATGCAAAAACTGGAGCACTACCTGCTTGGTCAGATTTTTTGGAGCTGTACCTTAAGCATAAGGCCAGTGTGGTGAATCCTATTTAAAATTACACATCCATACTGGATCTGCTACGACAGGTATCTCCACACTTTCCCATGCCATACCAAGAACCAGATAAACTCTATGACCACTAGTTTTGTGAATGCTTAAGAGACTCAGAGGAATCTCAGTATATCTTGTGTAATAGGGAGCCCCCTGTGCATTTGATATGCATGAGTCAGATTATATTTTTAAAACCACTGAATTGAAAGGATCAACATCTGTCATGTGCCTCTGTATTGAATTTTTAATCCACAAAATACCTCACAACCCTGGTATAACCTTGTTGTTGTTGAGAACTGGGCAGTTATTGAAAAAAAGAGAACCTGAAATATGTGTATGAAACCTGAAAACCTGTAGAAACTGAAAAAAAGAAAACTAAAAAATATTAAAAACCAATCAAACATATCAATACTTTAAGAGGATCTCCAAGTCTCTAAGTATGATCTGGTGCTACAAGTAAACACAACTTCAAAGCTGAAGCAGACAACAGTCTGAATGTGACTGTTCGTATGCTAAGGGAACCATTTTTAAGTAGCAGGAAACCAGTATGGCCACTAATAGAGAAGTGGTTCAGTTCAACTTCAGGCTTATATGTGTGCGTTTATCTCACCAGCCTGACGATGACATTCTTGATGGTGCTGTACCACTCTCTTATCAGAGAGTCAGTCTCTGACTGCAGCAGGAACTCGTTCCCGGTGATGGTCCGCAACTAAAACAGACAAAAAAACAACATTATGTGGAAAAGGGTGGTTTTATTTGATTTAACAGAAATAACAGCAATTTCAGACAGGTTCGGCTAAATTTCGCTGGAAATAAGATTTAAACTGATCATTTTTACTCTTTTTAGGTAATTGGAGAATCATCAAGTCACTCTTAATTTCCTCCTGGACAAGTGACAGTTTTCTTCCAGGAATTATATTTTTGCCAGAAAAAATCCCTGAGAAAATTTAACTGTACTGCACTATTAGAGAGCAGAGTGTTTTTTACCTTAAAGACATTTTTCTTGCTGGACAGGTCGTTAGCCCAGTTCAGCTGAGCTCCCCTTAAATCCACACTGCTCTCTGGACGGCTGTTTCCTGGTTTCTGAATATGAATAAGAGGCAGAGAAATCATATGTTCATTTTCTCTTTTCTACATTATCAGAATAAAGCCAATCAGTGTCTGAAAGATTTCTTCCCCTTTACACTTAAGGGGACAACTTTTTCCACCACTTTTTCCAGTCTGTATTATCTTAATTATATAGTATCTAAACTTTACTTTTAACTAAAATGCTGTGAATTATTTTTTTGTTTGTCAGTAATCCATGCAGTGTACATGCACTGCTCTCTGTTGCATGCTCACACTGTATTGCAGGGTTAGCCTGATTAAAAACAGAAGTATGTCTGAATTTTGTTTTTTTTAAATGTCATATATAATGCCAATTGTCATTTTGGTCATATTTTGGTCATTTTGGTCATATGCAATTGGTATTGCATATGATTACTACATTTTACTAATTGGACTACAGGAAGGTTAACCGCTACGTGAGAAACTAATGAGGATCCACTAGGATCATGTGTGCTCAGCGTAGCTTCACCAGGTGTAGATGTGATGAGAGCGAAGTGAGTTATGATGCATCTTATGGGGAAAAACAGCTAAATATTTACATAACTATCAGGTTTATGGCCATTAGAGTGTTAATTACTCTTAATTTATATTGTGTGTGAATAACATTTTTTGTTTGTCCATAATAAACTCATGTTGAATGTAGTAGTGCAAAATCAAGACATGCTTTCTAGAAGTGCTAAAAATAGATGCTAAAATAGTCGGAGGAAAAAAAATTTGATTAGTAAATCACACTGCTCTGCGCCTGGAACGCCTACTTCTTTGCCTGTTCTCCTCACAATATTTTGCGTCTTCTTACAGAAATGCCCAGATTGCATACTTATCAAGGGCAAATGCGCAAAATGGATTGCGTGCGTCTTGCTGTGGGTTTAACAGGCACAATGCGCTCTGTGCCGTGTTGATAGATCAGGCAGAGCCTGCTTTTGTGCTGCTGTGTGGTTTGCACAAACTGTTGATAGATCAGGCCCTAAGTATTATACTAGAAACTTCCAAATTTGCTGTACTTTTAATATTACTTTTGCAGTGGATTAACATTAAAAGGAAGCAAGTGCAGGCTAATGTGTAGATAGAAGGCAAATGCCCAATGCACTATTGAAAAGAGGACCCAACATCACCATGTAAAGAGTCAAACTAATGATTAACAAAACTTAAGCAGAGTCAAGAAGAAACAAAATCAGGGACAGTGGGGACAGTTTTTGTGTCCGATTGCTCTCACAAGTCAAAGCTCAGCTGCAGCAGTCATGACGTTTTTAGACCAGGGAAGGTGAAAGTCCAGCGTTCCAAGTAGCAATTTTAACCTCTGCAGGCTTAAAGTTTATTTTTAATTTTTTTCAACTCGTTATTTGAGATGCAACGATTATGGTGCGTTCACACCGCACACTTTTGTCACAGTCAAACAACGCTCACAAATCGACATGTACATTTTTAGGCTGAAGATTGCAAAGCGCGTGGGCGGGCCTTTCTCTGGCAGATGTTTTAAACACGAGCGGATCGTGTTTGGCTAGACAACGTTGATGTCTCACTACAGTGAGGTGCTCTGATTGGTTGACACACTGAATCAAGAGCTCATCAGGAGCTCAGCTAGCTGAAATTCTGCTTTGTTTGCGCTTTAAACACAGGAAAAACTTGAAAAGTTGATGTGGCCAATGCACACAACGCCCCTCCGATGGCCTCAACCATAGACTTTACATGTAATCTTGCCGCTCTTGACGCTGACGTTATGGGTGGTGTGAACGCACCATTACAGTGGCTCACAGTGGCCAATTTCTTGAGCTGCCAAAATCAATTTAGGGCAATTCTTTTATTCTTTAAGAACTGTATTTTTCAATTATTTCAAAACAAAGACAACATAAGTACAAACAGGATTATTTTAAAATGTCTAAGGATTTCCCATGTGAATTAACACCATTTTCATGATTGCGAAACCTAAAGAGGGTTCAAACTTATCTTAACTCTGTAATCTTAAAATGGCTGCCAGCCTTTTCAGATGCAGCATGTTCACTGCCAGACAAAAGTTAAAGACATTAAAAAGACAAAACAAGCACTGAGGTAAGCTGTGTCCTTTTCAGATTTCATTATGTGTTTACTGATTGAAAAAAAGATTTGATCTTTAATTTTCCAGCCGGCTCTGTGACGGCCTGTTCAGGGTGGAACCTGACTCTCACTCTTAGGCCCTGTCCACACGTAGCCGGGTATCTCAGAAAACGGAGATATTTTTCTACGGTTTGGCCTGTTATCCACACGTAGCCGGAGGTTTTCGGCACCAAAAACGAAGCTTTTTAAAAACTCCGACCAAAGTGGAGATTTGCGTTTTCTCCGTTTTCAGTATCTGCGTGTGGACGGTGAAAACGGAGTTTTAAGAGCCGCAACGTCACTATCCGCTACAAAAATGCTCCAACACCACATGTGCGACCTGTGTTAACTCTCGAAAACAGCATTTATTTCCTCAGAGCTGTGTTGGTATCATCCATTGTTAAAGCGCGTCTTGTTTGTTTGCTTTTATAAGCTGTATGACTGCTGCGTGCCGAAGAGAGGATATAAAGTTTCTCTTGGCGGATAGGACTGAGGAGAACTACTGCGCCCTACAGGTTTGCCACGTCTATGAATGTGCTGAAAAACGCATTTATCCGGTTACGCGTGGATGGAGATTTTTTTTTCAAGGAGCAGAGGAAAATCTTCGTTTAAAAAAAAAAACCCGGCTACGTGTGGACATGGCCTTAATGATCACTGGAGACCAGCTTCCCCAAGATACTGGAAGCGGATGTATCCAATGAATGGAGTGATAGATCATTTTCAGCTGGCTGTGCACAATTTAGACTCAATAAAGGTGACAATTTTCAGAAGCTCTTCACCTATAAATGTCGTGATGATGTCTTAGCGAATCACTATTTTGAATGCTTAATGTATTTATCAATAAAATCACTGAGCAGGGTGGGCAAATCCAGTCCAGAAAGGCTAGATCCTTGCAGGTTTTAGGAGTCGCTCTGCTCCCATCCACCTAATTCAGATGGACAAATCATCTCCTCAGCCTGTTAACAAGTTTTTAAGGTGCTTGACAATGAACACTATTGTCAAATCTGATGTGTTAAAAAAGGGTGACATTTAAAACTGGAAGATAGTGGCCTTTTGAGAAAAGGAACCACCCTGACACAGAGGAAGGATTTCAAACTAAAGATTGTAATTAGGTGCAAGGAGGCAGAACACTTACTGTACATAGAACATGTTCTTCGAGATGAAAAAGGAAATAAAGCTTATAGTTCGGATGAGAACTAACAATAAAAATGCCAGTGTTCTAAAACAATTTGAATTTATACAACCATGAAATATATTAAATAACATGATATAATTGCTTTTTATTTAACCCCCCCCCAAAAAAAAGTTAAAAAAAATAAATCAACAACCCTACATATCGAGTTTTACAGATAGTTTAATGACGTTTAAAATATGTATTTATTTTAATATTTATACATAGACCTAAACACACCTATTAGTAAAACTGTATGAAGTAAAAGTTTGTCAGTATGGAAACTGTAATTTTTTATGTCTTTTTGTTCCCAACGTTTCCTGTCTGCCAGTGTGGCATCACACGGTCTAATTCTATATTCAAAACAAACACAACATGCATGCATTTACAGAAATACTCCAAGCAAGCTTTGTAATGGTCATTTTGAAACCAAGACGTTTGATTTCTCGTATTTTTTTTAAATATATTTTTTAAAAACTATGAAAAAAAACATGCTTTATCTGAACTCTCACCCAGCTGGAAGGTGTCTGAGATTTTGGATCCTTAAAGAAAACCAGACTGTTTCCAACTAACACCACCCAGGAAGGACTCCAGTTTTTCCTGCAAGCACAAAAACATATGTTAATCTATAAAGTCCTGAACCTCTCTGGATTTCTTTTGTTCCACTGCCGGTCAAAAAATATCTTTGAAATTCATAATACACTCCAGTGTTGCAGTAGTGGGTAAAAGCTATGTTGCATAGTTAAGCCCAAAATCCTCCATACCCCTGGCAAATTTAGATTTAATTCAAATAAGATTTTTTTTAAAGTTTGAGTTACGCATCACTCAAAAGATAATGAAACATTGTAAAAGTCACGAGTGCCTTGAGAAAAATGTTCTTCAAATTGGTGCTATATAAAGTAAATAAACTGAATGGAAGTATAAATAATAAAGATACTGATCTGTACATATTTATGTTTTCATTTCAAATGGCAGGTTAACACATTTTCACATCCTCCTCAATGGTCAATGCAAAACTTTTATTGGTATTGCAGTAAATTGCTGACCAGGTTTTCTGTATTCCGTTTGGTGTTGGAAACATCTCCTTGCCATCGACCTAATCTTTAGCTTCGTCCACAAATTCAGGATTCTATCTGAGCTGCTCTATAAACATTATTATTTCTAGTCTGGAGCAACATGTTGATAAATCTAAAAGATCACTGTAAATGTCAGTCTGCCTGGGTTTTGAGTAATTTCTGGCTTATCTTAAATAAAAAGGCTAACTTTAAAAACTGTTTTTAACAATCATTACTTTCTTTTAAGTCAAAAATAGTGCAAACACAGCAGAATGTGGGAGGGTTTTAATTCTCGCGCGTAATAAATTACCTCAATTTCCTTCCTCCTTCTGCAATCTTTGTCTTGTTCAAGAGGCCTGCCTTTTCCAGCTCCTAGGAAAACATGGTAAGGAAATGTTATGGAAGCCTGCAATGTACATCTATATATATATATATATATATATATATATATATATATATATATATATATATATATATATATATATATATATATATATATATATATATATATATATGTATATATATATATATATAAAACACTAGCAGAATTGCTTAAAATAGACGCCGATAGCGCGAATAAAAGACTCTATAAGTACATACTTAAATGTAATGAGTAAAGTTCCTCAGAGAGTTTTTTCCCCCCTCTCTGTAATATAGTGAATCCTGAGTGAAGCCATTTAACTTGGCTGTTGCATCATTCAGAAATTAGCAGTAGGGGAGCTGCTGTGAAATCTCCCACTGCGGTATGGCCCCGTTTAGGATGCGAGAGAGTAAATATTGTTTGTGAAGCTATACTGTAAGTGCACAGAGAAGTATAGGAAGACTTGTCAGTGAGAGAAACCTACTTTAATACCCCCCCAAATAATGATCCTTTTTATAGAGCATCTAAAATATATGTTGTAGTAGTGGATCTACTAGCTAGCAAGGGAATTATGACTGATCCTCTCTTACATGGCCTTTAAATACAATCAAAAAGATTAAATTTAGAAAGCTTTCTGAGTGCATTAATCTTATTTTATTATAATAGACTATATAATCTTTTAGACTGATGAAATTAGTAAACTGATTTACCGCATTTCATCAATCTTTAATTAGAAGAAGTTTGTGTTCAACAAAATTATTGTAGAGAAAACTTTTCCCATGCATCTATCTCCACAAGCAATATTCAAAGTTTTCTCACCGGTGTGCATCCGTCACTGTCCGGAGAGCTCATTGGAGACGGAGGTTCAACGGTGATGTCTGTCATGTTGCAGGAGGAATCTCTGCCCTGCTGGACCTGATAAAAAAATAAAGAGAATAATCTGCGCTGTGTAGTTGTCTGTGTCACTTTTTTCTGTGCGATACATGCTTGTTAAATTTCCCTTTTGTCTTTGTGGAAACATTGCACACACAGCAGAGAAGCATGAGAGATTTTTTTTGGGGGGGGGGATACCTTTCCGTTCTCAGGCTGGATCACAGACTGCGAGTCGCAGAGCTGCTGCTTGGCATCATGCTGGGATCCAGAGTTATGGCATTGTCCTCCTGTATTACTTAACGCACATGTACTCAAGATGTCAGAGGAGACGGCTTGCTCGATGTTCTTTACCATTAAATGGATGAAGTCATGTAAAAGATGGAAGAAAAAAATAAAAGGAAACACAAGAAGTGATTCAGCACATGTGCACTATAAAGATCAAACACTAACTGTATCGTGGAGACGTTTTTGCCTCCCTCACAGACATTCTTTTTACACTTAAAGGTTTCAGATAATCAAGAAATTACCGATATCAGACAAAAATAACCAGAGTGAATACAAGATGCAAATGTGTTATTTATTTGATGAAAACGTTTTACAAATGCTGTCAAGCCTTGGCAATAACTGGTAATATGTCTGTTATATCACTGTGGAGGATTTTTGGTCCACTATTCTTTCTCTTTCACTATACTGACAAGCCTTGAAAGCCTCCACACTGGAGGACTTTCAAGCTTAAAAAACATGCTTACAATCAAACAATAGCATTGCTTTAAAATTTAAGCCCAGACTTTTGCTAAGCAAGCATAAAATATTCATTTAATATTTTTAACTATTCAAAAGAGTTCTAGCGGTTGGTTTTTAAATTATAGTCCTGCTGCAAAACAAACATGCGTTTAAAAAGACATTCTTCTGATTTTCTGGTAGAGAGTAAAATTCCTGCATTCATCAATTGTTGCGATTCATTCTGATCTGGCAGTAGTAAATCATCATTTGCTTTAGCTTTTCACACCACCACCATGTTTGAGTAAATTGACAATTATCTTTTTTTTGGGACACAGAATTTTATAGCAGATGTAACAATACAGACCACCAAAAGTTCCACTTTTGCTTTGTCAATCCACAGGATATTTCCTTTAAGGTCTTGAAGTGTTTTTTGTTTTGTTTTGTTTTTTTATTTGAGATTTTAATTTTTGTTTCTTTAGGTCATCAGTGGATTTTTGGTTTTCACTGCAAATCAAGAGATTTACACATGCTGATCATGACAAAATAACAAAAGAGCTTGCCTATAGCCAAACTGGCACTGTTTTTTTGTTTGAGTGAAAATGTGCGCTTCTACAACAAAAAGAACTGCTGCACACCAAAAACTGACCCACAGTGAGCTCTTTTCAGTAAAACAGAAGAAAAAAAACTTAATTGTAAAAGGCATATACTGCACAGTTCAACAATAGTTAACTGTTAACTGTTTTTTTGTAAAATATTCACACACTATTTTTGCTACGAAATGCTGCTGTAATAATAAGCTGCAGTATGTATTCTAAATTAAATGCACTTTAGCTGTTCAAAGCAAATTGCAGCTTCTCCAACTAGTTTTAGGAAGCCCTTTCAGTTCTCTGTGTCAGAATGGCTGTGAAACATGTTTTACATACTTAAAAAAGATTCTTCATGGGGAACAACAGCAAAAGCAGAACAACACAATTTCTACACACCAGAAGATGCTGACAATAATATTCACATTAACTGTACAACTGAAAAATTGAAGACGTACATATAAAAGGCAATTATTTTAAAGGCATTATAGTCATAGCTAAAGCCACATGCCAGAACATACAACTGTGTAAGAGGCTTCCAGTTTTTATGCACCTAAAGCCTTATTAAAGTTCCCAATCTCTGTAACCCAGTTAGAACAATCAGCCTAAAGATCCCTACTGATGTTTGCATCTCTTCATACGGGGAGGATTAACTCTTAGAGCAAAAATCTGCTGCTTTGCAAAGAGCAGGCCTTTAAAAAGAGCTTTAAAGCAAGAGCACCCACACCCCACTGTGACGCAACATGTTGCACTACGAACTGCTTGGATAACAGCCTTTCTTTTTACACCAAGAGTTGCTGTTTCACCAACTTAATATGCATAAGTGCTGAGCGCTGAGAATCAAATCAGCATACCTGGCTTTAAATTAATGTGTTATACAGTAAAACAGCTGAGATGCATGTTTTGCAAATCTAAAATATTCCTTTCATATTGAAAAAGAAGAACCTTAGTCCTCTTAAGCATCAACAACACAATTAGGATTACCAATAAAGCCAGGCATAAAAACAACAAGCTAAACGATGCAAAGGCTTGTCAGTGTAGGTAACCACTATAGTTACAAATGTGTACCAGAGTTAACACTGTGCAGACGTGTACCACAAGCAATATGGTGCACAAAAAAAGAAAAAAAAAGAAAAGAAAAATGGTATGGTGCACAAACAAATTAATTCTCTCACGAGTGAACCTCATACTTTTAATAAACTTAAACTAAATAAAACTAATAAAATTTAAATGAGTAATGTGGAGATACGTCATTTAAAGGAGCAGTATTTGGGGTGAAAGATGCTGCCTGATTTTTCTTTTCCTTTATGAAGAAGAGATCAAGCAAAAACCCACAGAGAAGCTGAAGCTTTGAACTCTTCTCAAACAACTAGATTTTTTTTGTTTTTATAGCTGTGCTTTACTCAAAGATAAGACTGGGTGATATAGCTTAAAAATTAAATCTCAGATAAAAAAATTCAAAAAAATCTAAATCCAATTTCTAGTTGATTTTTTCTTTTACCTGTGTTTTCCTAAAAAGAAATTGCAAGTGACAAAAAAATATGTTCAAAAACGTTCTGTTATTTCAGTCATTCCATGATGGAGCTGACCTGAATTCAAAGTCCAACTAAACACAAGGAGTAAAGTATCCTTGTAAAAAAAGAATGAAGGTTCTGTTCGGATTGACATTGACAAATTTTTCAACTTTCCAAGAATTTAATCTTCATAAACAGAAAATTTGATTAATCGATAAAATCTATTTATCCACCAGCCCTACTCAAAGAGAACTTCTAGGTTATATTTAGATTTTTTATAACAATTTTAAGGCCAAAAATAAAATAAATATATTCTTGGGAAATTCTATCTGTGCACACCTGATGGTAACAACAAGGTTAAAAGTGATCGCAGCTTCAACTGACTTCCTGTCAGTCAATACGTTTACATGCTGTAGTGGGAAAATTATTTCAAGATTAGATTTGTTCAGTCATTATTAATTAACAGTAAAGGCAGCAGAGAAACATGGCATAATGCTAGAGGCTAAGTTTGATTATGGACCTATTGCCTACACTGACGTATGGGTTGTGGTTTGTTGTTTGTTGGGGGGGGGGGTGTTGGGGGGTGGTGGTGTTGTTTGTTTGGGTGTTTTTTTTTTTTGGTTTGTTGTGTTTTGGGGGTTTGGGTTTTTTTGTGTGTGGTTGGGTTTGTTTGTTGTTTTTTTTTTTTTGTGTTGTTGTGTTTTTTGGTTGTTTGGGTGGTGGGTGGGGGGGGTGGGGTGGTTGGGTTGTTTGTTTTTGTTGTTGTTTTGTAAAAATACAACCCTGGGTCTTTAAAAATACATATTCATACTGGACTATTACATTAACTGGTTATTGTTCCTATTTATATGGATGTTGGAACAATTTTACTGCTTCATTTTTGGTAGTTAGTTTCATTATTCATATGTTTTTTACTTAGTAGTTTAGTTGTGTGTGGGAATATCTTACTGACTTTGTTGATTAAAGTGTTTTTACGGGAAAGTTGAATTCCTTTAGTTAATAAACACTTGGAAAGGCGTTGTTTGTTGTTATTCTATATACACATGTATTAAATTGCTGTTCAACGAATGCCATGAGCTTACTCCATCTATTGTTTAATTACCTTAGCCGAATCAGGTAGGTAGCATAAACATTTACTGAGACTCAACTATTTTGCGGTTATTTTCTGAAAAATGTGGTGGAAATGTAATGATTAATATAATCTCACCTGTGTATTTGGATAATTATTGTTTTATTCGGTTTTGTTTCATTCTGTTCACTGATATGTTAATAGAATATGATAGAATGACACTGTATGCTTTATGACATGTCAGGACAATGTGTTAGGCTTCAGAGATATGTGTGTGCTATCTTCAGCCATAGATGTCAGGTTGGCATGGTGACCGCGAGATGTCTGCGGACACTTTGACATAAGCAAGATGACTCACTTTCTACCGGGGCAACTGACGTCATCCTGCTTGGCTTCGGAGCTGTATCTGATGGAAGGCTGATAGTCTTATGATTCCTGAATCCTACATAATTCTGTGTCAGGTTGGGGGAAGCAGGTCAATCTATGCAATTGTACTGTGTATGCCTTCCTGCTTGCTGATCAACAAGTCATTCTTAAACTACTGAAGGAATTCTCTCTCATCCTTTGCTAATTTTTCTCCACAGCAACTATCAGGTCGTACCCCAAATTTATGATTTTGACCTAAATTAATATATGTATTAATAATTGTCCTAAGCCATAATTTATAGTTATTCATAGCAACAACAACAACAAACCTATTGTTGCACAACAAATGGAATCATCTATGATATCAATATAAACCTAAATTCTGTACAGTTGAAATAAGAAGTTTGCATGCAGCAAATAAGACACTGTCTGACATTAAATCAGACCAAACATCTCTTGTTTGAGGTGGCTTAGAATTCCCACAATTAGTTAGGAGAGAATATATCAGTTTTTTAAAATTTCTTCAAAATGAGAGGTTTACATACATTTTCTCAGTATTTTGTCTTCTGCCCACAGTCCAACAAAAGACTGTTAAATTAATTGCTCACTAGAAATTGCCGTTAGTGATGAGTGTATGGAATGAGTGTGCATTCATGATTATTTGTTCTATGTGTCTCTGTGTTTTCCTGCGATAGACTGGAAACCTGTCAAGAGTGTACCCTTCCACTCTCACAATGATTTCTGGAGATTACCACCAGATTTGTGATGACAGAAACATTGATATTGTTTTTCATAGGGTCTCCACTTTGTAACCACTTTGGCTGCATGTTTGGAATCATTGCCCATTTAAAAGATCCACTTGCACCTGAGCTTTACCTCCCTGGCTGATGTCGTCAGATGTTCCTTACCAATTTTCATATAACGTTGTTTCCTTACGATGCACTCTTTCCAAAAGAAGTGCACCAGTTCTTCCTGCAGTATAACAGCCCCACAACATGATACTATCACCCCTGTACCTCACAGTTGGCATGGTTTATACAGGCTTTCAAGCATCCCCCATTTTCCTTCAAATGTAAATATGGTCCTTATGGTCAAACAGTTCCACTTTATTTTGTCAGACCGCAGGACATGTCTCCAAAATTGAAGGCATTTGTCCCTGTATCCACATGCAAATGGCCTCCTTCTTGCCGAGTGACCTTTCAGCCCATGTCAGTACAGGACATGTTTCACCATGGGTAGAGACACCATCTTACCAGCTTCAGCCTGCATCTTGCAAAAGGTCTTTAGCTTTATTGATGTACATTCTCAGTCATCCAGGACAGAGTGGTCTTGAGAGAAAAAAGGCTAATGTGTTTATCTTCATTCCCACTTAAAAGTCTTCAAGAAAACAAGAGAAGTCCAGTTGCCTTTGGGTTTTGTTCTGGGGTCGATTTGTACAGTTAAGACCAAAACATGTTCATCTCTGGGTTACAGAACCCATCTCCTTCCTGAGCAGTATGATGGTTTAACATTCCCATCAGTTGCATATAATTGTTGGAACAGATGAACCTTCAAAACAGATGAACCTTCAAGCCTCTGTAAATGTTCCCGAAGATGAACCAGACTTCTTCTTCTCCACAATTCTCTTCCTTATATCTCGATTTCTTTTGACATTCACAACATGCCAAACAAGAAAGCAGTCTCTTCAAGCTGTGGGCTTAAAAATATATTCACAAGGGGGCCTCCAATTAACTCAATATCAGGTCGGGTTGAAAAGGAGGACCTAAATGCAGAGCTCTGTGTATGATGAGTAGTTTTTAATGACTATTAAGGATAACTTACTAAACAAATCGAAACATGAAAAACAACATGAAAGGAGTGCAGGAAACCAGGAGGACGACAGAGAAAGGCAAACAAACCAAGTGTCGCAGTGACCAGAGAGCGTATATCTTCTGAGGAAGGAGTGTGGCAGGTAGAAGACAAATAACTATTTAGAACTAAGTAATTGCAGGTGGGAGAGTTCAGGTGAAGACAATCAGTAACGCTGCAGGGAGGCAAATTGGCAAGGAGGAACAGAGTAACGGATAAACAGAATAAACTATCCTGAGACGGACTAACTAGAAAGTTACTAGAGATCATGCAAAATAACTATGGAAACATGTATAACAAAGCAAACAAGAAACAAGAATTATTATATGGCCAGATAGCCAAATACCCGTTTTTTTTTCTTTTTTGCTGTATAAAAAAGCAAACAAAAAAAATGGAAATACCTAAAGACCAGAAGAGAATGTATGGAAGGGAGGTGGGGAAAAAAATAACACTGAAATCCTAAAATAAGATAAGTAACACAAAGAATAAAGTAAAACTCAAGACACAAATAGGTATGTGTCAGTTAACCTATCAGAAGTTTCCGAAGTCATGAAATCTACAGCTGGGCTTTCATTTTTTTAAGACAATAAAAATTTGACATATCCTTTCTCTCTCTTTATCATGGTATTTAGGAAAAGTAGATAATTTTGGTAATTCTAACTGACCTAAAATGAGATGTTTGGTTTTAGTTGACTTGAGACCGCGTGGAAAGAAAAGATGAGTATCTTTTCATTTGTTGTATGCAAAAATCTTCAGCTGTATATAACTGTAAACCTAGATGAGAACTAGTTGAAGTTAGAAATTTAAATTTATTTGAAAGTATTAAGGTTATGAACTATGAACATGTATCTGTTTTTGTTTTTGTTTTTTTGGCTGAAGGGTGTTTAGAACTAGCTCTTTTTAAGGACTGGCACAACACTAATCACAAGGCAATGTAGGTACAAAGTTAAGCGGGGAAAAAACGTCACTGGAGTTACTTTGATGTGCCACTTTGTTAAACAAATGCATTCTGTTGTCCAGGAAAATTATGTAAAACCGACACAGGGAGCTTTTGTCTTTGACCTTTATTTTTCCAATTTATTGCAAAGAAGGCATGCTTTAAATGCCCTCTGGTGATAAACGTGTAGCAGGTGGAGAAACATCTTACCTGCTTCATCTGCCAGCTGCTGTCAGTATTCCTCTGGTGGCTGCCAAATATATAATCAGGCGACAGCTAAAAAGAAAGAAGGCAAGTCAGAAGGACAGGGACTGAAAACAAAGATTAACAGGTGTTATGTTCACTTTACTTAAAATCAAGAGTTTCAATTAATTTCCCGTGAAACTAACAGTTAAGAGATAAAGAAACCTCTCGTTTTTAGTTCCTTTTTGTCGGTCACTGTTAAAATTACTAAAAAAAAAAAACAGGATGCTGACAAATTTATTAAGCACAGATCAGATATGAGGCCTAACTCACACCGGCACTTAAAACTACCTCTCTGCCCTCCCAACATCCTGCCAGTCATGACTAATATAACCCAGCCCAAGAGTTCACACACAGACACCAATTTGTCCGTACTCATCTGGAGTTATTGTTAGTCAGTTACTGATCTGTGAGCGCAAAACCTCTTTCTGACTCAAAGTCGTTGCTCTCAGGCTTTTCTGTTCAGCTTAAAGAAATGGTGTCAGCGACAATTGCTCCGATCACAAACCCGAATATGAAAGAATGTTTCTAATAAGGTCAAATAAAGCAGACTGATTCTAACTCGGTATGCAGAACACATCGTGTGCTGCCAGTAAAACGCAGTACTTGCAGAGTTAAACCACCAATAATACAGGGAAAAAGACACTCACAGCAAAGGTGCTCATTATGACTGTTCAGCCGCCCGTACAGCTCAGGTCAGCTCGAGTTCCCCGTGGCTTGTTATGCGTCGACTTCACTTCCTCGACCTCCAGTGGTTTATACCATGACAGGCCTTTTGTTTAAGTGCTGAATGTAAAAAGTCCGTGCACCTCTTCTCTGTGTACCAGCTCAAATCTACTTCCCCATTTAAGAGGGAAGCTGCTTTTATCAGCCCACACAGTCAGCCGCGTGTACAGCAGCACATCAGGAAGGTGTGTGCTCAACTGAATCATCACACCATTTTAACGTTGCCACAAAAACCACTGTCCAAATCTTTCTGTCTGCACGCGCTGTAACATACAACTCAAATGCTTAACTTTAGATAACGTTCAGAAAATTATGAATTGCAATTTAAGCGTTAACCTTTAATTATGAGCAAAACTCAACAAAAATATGTATTTCATAAGAATAGTGCTAATTAAATTAGACAGTGTAGCTCTCTTTAACTTTCTGGTTTACTACCTGTTCAGAAACTTTGTATTCAACCAGCTCCATGTTTGATCTTAAATTATTTTACTGAAAAACGCTTTGAGTTGTGTGTATCTGGTAAGCAGGAATGGTGATCATACATTTTTCTATACGTGTGAGTTGTGTTTCTTCAGACCTGCAGCCTGCATCGATATGTGGGGGAGGGGCATCCTCATTTTACTCTACAGCTAAAAAAAAAACTTCAGTCACTCCTGCACTTTCTCCGGATCCCTTAAAGGGATTTTTAAACCCCTTTTTTCTACTAATTTTAAAATATTAGTGTAGCTTAATACAAGTTGCTGGACTCTGCTGACTGAGAGGCAGACAAGTCAATTTGGAGGATAAAAAATTGAGAAATTAATAATATTAATCATTATTGGGCTGCTTTTTATCATATTGTTTTAAACAGTACTCAAACCAAACTAAACTGCCTTATTTTATAATTCACTAAAAGGATCAGACTAAGTTGGCCAATCAATTCAGGGCAATCTCTCTAAGAGACCTGCAAATAACACCTGGAGCAGAGCTGTTTTCATCAGTTTTACTTAAATGTATAAAACCAAACTAACACAGGTGTGTGACCACATTCCAGGGTAGCCTATTTATAAAATAGCAGGTAACCAAGCAGAGCAGTTAGAGTGTGTAAGAGTAATGGAGTAATGTCAAAGAGCTTCTAAAGATTGCTTTTTGACAAAAGGAACATATACTACATCTGTTTAAAACAAATTCCTTAATCCAAATAATCTTGCTACATAAGATCGTTGATGTCAGATAAGGTGATAGCTTTTCCAGGAGAAAGTCTTAAGACTGCATCCCTTATATAATCACACTATTTGTAAAACTATCCTCCTTTCCTGTTCCTTCTACGTCACTGAATGCACCAATAGACCTAAGCATAACCGAACCATCCTTTTAAAGTCGAGATAAAAAGGTCCACAGGACATTTTGCAACATGCATCACCTTTTCTACACATTACAAGATGTAAGATGTATAAAAAAAAAGGTTTCGGCCAATGGTTTTACTGTTTGGTTTTTATGCTGGAGCTGCATCAAAGATCAAATGTATACCAAAATCTAGAGCTCGTTAAATCATCACAAAGTCTTTTTCAAGTCACAAGTTCCATTATGATACTACCATAAAATGGCCCATTTGCAGAGCCAGAAATCTTTTTTGCATATTCACACCCAAAAGTAAGTCTATGCACTTAAAACCTCTCACATGGACAAGGAAATATACAAACTTCACACAGAAAGATCCAGGGCTATATTTGAACCAACAACCTTCTAACTATCATGTTGGCATGTAAAGTAGCAACTAAGTTGCTTCCAGATTTTCAAAGAGTTACATAATATTTCTAAATATATATAAAACAAATGTCACCTTCCCTCTTTTATTGGTTATATGTGACCTGAGCCTAAAACATGGGTGATGAATTTGTAAAACTAAATACTTGAGTGTCTAAACTTTTTAATTATCACCTTTGCATTAATCCTTCATCTTGTACAAATCAAACAAAGCATGCTGATCATGACTGCAGTTGTCAGTGAACTTTTATGCTCTTTGAAGATCCAATCATCCTCTCCTCAGTTCTGCCCAGGATCATCTATAAGTCAAGCTGTAAGCCATCACGAATGAGTTGATGAAGAAGTCAAAATGAAAAAGTTTTTTCTAAAGATAAAAATCTAGACTAGAGATTACTCCATGCTGGCACGTTTTATGGGTCACTCTGGTTTAAACACCTGGTTCACAAACCCATGAGATATGCAGTATGCCTTACACATCATGTAGCACAGAATAAATCGCGACACATATAGGTCAGCAGAACCGAAGCTGACATGATGGGGGAGAACCACTGCTTTGATCATGTGCGCACTTTTCTTGATGAACAACATTAAATTTGAAACACTGATGCAACGCTGAGGCAAGGCAACGTTCAGACGCAAAATGCTTATCTGTGGCAATCTGTATCATACAGCTTGTGTTGATTTACGTCGCAGACGTCATCGCTGATTTGGTGAATGGATCCATCTCAGTCACGGGATGCTTTCGTCAAGCATTTAAAACAATAGATTAATCAGTTCACACACACACAGGCTTGGCTGTGAGATAAGAGTCTTTGTTATCGAAAAGTTCAGTATTACAACACTGGGAAGTTTGGGACAAAAGTTTTAAATTTGGATGTAGGTTTAAAATGCTCATCTTGTTACACTAATTGTGACTCAGATGGCTTTGGCTTATTTGAACCAGCTCAGATTGCATTAGACCATTATTATGTATGTTGACCCACTCACAAAAAACATAATTTAAGTGGAAGAGTGCGTCAGAGGGCAGTGGACAACGGGGCATTTAGAAAAACGAATCGCTTATTTTTAATCTGCCCACATACAGCAGTTCTGTCTGCTTCAGAGCTGTTGCTGAAGCCCAAACTCAAAATATTCAGATGAAAGAGTGAGCAGTGTGTGTGTGTGTGTATGTGTGTGTGTGTGTCTGCCTGTGGTTTGCAGTCTCTGTTTACTTAAAAATATTTTGTAAGACTATTATTATTACTCCTAATGTTTGCTCTCAGGGAAGAGTAGTCAGTAAGCAAAAAAAAAGGCAAAAGACTTTTCTGAAGAATGTAATTAATTAGACTTAAAGATTAAATTAAATCATCACACTACTGGCTCACTTGGCAAACAAACAAACAACATTCATTCAACTCATTAAAAGGCATTTTGAGGGTTTATAGCTGGTGGATAATGGAAAATAATATAAATAGATAACTAAACATTCTTCCAAAATCTAAAACTTCTCTCTTGTTACAAAGAAAAAATAAAACCTATGAAATTCAAATGAGCTACGAAATTACAGCATGATCCATAAATGTATGCATCCCTGGTAAAGATGTGTAAAAACCTAATGATAAATTAATCTTTTACTCCAGTAACTTAATCTCTCAAAATCAGGACATTTATGTTATCATTGGCAACTCCCGCTGTTAATACGTGGTACAAGCCCTATTCGCTAATGCAGTGTTTCCCAACCTTTTTGGACTTGTGTATCCTCCGAGCCATTTTCTCATACCACGAGTACTTTGCCTTAGCCAAAGGTGTTGACAAGTATCCTGAAGTATTATGTAAGTTCTCCCACTTAAAAAGATGAGAGAGGTCTGTAATTTTTCATAATAGGTACACCTATCTAATGAGAGATAAAATTAGAAAAAATAAATAGTCTCAGTTTTAAAGAATGTATTTGCAAATTATGGTGCAAAATAAGTATTTGGTCATTAAAAAAAAGCTAATCTCAATACTTTGGTATATACCTTTTTTGGCAATAACAGAGATCAAACATTTTCTCTAAGTTTTCACAAGGTTTTTACACACTGTTGGTGGTATTTTGGCCCATTCTTTCTTGCAGATCTCCTCTAGAGTAGTGATGTTTTGGAGTTTTACATTGCAGGTTTTGGTATTCATTAGGGGGAACACAACCCAGCCAATTGCTTGTTTATTTAAATCTTTTTTAAAGGGTACAGCGAATGCTCTCAAATACCTGCTATCCATCATCTAGGAAATGAAATATTAAATATTTCCATGAACCCCCTGTAATGTGTTCATGTACCACTAGGTGTATGTCTACCCCTGGTAGGGAATCACTGCGCGAACGGATCTGTATTAAGGCTTCTTCAATAACAGAGAAAGGAATCTTTCACCGTTTATCTTTATACAGTCTCTCCAGCCTATGCTAACTCCTGGCTCACCTCTTACTTATACACTTTTTGTTGAGGTTACCTCACAGGTTTTCCACTGGACGTAATTCTGGTGGACTGAAGCTGGGAAAAACCTTTGCCAACCAGCTCAATAGACTTCAGACATATAAAATTATCCCTTACTTTTGAATACCCAGGGTAGAGCACTCAATCCCCTGCAGTTTCCTTTGTTAAACAGACCCACTGAGCAATAGACGTCTATTAGACGTGCCGTCTAAATTCAAACCGAAATTAGACCGTCTATAATCGGTCTACATTTTAGCCCGAATCTAGACGACACAATTTAATACATTTATTATTAAATATATTTAAAAAAAATTACTGAAAGTTGTGTAAATGACGGCCAAGTAGTGGATTAAAACGTTTTTAACATCATTGATCAATGCACAATGTAGATTATATTTAGACTTGATTTAGACGTCTACATTTATACATCGTATCAACGTCTCTCTTTAGACCAAATTTAGATTATTTAATTAAATACATTCAAGAATGAACAGTGATAAAAAAATATTTTGGACAGCACAGCTGATGTCCAAATGTTGGATTTGAATCATTTGAATGGTCATTGATCAATATAGAGTAAAGTTTAGATTTAGCCTTGATTCAGATGTTTATTCAACGTCTATATTAAAATCTGATTTAGAACAGACGTATAAGTTATTTTAGTGGTAACCCCCAACCCTCACCACTAGGAGGCAGCAACACACTTAAAGTTCCGCTCGGTCTAATCGTCTTTATGGTGATATGAGGATATCGGAGTCCTCCGAACCAATTTATTTTACTCATTGGGACCACTATGTGTTAGAAAACGTTGTTTCTTCAAATATGAAGGGTCACATATAGGTGAGTGCTCAAAGGAAAGTTACTGAAATGTTGTTTTGTCCTACAATGTTTGTTATCCGTTTGCAGCATAGCTAGCAGGCTAGCTATAGCTTACCTGCTAGCTTGCTATTAAGTAGCCATTAAACCGAATGGTCCTTTGAAACCATGTACTTTGTCTTAATGGATAATATCGCTGTGATCTCTGTGACACTTAAAATATTTATTCATTTATTCTATTGCTGTGTTTGCAGAATCTGTTCAGAAAACTTTAAAAGAGGCTACGGAGTAAATTATCAGCTCAGCAATGGCTGCACATCTCAAACAGGCTCCAGCTCGAAGTGTTGGAGGGGGCTATAAGAGGCCGAGGACACCTTTGGTGTATTTTATTTATTTATTTACATTTTGGTTTAGGTTGATGAATTTTCCCAGAGTTTTTGTATATTTAAAAAAAAAAAATTGGCCTAATTTTTGTTTTGTAAATGTTTTGCATACAAATACCTACATTTTTATTTTAGTAATTTTGTACATTAGACTACTTATTTTTCACCACAATCTTTGTTTAAATAAAATAAGCAAAATAAAATATTTTGATATTATATATTTGAATTTGTGCTTTTATTTTATGGCAATGTATGTTTACAAATGTGTTGAAATTAACATGTATATTGCACATTCATATGTTTGTGATGGTTGGATGTTTGAAAAATGTTTTGATTTACATTACAGTAGGATAGTTTGGTCAATGTTAAGCTTAAGAGATGTATTTATATCCAGTGGTAAAATAAGTATAGTGTTACTGAAACCGTTTTAAAACATCATTGTTATTTTAAAAGATAATTTTAGGGAACCTGATTTAACATTCAATTTCACAACTTTAATTTAATTTTAATAGGTTTGTTGTGATGAATTTAATAGATTGTAAAAGCTGGATTTATTAGAATATCATTAGGCTATAATACATTTAATAGACGTCTATACGACGTCTAAATGACGTCTAGATTATCTGATGGTGTATAAATTTGGTATAAAAATAAACGTCTGTTAAACGTATAACTTTAGACGTCTAGAAATAGATGTTCATTAACGGTAATATAAACGTCTTACATTAGACGCGGCGTATAGAGGTAGTCGTCTTTTAGACGTCTATTAGACGGCTAGTCTAAACCTAGACGGCTGAAAAACTTTCATTTTTAGACCAGTGGTAGACCGATTTTAGCCTAGACGTCTACGGACCATATAGACGTTCATTAGACGTCTTTTAGACCGAAAAATGGTCGGTGGGGAGGATGTCACTGCAGATCAAATCTGCCAATGTTCAACAATTAGTGGCAAAAAAGTTTAGAGGAAGTACATTCCTAATCCAAATCTGACTACGACATCGGACCATCTGTTGTATTGTTTTTAAAAGTCTATGTAACATTCATAAGTAATTGTAGTAGTCTGTGTTTGTTTTCAACTGAGTGTTTGCTTGTAAAAACCAATATGCTGTGACTGAACCTTGATGCTTTTTCTGTTCTCCCGAAATGATCAAACATGTCCCCGAAAGATTCCATTCATGCGAACAGAAACAAAGGTATAGACCAGATGACAATGGGAATAGACCGATTTGGTGTCTGGTGACCTGTTCCCCACCTGTTTTTTTTTCCTGCTGAAAGACACATTGTTGGCCTGTTTTCAGTGTGCTGTTAGAGGCCACCAGATTAGCTACAAGAAATTATTCAGACCATTCAAAATTTTCACTTGGTTTTATTGCAGCCTTTTGCTAAAAATGAAAAAAGTAATTTTCATTTCTCATTAATTTACACTCAGCACCCCATTTTGACAAAAAACTGAACTGTAGAAATCTTTGCAGATGTATTAAAAACAAAAAACTGAATTATCACTTGATCGTAAATATTCAGACCCTTTGCTCATTATTGAGTAGAAACACCCCTTTGAGTTAGTACAGCCATGATTTTTCCAGTGAATTATGCGTTAAGGTTTTCATACTTGGATTTGGGGATCCTCTGCCATTCTTCCTAGCAGATCCTCTTCATTTCTATCAAGTTCGATGATGAATGTTGGTGGACAGACATTTTCAGGTCTCTCTGGAGTTGCTCGAATGGGTGAGGGCCCTGGCTGGGCCAGTCAAGAACAGTCACAGAGTTGTTCCACTCCGTTTTGCTAAGGGACATTTTCCTGTTGAAAGGTGAACCTTTGGCCTAGTCTGAGGCCCTGAGCACTCTGGAAGAGGTTTTCTTCAAGGATATCTCTGTACTTTGCCACTTTCATCTTTCCTGCGACCAGTCTTCCCATCCCTGCAGCTGAAAAGAACCCAACAACATAATGCTCCCACCACCATGTTTCACCTAAAGGACTGCCTGGTTTTCTCCACACATACTGCTTAGAATTAACGCCAAAAAGTTCAATCTTGGTCTGATCAGACCAGAGAAGCTTATTTATTATAGTCTGGGATTCCGTCATGTGTTTTTTTGGCAAACTCTAAGTGGCCTTCATATGTCTTGCACTGAGGAATGACTTCCGCCGGGCCACTTTGCCACCGAATCCCGACTAGTGGAAGGCTTAAGTGATAGTTGAATTAGTTGAACTTTCTCCCATCTCTCTACTGCATCTCTGGAGCTCAACCACAGCGATCTTTGGAGTCTTCTTTCACAAAGGCTCTTGTCCCACGATTGCTCAGTTTGGATGGACGGCCAGGTCTAGAAAGAGTTCTTGTCGTCCCAAACTTCTTCCATTTGAAGATTATGGAAGCCAATGTGCTAGGTTCAGCAGAAATAATTGTGTTACCTTGGCCAGATCTGTGACTTGCAACAATTCTGTTTCTGAACTACTTGGGCAGTTCCTTTGACCTCATGATTCTCATTTGCTCTGACATGTACTGACAGCTGTAAGATCTTATATAGACAGGTGTGTGTCTTTCCTATCAAGTCCAGCCAGTTTAATTAAACATAGCTGGACTCCAATGAAGGAGCAGAACAATCTCAACAAGGATAGGAAGAAATGAACATTATGTGAGTGTCACTGTAAAGGGTGTGAATACTTATGACCATATGATATTTTTTTAATAAATGTGCAAGAATTTGTAGAAATTAAATTATTTTAGCAAATTTCTGCAATGAAACAGTGAAAAAACAGTGAAAACAATGAAAAGGTGAAAAGGGGAATAGTGAATACTTTCATTACCCACAGTAAACTGTCCTGGTATTTCGAAGTTCATGATGTCATGTGATCTTAAAAGATTCCCAGGACCTTTGGATGTACCCACCCACAGGATCACATACATGAGAACAGTAGCCATGAGGAACTTTTCCACATGTTTATTCAGACCAAGCTCTGACCAGGATTGTTGTGAAACGTTCGGCCTTAGGCCATGTCCACAGGTAGCCGGGGTTTGTTCAAAAACAAAGATTTTCCTCCGATTCTTAAAAAAAATCTCCATCCACACATAACTGGATAAATGTGTTTTTCAGGACATTCATACACGTGGCAAACCTGTAGGGGGCAGTAGTTCTCCCAAATCCTATCCGCTCAGAGTAACTTTCTATCCTCTATCTTCAGCATGCAGCAGTCATACGGCTTGTAAAAGCAAACAAACAACATGCGCTTTAACAATGGATGATACCAACACAGCTCTGAGGGCATAAATGCTGTTATTCAGAGTAAACACAGGTTGCACAAGTGGTGTTGGAGCATTTTTTGTCGTGGATAGTGACGCTATGGTTCTTAAAACTCAGTTTTCGGCCGTCCACACGCAGATACTGAAAACGGAGAAAATGAAAATCTCCACTCTGGCCGGAGGTTTTAAAAGATTCGTTTTTGGTGCCGAAAATCTCTGGTTACGTGTGGATGACAGGCCAAACCGTACAAGAAGAATAAATCTCTGTTTTCAGCGATACCCGGCTACGTGTGGACAGGGCCTTAGTCTCTTTTGACACAAAGTTCCAATAAAAATCCTATAGGTTATTTGTATATTGACCCATTTATGTCTGAAAATACTTGCTGACATGTAGATAGGATTTGAAGGTTGTATGGGAGAGTTGTTCATCACAGGATGCCCATCTTTGCTCAGCAAAGGTTGTGAAAATATTTTTACCTTAAATTTTTCCTTTGCACTGCATAGTAAGATAAACTACTACTAACTATAACCTTGTGGAGGATGCTGAGAATATAAAACTTTAGTCTGAAATTACCCAATGTCAGACAATGTCTTCTCATCTTGTCAGAGAATTTTAGAGTCCAGTTGTAAATTCATGTTCTCTCTAAATTACAAATCAAAAATATAGAAATTCACACAAAAAAACATAAAACACATTTTAACACATCAAAAAGACAATGTGGAAATGTTTTCAAAATTGCTCTCCTTTTGTTGAAACTAGAACGAGTTTGCGTGCGGACAAACCAAATGCTGTTGCTCGAAGGCATATGTTATTTCATTTTAAGCCAAACAACATTCCTCATTAATTTCCATCACCACAGCAGCTGACCTATCTAAGCACAAACAATCCCTACATTAAATGTACTGAAACTGCTTAGCTATCTTTGAAGAATCTATTAAATTGCATATAACTGAACATGGTAGGTTGGCATTTGTTCCACCTTTATAAGGACAGTGGAGTATTTACCCTGTGCATAGTTCCATTGCCAGTCTTAGAGAGCGGTAGTGACAGATGGCTAGTATCCCGGGGTAATGTCTGAGCCTGTCCTGGACTGCCCTGCATAAGACAAACACACAAAAACCTTACAATAAGGATGCATTTCTATAATTATTATTCTAATGATAATAAGCTATTAATTTTGTTTAAATAAATCAGTTATTTTGATAAAAATAATTGTATTCCCTGATGTATTTAATAATTGTAATTTTATCTGACTTGTGAACAAAAAACATACAAACATACATACATATTTTAATCAAAAGAAAAACATAGGAAACAGTAGAGAACTTCAATAAAGCATGTAAAAAAAACACACACAAACAAATCCTTTTATATTTTTTGGAGAAGTATTGCCCAATTGACTTTGTCCCCTCTGGTCAGTGACTGACAAGATATTTCAAAAGCTCAAAAAGCACAGATGCTCTGCTTACATTAGTTTAAATAAATCATTATGATATCATACAGAAGGAAGTAGCTAAAAAAGACTTACATTTTTTGAAGAAATAACCACCAGCGCATTGATGTAAATATATATATATATATATATATATATATATATATATATAATATATATACAGACGTGGACAAAATTGTTGGTACCCTTCATTAAATAAAAGAAAAACTCATAATGGTCACAGAAATAACTTTAATCTGACAAAAGTAATAATAAATAAAAATTATATAAATGTTGACCAATGAAAGTCAGACATTGCTTTTCATCCATGCTTCAACAGAATTATTTAAAAAATAAATGCATGAAACAGGCCTGGACAAAAATGATGGTACCCCTAGAAAAGAATGAAAATAATGTGACCAAAGGGACATGTTAATCCAAGGTATGTCCACTAATCAGCATCCTAGGTGTCTACAATCCTGTAATCACTCAGTGGGCCTATATATAGGACTCCAGGTAGTCACTGTGTTGTTTGGTGACGTGGTGTGTACCACACTCAATATAAACCAGAGGAAGCAAAGGAAAGAGTTGTCTCAGGAGATGAGAAAGAAAATCATAGACAAGCATGTTAACTGTAAAGGCTATAAGACCATCTCCAAGCAGCTAGATGTTTCTGTGACTACAGCTGCACATGTCATTCAGTAATGTACGATTAATGTAGCCAACCTCCCTGGACGTGGCTGCAGGAGGAAAATTGATGACAGATCAAAGAGACGGATAATCCAAATGGTAACAAAAGAGCCTAGAAAGACTTCAAAATAGATCCAAGCTGAACTTTATGCTCAAGGAACATCAGTGTCAGATCGGAACATCCTTCGCTGTTTGAGCCAGAGGACAAATCTTAAAAAAAACAGACTGGAGTATGCCAAACTACATGCTGACGAGCCACAAAGCTTCTGGGAGAATGTCCTGTGGACAGATGAGACAAAAATTTAACTTTTTGCCAAGGCACATCAGCTCTATGTTCACAGACGGAAAAATGAAGCATATCTAGAAAAGAACACGGTCCCTACTGTGAAACATGGGGGAGGCTCGGTTATGTTCTGGGGCTTATTTGCTGCATCTGACACAGGGTGTCTTGAATCTGTGCAGGGTACAATGAAATCTCAAGACTATCAGGGGATTCTAGAGAGAAATGTGCTGGCCAGTGTCAGAAAGCATGGTCTCAGTCGCAGGTCACGGGTCTTACAACAGGAAAATGACCCAAAACACAGAGCTAAAAACACCCAAGAAGGGCTAAGAGGAAAACACTGGCCTTCTATGAGCCCTGATCTCAATCCTATTGAGCATCTTTGGAAGGAGCTGAAACGTGCTGTCTGGAAAAGGCGCCCTTCAAACCGGAAACAACTAGAACAGTTTGCTCATGAGGAGTGGGCCAAAATACCTGCTGAGAGGTGCAGAAGTCTCATTGACAGTTACAGGAATCATTTGATTGCAGTGATTGCCTCAAAAGGTTGTGCAACCAAATATTAAGTTGTGGGTACCATCATTTTTGTCCAGGCCTGTTTCATGCATTTATTTTCTAAATAATTCCGTTGAGACATGGATGAAAAGCAATGTCTGACTTTCATTGGTCAACATTTATATAATTTTTATTTATTATTACTTTTGTCAGATTAAAGTTATTTATGTGACCATTATGAGTTTTTCTTTGATTTAATGAAGGGTACCAACAATTTTGTCCACGTCTGTATATACACACACACACATTAGGGATGTGAATCATGATTCAATTCGATTCCGATTCGTAGAGTGATGATTCGATTCAGAATCGTCACAGAATCAATTCACAATCAATACTATTAGTACCTTTACAACAGCGTGAATGAAAAGTAAAGACTTTGAGGTAAACTGCTACATACTTAAATATACTTCATAATAAAGTGAACTTAAACTTTTTTCCAAGCTTGAGCTGCATTGAAAAAAAATATTTTTTAATATTTTTTAATTGAGTTTTTAATTAAAAAAACTCGATTCAGAATCGTTAAGCAAAGAATCGAGATTCTTATGTGAATCGATTTTTTCCCCCCACCCCTAATATACATTTATATATATTTGTTCATTCTAGCATTTGCATGGCCAAGACCATGAATACAAAAAGAAAGAAAAGCTGCATACTACTATATTACATTACATTACCTGAAGAAAAAAATTCAGTTCACTAAAGAATAGCCCCCAAAAAATATACCAAGACATGAGTATTCCCTTAAACTGACGGGGGGACAAAGAGAGAATTAACCAAGAACCAATGGGCCCAAGGTAACTCTAAATCAGTGGCGCCTAACCTGGGGTCCTGAACCCTTGGGATCCCAGGGCGTCCTCAAATGTTAGCTGTGCTTAGGTTAACAAAATTATACACAATCCAAAAGACAAAGAAAAATGTATATATAGCCTAAAGCAGGGGTCACCAACGTGGTGCCCGTGGGCACCGAGTTGCTCTCAAGGACAGTATGTGTTTCCCTCGACATTTTCTAAGAATAGTAAAATATTAAAATGCACCGAGAGATTAATAGAAAGGAAGTGTTGCATGTTGAAATGTATCTGTTTCCTGTGTTAAGTCATTATTAATATTTGTGAGCAATTATCATGAACAGACATAGCTTATCAACATAGAATTATTATTATTATTATTATATAACTATAAGTTTAAACAATACAACTGCTCAAAAGTGTGTATTGCAGAGGTACCCCTTTGTATTACTCAGCACCCTTTAAGAAGCTCTAAGTTTCAAAAAGCTTGGTGACCTCTGGCCTAAAATATAAACCAGGAAGAATAAGAACAAAACCTATAATTATAGGTTTATTTGTTTGTTTTTTTGTCGGTAATTAATCACTTTTACTACAAAAGTCAGGTTGGAGAATCTATTGACAGGAAAATTATTACCCTGGACTGTTCAAATTTGGCCTTTGGGGAAGGTTAGAAAGAGCACTGAACTATTGAAAAAACACAAAAGAATTTCTCACTGTTTTTTGACAGAATGTTCACCTATTTATTGTTTATTGTCTTCTTTTACTTTTTTAACATAGAAAGTACTCCTAGATCAGTCATTCTGTTCTTTCTTTGTCTCTGCTATGTCTTCTCGAACCCCAGTTGGTCCTGGCTGACTCGTACTCGTCCAGGTTCTGCTGGAGGTTTTTTCCACAATGCAGGCAACTGTTTACCGTCTCTACATCTTCATTCAGCATGAGTGAATGCTGCAAGTCAATGACTCAATGCAGTCTGCTGGGTTTTCTTCGAAAACTTTGAAACTGATTGGAAATTAATTATTAGTAATTAACTAAAGGATTAACTAGAATGTATGTGTGACTGAAAAACTTTTTTGTAGTGCCTTGAACGTGTTGTACTTTGACTCTATATAAATAAACTAATTAAAATGAACAAGAAGGGATTAAACAAACACATTAAAGAAGGTGTTCAGGTAAGATGAGACCAAAATAAAATCTTTACTCTTACATAGAAAACCTAATGTCTGACAGAACATTATCACTGATCCAAACTGTTGTTATTGCTATTACTGTTTGTTATTACAGCATCATGTTATGGAGATGTGTTTCATCTAAAGTGCAGAGTTAAAAGAAAGAATTATATATAAAAAAAAAAAACTGGTTATCCTAACAGTTAGAGGCTGCAAAAAGGTTAAGCATACTGCTGGGGGTGTAGGTTAAACTTTTAGCAGGGCATTTATATTAAACATGTTTTTCAGGTGATTTTTCCCCCCAACATTATTAAAAATATCTTGGAATTAGAAAGGCACATACTACATGCTTTAGTTTTTTTTTTTTTACAGTGGGAATAAAAGAAAAACTATCTAATATTTAAAATATAGATCTTATGCAAATATAATATCTAATGCTCAAAGCCATATGGGAGTCTCCCCTTAAGAGACAGACCATTGCAATAATTCTGTGCTTTAGTAAAGTGAGTGAATACAATCCATGCTACTATGAGCGCAGAGTTCTGTGACTGAAATTTCCCCCATTTGTGTTGATACAGACAAACCATAGAAACCTGGAAATGATCCAAGCCTTTTACTCCAAAGCCTGACCTCGACTGTACTCTCCTTTAAGAGAGGACACTTTCATGTGGCTCAGAACCTGCCGACCTTTTCACACTTTAAGACCAATTTAGCAGTAAAAGGAAAGAAAAGGGTTCAGAGGGAACAGAAAATAATACCTGCTGTGCTGGACTCGTATTGGTGCACCGCGAACGAGCCCGGCGAGGGGGTTTCCATGACCTCTCCTTGGTAATACTATTGACATAATAGCATCTACCCGTGCCTGGATCAGAATACTGTTCCCAAAGGTCCATGATCTGAAGAGGTTGCTCGCCCACAGCGGGGATGGGCGGCTCCTGCTGGGAGAGACGCTTCTCTTGCTGCATTTCAGCATAAATAGGGGAGTCCTGCCAGGATAGCTGGGACATGTAGGCCTCAGTAGGAACCTTGAATGCAAAATAAAAAATATTAAAATTCATCAAATGTTATATTGCAACAGAATATTCTCAAAACTACAATATTTTTCAGGAACCATTTCCCACAATAGATTAAGACAGGAGTAAGGATATAGTTAGAATTCCTGACTGTAACTATAAATTTACATCTAACATTAGTGCCTCATTAAGTAGCTAAAAAAAAGTCTAAAAGTTGAAAGAAATTTTTGATTTGACAGCTAAAATCTCCCGTTTATAATTTGTTGTCACTTACAGTATCTAAACAAAAATGATTGCCCAGAACAAAAATAAGCAAACAATGTATTAGTAAGTCTAGCATGTAAAAGATAAGAAAACAGCCAACAGAAAGTCCTGTACTCTGCAATTTAAATATGAACAGACTTTGAATTGATACAGAGCTTATAGAAACACATGCCAACCCAAAGCAAGAGATACACGAGAACAAGATCCATAAATCCAAATGCTGATGTACCGACTTGCTGGTTTGGTCTGGGTTATGTAACCCCATCCTTTGGTTGTACATAGTCTACGTGCAATATGCAAATCATATTCAGCCTCACAGTGGCTAGCAAAAGTATTCATATCTTTTGAACCTCTTCATTATTTTGTATAATAATGGTCATTTAGTTGATGAATTAACACAGTCTAGTGCATAAATATAAAACTGAACAAAAAGGTGAGAAAGTGGTATTAGAGTTGTATTCAACCCACTGAGTCAATACTTTGTCGCTTTTCTACAACTTTCCACATACAATAAAGTTATTCCAAAACTTTTTGCAATATCGTCTTACAAATCTTTACATTACATGGCATATTTTTCAAATAAAAAAAACATCAAATTAGTTCAAAATATTTCTATTCATTTCAAAGTTATATATGTATTTAATATTGTAGTTTTCATTTTTTCCTAAATGCCACAATACTTTTTTATTCTTTCTCACTCTGAAGTGCGTTCCACAAATTAGGTCCTTTTATTGAGACAGTCAGTTCCATGACTTTGGTTCTAAATCTTGGTTTTGTGAAAACATCTTTCCCTCTAAGACTGTACTGACTTTCTTTCTTTTTGAAAGTTTTTCTGGATGTTTGCCGGTAATATTTTACCACTAGCCCTATACAAAACCTGTAGGATATTGTAATCCACAATATCAGAATTTCAACACCTTGTATTTGACAAAAGAGTATTTAATGGATCTGTTTTTCTATTGTTATTTATTATTTGCATGGCTCTTTTTTGTAAGATGAATACTGGCAGTGTATATGTTTTACATGTTGTCCCCCAAATTTCTAAACAATAAGTTAAATATGGCATAATCACTGAATTGTATAAGGTGAGCAAAGCTTTATGATTTAGACTTAATTTTGCTTTATTTAAAACAGCAATTGATTTTGATAATTATCCTTTTTTATACCATGGTTTGGGTGAATACTCGATTCTGATTGGCTGGAGGGTGTACGTTAAAGAGTGATGATGAACACCTAGGAAAGGCGTCCCGTCAAATTGCCTGATGACAGTTCTAAATTATTGCGTTGGCTCACATGGAAACGGAGAGACTCAACATTATTTCACATTTTCACACGGACTTCGCGTCGGACGGTTCATGCCGCCGCATCATCTATTATTTTCTAAAAATGGAAACCCGGTTTTACATTATCCCTTACGTATAATGTATATGAGATTTCCAGTTAAAATCCAGCTCAATGAGAGCTACAAATGTAGTTTCCTTTACTCTGTATTTCCAACCCATCTATTTTTATTGATAAAACTTCATGCAGACTTTTCTTTTTTTCATTGAATATCATATAGTTGTTTTTTTTTTACAGTGAGAGCTAATTCATTTTGATCAAACCAGTGTTTTATTTTTTTGAGTTCTTCATTTAATGCTCTTATTAACTCCTACATATTTTTTCGCAGAATAAAACATCGTTGTGTCATCCGCAAATAAAACAAAATATAGGAGTGCCATTTTTCTTTCATTTTCACACAAAAATGAACATGTTATATTGTCCGTTTACCTCAGTGGTTAAATCGAAACAAACTCGTTATCAATGGGATCTAACAGGGCTGTGTCTGGAAATCCCAAGGATTTAATGCACCAACTGGTCTTTTAACAGCCAAAGAAGTTTGTTTTAACAAGAGCTGAATATAGCAAAATAACAAATGGTTTCTTCAAGATTAGGCTATAGCTTAGTGTGTGATAAATATAAATTTTTAATCATATCAAATTTCTTAGTTTACCAATAAGGCAACTGCCATTACTGGGTATTTTCCTAATTTTGCAAAAAAAAAAAAAAAAAAAAAGAGATGTAAAGTCTATGGCAGTGGTCCTTTATTGAGTATTATACCTCTATGAAATATGAAATATTTTTTTGCTGAACATATCCAAACAGTTTGAAGCATTTTGTTATAGGTAAAAAAAATATAATGTTACTAGCTGATTTAAGTATTAAACTATAAATAATTATCAATCTAAAGTGTTTTTTCTTGTTTCGTAAAAATGCTTCTAAACTAAAAACTATACTAAATATTTGTCTAAAATAATTTTGAAGTCTTTTTAAGGATATGAAAACAAACGGATAAACTTTAAATATCAGGTTAAACTAGATTGAAGTAACATTCTTGTATTGAGCTGCGTTTGAATGAAACTTGCTTCACAAAATATTTATTTCATCCTTGTAGGCAGAAAAAACAAACCTGCAGCAATCAAGCCCTACTTTGTTTTGACCACAAAAACTGCACACATGGGAGGTATAATATAAATACTGTACATATCCAAAAGTTTAGTTTGATAACAGTTTGTGTTCAGTTAGTCATACAAAATGCAATAATCCCTTGTACAACATCGTCAACAATTATAAGTACCCATAGGAAAGATACGGCCTTTAAAATAAGCAGCTGTTTTAGAGTGTTGGTAAAGCCAAAACAGTATTTTCAGTAAGCTATAAAGATGTCCTTTGTAGATTTTGTTGCATGGTAAATTCATGTAGTCAAGTAAAAGTTGAAATTTTCACATTTGTTTCAGTGTGAGATTATGCTGTTGCTCTACTAAAAAAATTATTTTAGGGCTGCATATTTATTTATTTATTGATTGAACATTTATTAATTGGAGGATTAACCTCATGAGATGAATCATCTCGTTTTCATGGTGGTCCTCAAGACCATGTCTATAGAACACAGAACAACCCTGTAGATGCAGTCAACAAACAAAATAATAATAATAATAATAATAATAATAATACAAAAATCTTAACACACATACTCAAATATACTTACTCATACCACACACACTCACACACATACTAGCTCTCCTTATACCCATCACAGCTGGAGCATACACATCCTTATCAGGGTTGCCAAAAAATGAGAATGCTGTAATTCAGCACTATGAAGTTTTTTTTTTTAAGGTTAAACTGGAAATATGGTAAAACCATATTTTGAAAATCTTTCACATTCAACAACTGATTCCTTAACGATGAGTACAATTTAATCTGATTTGAAATTCACTGTTCAGAGGCGGCACATTGGGAAATGTCTAAGAGGTCAGGAAGTGTTTTCTGAATAGCATGGAGTTATAATCCTGCTTACTGGTATTAAAGACTCATATAAAGAGAGCTTTTAGAGATGAGAGATAGAAAAGACAAAAGGGGACAGGCAGAAGGAAACACAAGTGATAAAAAAAAGAGCATGGACATTTTCATTGGTATCATGTCTATCTATAATCGGGGGTCTCGGTTCAGTACAGGATAGACTGTACAGTTTGGGAGACTCAGCATTAGGAGTTTCCCCTGGCTGACAGAAGCATAACCTTGGATTTCTTTCACAAGCACGGCCATGTGTAATCCCCGCTGATGTAATGTAGGGGAAGCTCTGGCGTCACCACAATGCTAACTTGATTGCTTCTCCAAGAGGATTATTAAGAATGAGTTCAAGTGTAAATCAATTTCAGCCTCTGCTGCAGATCCAGAGCCCAAGCACTGTGCACAATTCAGCCATGACAAATTCAATTTTCTTTCCTCTTGCTACATATTTCTGTTTTTTTTTTGTTGCTTTCATTAAAATACTCTACTGAAAATAAGCAAGCTACATGAGAAAAATTAATAAAAAGATTTTGATGGTCCGTATGAGTAATAGCAGGAAAACAAACCCTGCTGTGTTTTGTTTTTTTCTGATTTAAGGTTAACTCTAGAATTGTGATTTGTGAATAATCCATAAGATTACAGACTCTCAGAATGAGAAAGTTAAAATTAATCTAATCCCACACTTCCTTTGACCCCTTTTCTGTAATCTGACGTCACTGATGATGATAATAGAAACTAAGTAAAGAAAGGAATGTTTCATCAGATAAAACCTTTAAGGGACTAAAATCTCTACCAATGGTTGGATAACTTTCTTCTTTTTTAACATAAAATGACAAATAAACCCTTCAGTTAAGGACAATATACAGAAAAAATAAAGTTTTTGACAAATAAATGCAAATTTGCAACGAAGTACGATAAATAAATGTTTTATTCTTAGATCCTTTTAAAAGAGCAACTTGAAATTTATACAGCAATAGTTTCCCATTTCTTTCTTTTTAACTGCAGACATGTTGAATTGAAAGTTAGACACTGGGGTACTCTTTAGTCTAAATTACTTGAACATCTGTTTAACCGCTTAAGCAAATGGTTTGTTCCTATTAAGGCTGAGATGGCTGATCGACATCACGATAGAGAGCCCCCATCGTGATGCCACACCCCCCACCCTGTTAGACACGCACTAATCCTATAGTCTCTTCTATAGTTTAACTAAAACCTTTGCAGGGACTGCTCTGTGAATATAGGCTAGCTAATGTACGTGTTGCACATTGGGAAATATATATATTTTTTTTATATTTTATTTTGCGTGGTTTGGGTGTGGATTTGGTGTGCTTTGTTTGTATTTGTTTTCCTCTGTGAAGCTCCAAGAGAAAACCTGAACTTATCTGGATGAGTCAGGAGGAGGACCGCAGCAATCAGCTGCTTTGTGCAAAAACTTGTTAGGCTGCACATAAAAAGAGCTGAGGCAAAGACTGAACCTGCTGGCCAGAACACCACGAGCAATTACCACGCACACATCTCCAGTAAATCTGCGAGCGGCCGATGGGCAGCGCGAGGCAGATTAGTACCCTTTCACCTGTTTTGAGAAGCGAGCGACGATCGCCTCAAAACTTGAACTATGCCCACTGTGAGTTAAGGGTGCGCGGATATCGTTGCCTGCCTTTTGTTTTCCAGCTGTTTTTGGTTAAAGGGGATGACGTGAGAGCATCAAAGGAGATCAGCTGTTCACCTTACAGCTGACGTACTGGAGCTGCTCGGTGGGAAGAACTTATTATAAGGCTGTTACCTGGGATGATAACAACCTGGAGTGAGTTTATTAAGTAAAGCTTACTTGTCCTATTTAAAAGGTAAAGGAATAATGCCCTTTTTTTAGTATAAAGCTCTGCAAAGGTCCAACACGATACCGAAATCCGCGAACACATAAAAGCTGAGGATGGATTCCAGACCCATACGTACGCTTTATTAAACTGAGTCTACTTATTCTTACTTACACCTCAAAATAATTTTTGCATCTGATCCCCTGCTGGACTCCTTGCAGACATGAAGGGAAGATTACGTTTTTATCATTCTATTCCTTACGTCTGTCAAAACTGCGTCGATTGTGCAGAATTCCCTCTCGCACTGCGGCATGTATGCTGCAGCCATCAATTTTTGAAGCTCTTCGTTAAGTCCTTTCAGCAGAAGTACAGGGGATGAAGAATTCAAGTGAAGGGAAATGACCCTGTTGGACCAGCGGGAGAAACAAAAAATGTGATGATAAGATGATAAGAAATTATTAACCAGAACCCAACACAAGCAGAGTTGGGGGATCCCCCCAGCAAATCACACACTGCTTATTATGTATAAGTATAGTAAAAAAATGAAAGCACAGTTTACTAAATAATTTTTCCCCTTAAATTTTAAGTAGAATTTATTTTAGGCCGGTGTGAAGAGATACAGTGTAAAAATTTTTTTTTTAAAGTGCTGCCCCCCCCCCGACGATATCATCGTCCATTGCGATGTTTTACTGTTAACCTTGTCAACTCCCAATTTGGGGGACATCGCCCAACCCTAGTTCCTATTCACAATTCAGACTGAATTTTGTTGCAATCTTTGCTAATTATGTAAATTGATTATATTATTTTTTGTAGTAAACCTGTCCCTAGAAAATATCTGTTATCCTGTTATTTTTGACATAATGATAATTGTCATATTCAAAGTTTTGTAAAGAAGTAAAAAACAAGTTTTTCAAGATTTTGTTTGTGTTATAAAAACTACGTGTTAATTCTGCATTCTCTCTCATTCACAAAACAAACACTCACTTTACATAATGACTCTTGCTCCATCTGCTGTCTCATAGGATATGGACTGAAAAAAGAAAAGTAAATCATGCCTGACAAACATATTTTAGATACTCTATTAACTTGTGGCAAAAAAAACAACAACTTTTGGAAACTTAGAATTTTTCCTTTGCAATGAAAACGTTTGGCTTTTGACTTTTTTTTTTAAACAAGATAATTCAATGTAAAGCACTTTCCATCTTTAATGTAAGAAATAACCCATATCACCTGAAAAATTGCAGTCTTTTGGATGGACAAATGTAAAACCTAAAAGTAAAAAAGCCTGGTTTTGTCCAGCCTTAAAAGAGCATTTTGTTAAAGAACCTTTAAATTGAATCTAAGCATTCAGTTTTCTCGGGCACACACCTGCACCAAGTTATAAAGATAGAAATAATAATCTAAAATAAAGATCAGCCTTCCTATTAGGAATTTCTGCAATTTTTTTTGTAGATTTAATAGAAAGGCTCTACAGTATCTTTTTGCCCAAGGTCCCAATCAATAGACAAATATGGAATGGTGCAGTGCAGACACGGATCAATAAAATATGGAGAAAATTCAAAACAACATAGCTGGGGGGGGGGGACTGAAACTGGCCAGAATAAGGTGCCAACAGCCTGACAGTAAAACTCTAGGAATTTCTGGTAAGTAGTTTTTCTCTACATGTCTTAAGACCACCCTGTATTTTCCATTTCCCAGCAGAAAAGCTTGAACTTTGGGCCAGATTTTTAAAATTAATTTAAGCAGGAAAACAACACTGTGAATTACAAAAAGAACATCAAACCCATAGTGAAATATGATGTCAGCATCATGCTAAGGATGTTTTTCTTTAGCTAAAACTAGAAGTTAATTATTCTTAATGCCAGTCCTGAAAAGCCATTGAGTCCTGAAAGCCATAGAGGGTTGCTAAAAATGAAAAGGGATCTTATTTCTCAGATGCAACAATCCAGACCTAAATCTGACAAAAATGTAAGGATTTACTAGAAGAGTGTGGTGTAAAAAGATTTTTTTCATTCTCTGAAATCTTTATGTTTAAATGTTTAATTTTTCTTGTTAGTGCAAACCAATATTGTAATTAATATACAGCAGTTTTTATTAATAGACTCCTACTAAACAAGACTAAAGGCTGAAGTTGAATCACAAAGACCAAATGTAAAAGCATTACACCGATTGTTTACACCAACTGCTTTCTTTGTTGTTGTTTTTTAATAGACCAGATATGTCTTACAATAACGGGTAGGAAAAAGTTGGAAAATTATCAGATTTTTTCAACCAAAGAAAATAAATTATTTGGCCACGAAGGGGGAAATTTGAAACAAAACTCAGAAATTTCAAGATTAACATATTTTCGAACAAATAAAGCTGCCCACGCTGTCCATTCAGTCTTGAAAGTGTATTACCAGAAATTTGAGTAAACTACTTCCGTTTCTTCTTAGATCTTGACTTCCCTTACCTGCAGATGGTTATTCCTGCCTGAAGGCCTCGCCATGTCCCACTGACTGCATGACTTCCTGGGAACCTTGTAGTTGATGCGACTGCCAAGGCCTCCCCCCACCTCGTCATACGGGTTCTCATTCAGGTTTTCAGGCAGGTTGCTGGAGCTCTGACTCCGAGTGATTGTCGGGACCACTCTGGGATTCGATGAGTTTGCTTGAGTCATGGAAACTGCAGGAGACGCTGGGACCACGAGGTGACTTGAAATGGGGGTTGATGAATTGGTTGTAAATGGGAATCCAGAGAGAGGCAGGGTGGGGAAGTGGTTTTCTCCCATCCTGGTGTTCCTGCCAAACTTCTGGAAGGCACTGCTATAAGAATTAAGGTTTTCCATGGACCGATACATGGGTTTGTTGACTGTGAAGGACAAAAAAATGAAGCAATGTATTTTTTACTGTTACTTTTTCTTGACTCAACTTGCTACTTATTACAAAACATTACCCTGATTCTGCTCATTAATGGCAGTTCCCGCGAAGCTGGGAGAGAGCGAAACCCGGGGTAGCATCTTCATGTTGGAGTGCAGCGAGACAGACGTGACAAGGCGCTGGGGCGAGGGCATCGGCGCAATCGGTACCTCAGTCACATATGTAGCGGGGACATACAATGGCTTTGTTTTGCTGGCGGCCCCGATCCTCCGCACCTGCAGGAACAACGTTCATTTTAACTTTTAATGTGTTTGCTGTTATTTGATTTTGACAACACTCAAGCACAACCTGCTTGTTTTTTTCATCTGCTTCATAGACAAAGAACACATGGTAGAAACAAGCAAGAGTTAATAGTGTTAGAGGAAGTGTTCATGATGGAAAGATGAGAACCTAAATACGTACATACACTGCATAAAAATATACTTGTACTTTTTTTTTTCACTGTCTGACATGAAAACAGCTAAGTTAAGATTTTTTTACTTTTGCTAAATGTCAACACAATGATGAAGCAAATTCTTATTATTTTTTTTAAACTCAAAGGCTTCCATAAGATGGAAATAAACTGGAGAAATCCGAGGTGATACGTTTATTTTTCTAAGCTGCTACACTGTTCAGGAAGTAAATGGATGTAAGTCCAAGAGAGTTTTATTATTGCAAATTATGAGCATCAACCCCAAAACAAATGAGACCTTGTGAATGCGATAAAGCAAAATTGTTATCTAATATGAGCTAAAAGTCCACTCAGGGCGGAAGATGCCGTGATTCCCAAAGCAGGAAGCATAGTCATCTTATGGTTTGCAAATGCACTAAGGGACAAGGATGTTAATTTTTGGAGACATGTCGAGGCCTTATAACACTAAAATGTAAATATTTGACCATGATAACCATTGTCACAATGAAAAGGGAGAGCTTGAAAGACTGAGAACATAAATTATTACAGTAGACATGCTGTGTGCATTTTACTAAAGAGAGGGCTGGTGCAGTTCCCAAAGGAGATGACAAGCTGCCAAAAACATAATGTAGACATACTGAATCAACCTCTTCAACAGGACCCAAAGGATGCCACCAAATTAAATAAAATTGTGCTTAAGCTCAACAAAGTCAGTGTTTTGGAAAGGCCATCACAAAGCCCTGACCTCCAATGGAAAATGTAGTTACCGCTGAAAAACCTGGCACAGGAAGTTCTATCAGAAGGAAAAGGTCAAAATGAATCAAACTATTGGGTAAAACATGTGAAAGGACATCTGAAAGACCAAACATCTAACCCAAGACTTATAGTTTAAAAGAATTCAACCAAATACTGAGGAAATGCATAATAAACTCCTGGATTTTAAGTAAGTTAGATAATAAACTATTCTGCAAATGATTCTCTCACTCATTGTAGTATTTAGCTAACAAAAAATACTGATCTAAGCAAGGGAATGTTTAGTATTATTTAATGGCGGACAGTCAGAAATAAAGGTTATGTGTCCTTTTATACAGTGTATGTAAATATCTGGTTTCATCAGTAAGTATTCAAGACAGAAGTACAACCCTGCTTTAAAGGCATTTGAAAGTAAAAAAGCCATATTAATGACTGAAACTGTGTTGTACAAAGGGAAGGCAGTACATGTAAATAAAACCTATGTTACAATAAAATATTTCTCTTTTTTCACTTATTTAATTTAATTAATAACAAGAAGATTTAAAATGTAGAAAAATGGCTGGTATGTTGATATCCTTGTAAGGCACTCTATATACAACAGTGAATGAAGTGAGGAGTAGTCAGGGCCTGAAACTTCTATCGGTAGTTTAAGGTGAACCTAACTGAACCAACTGTATATAAAGCAGAAACCAAATGTAGTTTTTCCAAAATCAGAGATTTAAAGCTGCAGTCCGGAGACAGAGAGTGTCAGTCATGAAGAATTCGCTCACCTCTGAAATGTCCATAGCAAAATATAATGGGGTGGTACCCAACAGCGCTTGCTGCTTTCCTCTTTGAAATGCTGTGAAAACACAGGTAAGGGTGGGGCTTGAGGGAGCAGGGATGTTTTGGGAGGGGCCTTGAGAGTGGGACTCAAAAACTATCTCCCCCTCAAATACTCTGGACAGCAGCTTTAAAAAAAAATGTTAGATGTAGTTGTAGGAGACATTTGAAAAATGGAAAAATTGCTTGCTCTGCCTAATTGCACAGCTTTCTCAAACAGAAAGTTAGAAAAGTAACAGTTCACAAATGTTGTTATTCTTTCCCATAGATTTGTGTATTCCTTCATATGAAAGGCATTATCCATATTCACTATGCTTGAATAACTTAAATCCATTATTTCACTTAGTAGTGGACAATATAAAAAGTACATGGTAGAAATTATATAAATTTTGTCAAAGAGATTGAACAAACTCTTCTATTCTTTACCACCCTACCTCAATTACACATTTTAATGATGTGATCAAGCTCTGCCTTCATACTTTGTACCAGGTACGCAAGGAATATAAATACTGATGTTCATTGTTTGTCTTCACACTACATATTGCAAGTTTAAAATGTGTTGTTTCATTTAACCAAAAAGAAACCTGTTGAAGTTTTAAGCATTTATAATTCATTATCACATTTTTAAATAAGTAACCAGGAAAGGGTTTTCCTAACATTTAGCTTTTATTTAATTCAAAATATCTTTATCTTACGCTGTGAGAATTTTTATGCTACATTATTTTGTAAAGAAGACTTGAATATTTTTAAATGCGTTTTCCACAATAAATTTTATTTCAATGGCATTCTAAAGGTTCTGGAAATTGTTCTGCTGCAATGTATCTACAAAGTGAGAATACTTATATGAAGTAATTTTGACATATATATTTAAAAAAAACATATCAAAATAGATATCATTACCACACATGCTTTAAATTATATGCCAATAAAGATTTGAGGCCATATTGCCCATGGTTTCATTCAGGGCTGAACAATTAATTGCATATGGCATAATATCGCAATATGACAAAATCTGATTTTCTAAATCATAAAGGCTGCAATCTGACTGGTCATGAGCATGAGATCTGGGAAAGTTACATGACTTGTGAGCAGCTCAAAGAATGCAGGAAAAGAAGGAAACACTCTGCTTTAACCTGTTTTAAAATTATCTAAAGCTTGACAGAAGCCGAAATTTGGTACCAAAGAGGAATAGTACGTGGGAAATTATATTGGCTATAAAAACGACGACGATGCACAACACCAGGTCTTATACAGTTTATTATGTTGCTACCTCATGACGTACACTACGAACCTTTATCAACACCTTAAAAGCATCACACTACCATATATGAGAGTTGCATGGCTAAAATGCGAGCCACCAGACAACCCCAGGAGGGAAAACATTGCGGCCGGCCCGGAGATGGGCTTGCCAGCTGGGCTCTCCAGGAAAAAAAACCTTGTTTGCATAACGGCAGACATCACATTGAATGTGGTGAATTAAGAAGATAAAATAAACTTGTTTATATTCAGCCATGCTTCATTTGCCTTTATCTTAAAAAAAGTCTAGCCTGTGAAATAGAATAAATTATGTATAAAAAATCTGTCATTGTTTATAATGATACACATTGATTTCTTTCTTGAATTAGTTAAAAGATACATGAGAAAAGCCCCATAAAAAATAATAATCGCAAATTAAATCGCAATTGCAATACTGAAGAAAAAAAAAATCGGAATTACATTGTTTTCCAAAATCGTTCAGCCCTAGTTTTATTCACACCAGAGAGATGAAATGTTCTCTCACCTGCCACCAGTCTGTATTTGTCTTCTTCAAGAGAATAAACCGTTCGCCCTCTCTTATGCAAACTTGGCGCCCGTCTGAGCCACGGTAACTGTAGTCATACTGAGCCTCAAGAACCACTGTACCGCTCGGAACCCCGCACACAGTCATCGTGCTGGGGTTCACCACGGGTGCTGCAGCAGGTTGTGTTGACCCTACAGACCGCCGCCAGGAGCCAGACAGCATGGTTGTCCACACGGCCGTGCTCAGCAGTCTCGGCTGGGTTCGCCCTTATGTTTGATCAGGTTTCGGACAGTGCAAGGCAGGTGAGTCTGGAGCCAGAAGAGCTGCATGGTCTAGAACAGAGAGAGAGATAAAAAATACACAGAGACAGATAGATGAGCACATCTGTCCAAGAATGCTACAAATCTCACATGGCGATAAGGTTCAAAAGGTTAGAATATGACTAAGATTACTGACAAAAATAGAACATAGTGTCTAAAATAATAAGCATTGTAAACACCAGAGTAAACATCATTTTCGATCAAAATACAATCCCCATGACTGCATGTGTAGAAATATTAACATTGGAGAACAGATGAGGGAAGGCGTGCAGAGAGCACTTTCAGCTCTGGAAAGCTGTGGTAATCTAACCTTTTAAGCTAATGGTTGGGATTTAATATTGTCACAAACAATGAATGCTAGAACATTTGCAGAAGAAAGAAATCAAAATATTTTCCCCATGCCCTGTTGTGCCCCACTGGCTGATCAGGAACACAAAACAAAGCTTTTGCTATTGTTCTTTCATCCCTTCAGAACCAAGATATCCATGTGAGTGAGTAACTCGTGGTAGATCCGAGGAGCGAAGCATTCCCAAAATAGCTTCCGTCTCGGTTGCTCCACCTGAGCCAGCGTACCTCAAGCTAAACCTTTGCTTCTACCCCGCTAAGAGCATTTTACATAAGAGCAGAGCACATATATTTCTTTCAGACACACAGATACGCAGCCTCACATGGCACGTACACCCATCCATCCTGATGAACACATTTCCTAAATAACATAACCAAATAAATAAAAAAAGAACATTCCAAAGTACTTAGCAACAGTCCCAGTCATGCCATGTCGGAAGGAGGAAAATGCTGGGCAGAACAAGAGAAGGTGAAATAAAAGAGTAGAATGTCTAAATGTGAAAGAAGAAAAAAACTGGTGGAAAAGGGAAGGATTGAGGATGAACCAGTGAGCTGATGGAAGAGAGGGCGTGGATATCCTGCTGAACTTCAGTAATCCCACTCTTATTAAAGCATGGGAACGGGTGTGTAACCCGCATGGCTATAGAAAATTACACTAAACCCCCTCTACACGAGCGAATGAGGAGAGAGGGGGCGTGCACGTGTGGATAAATGGAAGGTTAACAGTGACATGACATGATGGTGTCGCACCACAGAGGAGGACTAATACCATCAGGAGTAAATTAAAAATGGCCCTTTGAAAAATACAAAAAAAAGGATGCTAATGCAGATTGACTGTAGTATTTGGAAACCAACTGTGTCTGTAGCTGCCTGGATAATTTTTTAAAAACATGGCATAAACACAGTTTAATAAATGTATAAATCTTCCCTTTGTCAGAATCTGCAAGTAATGTACAGTTCTCCAGTTTATTGTGCCCTGCAAGAGCATTCATACCCTTTGTCGTTTTTCAAAGCTTTTCAAATCTTCAGTTTGCAACCATAAATTATTGTTGAATTTACAAATGCATATGTTTGACGAATCAACACAAATTAGAGCATAGTAATGAACAACGAAATTTAGGCACGTTTTTCATAACTAAAACTTAAAGAGCGAGGTTTTTAAACCCCCTTAATGTGATCCCCCTAAATGAAATGAGATACAACCAACTGCATTTAGCAGACAGCTAAGTAGTAAATTGTCCACCAGTGTGCAAAGTAATCTCAGTATAAATGCGGCAGTATTGGAAAGGCTTCAGCGGTTTGTTCAGAGGAAGATCAGTGAACAAAAGTATAATGAAGACCAAGAAATATAGCAGAGAAGTCAGGGATACCAGTTATTTAAAAGTTTGAAGAATAATTAAATAATATCTAAAGCTTAGAAAATGGCACAGTTTTTTGTATCACCTAAAAATGGAACAGCATAACTGCAAACCTACCCAGACATGGACAAAAACCTTAATCAGGCAAGGAGAGCATTTATCAGAACCAAAGGTGCCCCATTGTAACTCTGGAAGAGCTGTAAAAAACCCACTACTCAAGTGGGAGAATCTATTTACACAACAACTAGCAATACACTCAAAAAATGTGGGCTATATGGAAGAGTGGCAACAAGAAAGCCATTGGTTGAAGAAGCCCATAAGAAGTCATGTTTGTAGTTTATGGATGCAGCAACAGAGGATTAAACAGAGGACAAAACCCTATGGAAAACGAACTCTGAACCCTGAACAAGCCAATCCTACAAGTGAAACATAGTGGTGGCAGAATAATGATATACTAAAGCCTTTCTCCAGGAGGGATGGAGCAGCAGTTGGTCCGAGCTGATGGGAAAATGGATGGAGACTAAATTATGGAAGTAGACAAGTCAAACGCTTAAACTGGATGTTTACCAACCAGCGAGAAAAGGACTAAACCAAAGTGCAATCGAGAGTCTGTGGCAGAGTTGATGTTCATTGAGGCTCTTCATCCAATCTGAATGCTGGAGGCATTTTGGAAAAGAAGAGTGAACCACAAAAATATAGGCATGACCCATTTTCAGTGTGCCATGCATTTGTATTTCTGAAACAAATGTTGGAAGCCATGTGTCCTTTTTCTTCTAATTGACAATAAAGGGCGACTTTGTGTGGTTCTACAATACAAACGTTATATTAAATGACAATTGGTATGAACATTTTTACAAGGAATTGTATGTAAACTGGACATTGCTTGTAAAGGAGGAAATTATTGCACAAAGAAAATGTAATTAACATTAAATCAGTCTACTGATCTGAAAGCCAGCTTCAGTGTCTTCCTGGTTGTGGCTCTCTCACTCATTTCAGCCATGCAGTTAAGCAGAGTAAGGACAGAGGCAAAAGCTGAAGAAGCAAGACAAACAAGAAAACAGGAAACGGAGAAGACACGTAAAGGTTGAACCACAGTTTGGGTCATATCCTTTCCATCTTGCCATTAGCTCTTCAGAAATGAGATGCACTCCATAGTTTACTTAAAGCTGGTAACAGCAGAAATCAAATCAAACATGATCTTTTTCATTTGCCATCACAAATCAGAAGATTGCTATTATTTCTACTCTAAAAAAGTGCACTTTAAGACAAATGTTTCTTTTTGCTGCATAGCTTTAGTGAGCTATAATTTACAAGTAAACTAAAAAAGAAATAAAAGCATCCTACTATTGTGTGCAATTTAAAAAAAGGAGATACACAGCATGCTGCAATACCTTCACAATACAGTCTTCGTCCACGAAGAGCTCTTCTCCAGGCACAAACAGGAAACACAATAGTGATAGTACTGCACACCTGTTTGCCTTTTCCTGTCTTTCTTTCTCAATACACGTGTCGAAAAAGGAAGAAAGAAAAAGGCAGACTAAGACTACTAAATCTTTATGCAACAAGCTTGCAACCTCAACAAAAGACAAATAAGACTTCTAGAGAGGGATATACATTTTTTTTTCCTGTTGCGTTTAAAAGAAGCTAGTCAAAAAAGTAGAGTCACATGGGTTTGCATGTTTCTGAGCTTTGATAGGATCCTCTCAAAGGACAGAACTGTCTGCCAAGGGGAGTGAAGATGCGTCTGTAACGGCGCTGGCTTTCGTCATTCTGTGACTCAAGATTTTAATTATAGTAGTTTTCTCTGATTCACCATATTAATGTTAGTGGACATTTGGCAAAAGGTAAAAAAAATCTGATTGCAAATGCATCAATTCAACCTACACTGCAAAAAATAAACTCCTTCATCTTTAAGATAGAGAAAATATAACAGACCTTTTTTAATAAAATCTGTATTGAGAATGCACAAAAAAGGAAATAGGGCAAGACTGTGTTTCTATTTTCAGAGGATTTAGCAGCAGAGTGGGCACTGTCGTCACTCCCCCCCAGCACACAGAGAAGGCCATATGGTGTCAGAGACAGGCGCCCTGTAATGGCTGCTAACAGGGGGGGGGGCACAATATGTCAGGAAGTGAGGGCATGGGGGCTTATGACATGTCAGGAGCACGAAAGGTAAAAAAAACAAAAACTAAAGACATGATAAATAGAACATCAGTTAATGGAGAATTTCTAACACACAGTGATGTATATATTTTGCCTTGTTTTGCTTGTGTGCTTCACTTTGTGTTTATGTGTTAGATTGACCCAAAAAAACAAAAACATGCAATTATTGTATTCATGGCTGCAAATTAGTTGGAGTTTCTCACTGTATTAGAGTACACCTATGTCAGCAGGGTCACTGATGCATTTTGTTGCCATAAGAATGAGCAAGATAAGCCTTCTACGACACCCGGCAAGAATTTCCCCTTTTAGGATCCTCAGTCAGCTCTTTTATTTCTTTATGGTTTTATCAAACAGCTGAACATTCTAGCTTTGCAAAACATACATTGAATTTTTTTATGGCATTCTTGTATCAATGCCACATCTTTCTTTTTGAATAAATAACAAAAAACAAGGACTCACAAAATGTTGAGGCTAGGCAACGGCTAGTTAACAGTTTTTAAAAACTTGCAGTTTCAAAACGGCAATTAACTTTTCTCCATACTTTCCCTATGGTTAATCTTTTAAATAGATATCAAGTAAAGTGCCAAACTGACCAAAGATTTCTCTGGCTGCATCAGCTATGCAAAACTGGTCCTTCCCAAACCATTGGTGCCCACTGTCAGTCAGCTGTCTGAAGCAGACACCTTTTTTTCCTTGCTCACAAGACAGACAAATTCGGCTTTTTGGAAATATGTCCGGCTGTCAAATACAGAAAATTATAGCATGCATTGCTTATATGAGGCTACAAACTTTTAAAACCCTAACAAGCTAAAAGTGCAATTCTGTTTGTCCCAGAGTCACTCTGTGAAGAGCCGAACAGTGAAAGGTTGATACTCAACGCATTCAGGTTGTTTACTTAAATACAACTAATAAAGCTGTGCGTGTGTGTGTGTGCGTGTGTGTGGGGCTCAATAAATTTTCAATAAGGTCAATGTTGAAAAGCGAGAATAATAAAACCCTTACGCATTAATACTAAATTATATAATTTATAATTTTTCAAGTTGTATGAGTACTTGCAGCTTCACTGTTTTAAATTACACCGAATAGATCACAGTATAAATATTTGTTTAAAAATTACCAAAGTCTAGAATCTTTACTAATGGTCGTTATGATGTACAAAAATCTCAGACTCGCCATAACTAGATAAGGAATAAAATGTAGAACCATAAACCCCCCAAAAATGGCAATCAATAGTTTTTCGCTTCATCAGTCAGTTTCTAAGCTGACAGATGAGCTATGCAGGATGCAGCAGCTCAATTCTGCAAGCAGTCTCCTTTACCTGTAGACTTATTTGCATACTTCAACATGTGCAAGTATTAGTAACACAAAAGAAAAATCTCACTCCCTGGTGTTTCTTTACCTTGGCTTGATCTGTAAAATGAAGTACCATACATTGCAAAAATATATAAATTCAATAAGTTTTACAAAGTCAGAATGTAGAGCTGTTAAAAAGCAGAGACTCATTATTCTTTTAGAACATAAAACAACTGACGGATGTGCACTAAAGGAAGCGATTCCATTAAAGATGAACAGTTCAGGAAAGGGTGGGGCAGAAAAACTAGAAAATGGACACAAGCTTACAGCAATTTCTGTAGAAAATCAATTGTAGTCACTCTTGTTCATGCATTTGGATGGAAACAATAACAAAGTTGACCCTGTGCAGAAAAAAATATCCTGTCCAGTGTGACCCTAACCCTTTATCCAGTTGTTTGCCTTAAAAATAAACAAAAAAACTTGGAACATTATAAGACTGCTTAGGAATTATCCATGCAAACAGGATCATAGCTGAATTTCATCAACACAGTAATGAAGTGAAATATAGCAATACCAGAACAATGCACTGACCAAATAAAAGCTGTCTAACATCAAAGGTGATTGATTGGCCTCTTGACGCAAATGCAGTTGGCTGGTTAACTGTGTCAGTGGAGATCACTGAAGGAATGGATTGACCATGGATGTTAACAGTGAATTATTTCAAATTACTGCAGGTTTATTATGCCTCCTAGCTACTTTTAATAACAGGAAAAGTTGTATGATAATGTAATAGAAACACATGAAAGTTGTGGCAATACCACCGGCATGCATCTGTACATTTAATAGTCTGCAAAGAGGTTTTGTGGTGAAGACCTGCTGGTCGATTGAGGTTTTTACCCACGGTAGTCGGAGAATCAAACACGCACGCAAGGTTCACTGACAATTCCTCTTAGCATGATTTTCTCCTTATTTTATTTTCGTTAAACAGGTCCTAAAATTGTATAGTAATTGAAGTCACCATGCAAAGAAAAAAAAAAAAGAGTGCTCTACGAAATTAAACATTTTTTTGCACTGTACACCATATTTGGACTTATGGACTTTTTATAGATTCCAACAGTGTTAAAATATTCCAAAATAGCCACACGAATTAAGAAATCAAGATTTTGATCACTCTGAGATGCTTTAGGGTGACTTGAAGGGGGATTAAAGCCCATCAAAAAAAATTTACAGCTAAAAACAAGTAGGGCAAACTTTCCACAGACTGATACCAGGGATGGGTACAGTTACTAAGCTATTTCAGCAAAAGAATGTAAGGCTACCTGTGTAACGAAAGGTTAAATTTCGGTGAAGTGAATACAAGTTTTCTTTTCCACAAATAAATAAAATTCATGCAAGTCTGTGTGAACCTTTATTAAAAAAAGAACTGAATATTTAATAGGGAATCCAAACTTTTCACACAACTGTATGAAGTTAAGCAATCAGTGGGAAATCTGGGACCTTAAAGTGCAACGAAAACAAAACTTTTTTTGATAGTTTTTTGAAATGCATTCAGAAACCTGAGGAACATTTACTATCTTCTGGGAAAAGCCTAACTTTACATTATAAAAAAATACCAGTTTATGGTCGTTACTCTGCATGAGTCATGTACAAGCTATGGAAGAAGAAAACAGTCACAAAAAAAGAAAATGCATTCAACAAAACAAAAAATTGCAAACGGATGAGACAAGAAAAAGATGTACATAGCATCTGAGATGACACCAGGAAAAGAGAAGAATGACAAGTTGAATAAGAATAAAATTCTACATCTAATTCTCCCCTGCAGCTCCATGTCATTCTCAATAATCTATGTAATAACGGCCTTAGCTAGCTCAAAGACAAGCCAATGAATGACAGGTTTAGTTCCCACAGAGATTGTTTAACGCCGAGCCTATCAACCTTTATGGCATGACAGGAATAAAAATCAAGTACAGAACGGGCGCTGTTGAATGGCTTGGTGTCATATCATATCCATATTCATCCCATATGTTTGAAGTCAAAAGAGAGCAGCTTTAATAATCATGCCTACATGCTGTTCAAAGAGACAAGAAACATGGGAAGAGAGGGAATATAGAGTGAATGAGTAACTTCAAAGGGTTCTGCACATATGCTCACATATACACATGAAAAACAATCATAAGCATGAGAAAGGGGGTGCTTTATTTACATATGAAGGTCTATTACCGAAGGCGTCACTAGCAAATAAGAGGAAAGTTGCCACACATAAGACTTTAACCTTAATTACCATAAAAATAGATGTCAGGCAAACAAGTTATGCTGATGTTCCTCACAACAGCATGATAAACTCATCTTCTGCATGATTACTGTGAGCAAACCGTCACCCCGAATTTGCCAGCTAAAATGAACTTTTAGCCCAAACTAGTGGTGGCTATGATGCTTCCGATGAAAAGTGTTGCATTACAGCACACATTTTGGCCACAAAAAAAAAGAAGGAAAATATAACATAGGAAAGATATAAATGTGAAGCCCGCTTAAACACTTTCAAAAATTAATCGTTCTGTCTAAACACAATCATCAACCGTAAAATTTGTATCACCCCTCACCAAGGACTGATTCTGAGGGATTGGCTAGTAAAATAAAATAAACAAGAAAAAAGTTTAAGATCGAGCACTCACACTATTAGAGGCAAGGAAAAGTGATATAAAAGAATAAATTAAACAGGATGTGTGGGAAACGGCATGTTTAAAAGCTTGGAAACTATCTAATAAGAAAGACTGAGGCTTTTACATTACAATTAGTCATGAGGTCTTATATTACAGCGGAAAAGCTGATTCAATGGTCCCCGTCATTCCAGATGTTTTTTAAAGGGTTTTGGAAAGTAAAAGGTATTTTGTTTTACTTCATATGGGACTTCTCCAAACTCCAGAGATACTGGAAGATGGTAGAGTGAAGCCTTCTGGATATTTCTTTAGTACATGTACAATGCGATACAAATTTCAGTCCACTGAGTGTCTACCCAAACAAATGTGCCTTTTCAGTATTGACTGACTCTGGAATTTTACAAGCAGTGAGAATTATAGCTTTAACATTAATAAAAAACTGTACAAACCCTAAACAACTATGTGGGTAAAAGAAACGCCCTCTCATGCCTTGATCACACGGCAGGATTTTTTGCCAATTTGAGGCTCGATTCGCTGCTTCCGTCAAGTTGAAAAGATATCCTAATTCTCAAAATAATCCTTACAGACATTCCTGCCGTGTGTGGTCTGTTCAGAGAGCTCTGGTCTGCTCGGAACAACGTCGGGACTACTCCGATCGCAAATCTGGGATAGTCAACATGTTGGACTGTCTTGTCAATGTTGCAGTATATGTGGTGTGCTGCAAGAACAAACGATAATGGAACCTGTTGAATTGGAGTTGTAGCCAATCAGAAAGCAAGGTGACAAGCGGGGATACACATTAGAAGCATCTATTACTATTTCCAAGTATCGGCTCACTTGACTGCAAGTCCACAAACGCATAAAAACAGATCAGTGACAACAAAGTGTGCAAAGGCATTTCAGAGTGACAAAAAAAAAGAAAAAGAAAAATCACTTTCATATCTTTGTTGAGCAAGTAAAGCCCCTGCTTCTGCTTGTCTCCACACCTTTATATACCTGTTTTTTGTATAATTTTTACTCCATTGAAACTATTGCCAATCACTCCTCCCCATTCGCCTTGATTTTTTACTCCGAAATCACATTTTATCTCATGAGGTTTTGTGAGATTTCCAATCTGGGATGGTCAAAATTGTGAGTAAAATCTGTTTGTGTGTGCCTTCTCGTCATTGCCAGGGTGTCACTGCCAGGTAGAAGCACAGCACACACTGCAGGACCAAAACTGGGGTATCATGATTTCTTTATTGCCATGTGTGCGGTCTCTTAAGGGTTGGAAAACTGTTCAACCATTTTTTTTAAATATTGCCATGTAAAACAGGCATTATGTTATACTGAAAAAAATAGACTTATATTGTTCAAAGAAACAAGGTGTGGACAAGGTATAAGAAGCTCAATTCCTTAGTTTTTTTTCTTTTGATTTTCATGCTTTATGTGCTCATTGTGCTTCGTTTTATGCTTAATTGCTGTTTTTACTTTTCGTGCATTTATGATTAAAAAAAATACTTGTATGCCTTTAATGTTTTATTCGTAATTGCTATTTTTACTTTCCAAGCTTTAATCATATGTTTGGTTTCTGTACCCCCGAATCATGTTAAGCACCTTGAATCACATTGTTGTTTAAAGTGTGCTATACAAATAAAATTGACTTGCCTTTACTATCTAGCCACACCTCCGTGTTACTGAGTTGGGACTCAATTTTAACCTATTCAGCTTCCTAAGTGTTTGTAGCATAAATTTGTTGAGATATGAAAAACATGCCTCAGACAATTTAGTACATTTTAACATGACTGCATCATGTAGCTGTAACCAATGTTTTAGCTGCACAACCATGATGTTATGGAACTGAAGATGATTTGAACTTTGTGTCGTTATCCAGTTAGAAGTCATCATCTCAAGGTACAGCTCGCTCATAAAAGGATGGACATGGTTCCAAAATATTACCACTAACAAATGCTTTCACCTTTCTATGCTAAATTCCGACCCTAAAATCTGAATTTTACGTTTAAAAAAATAAAATAATCAAGGCTCATCAGATCAAACAGTCTGTTGTCACCCAATTTGGGTGAACGTGTGTAAATTATAGCCTCACTTTGCTATTAGCTGACACCAGTGGAATCCTGTGTGGTCTTCTGCTCCTGTAGCCCATCTGTTTCAAGGTTTGTCATGGTGAGCATATTGTGGTATTCACCATACTATGGTTGCATTGAGAGGCTTTTTGGGCTACTGCTACCTGTCTGGCGTTCTCCTTCGAAATCAATCAGGTGTTGTCATATACGGCACTGTTGCTGATTGTATTCTTTTTTTTCTTTTTAATTGGTACAGTCTCTAATAAACCAAAAGATGGTTATTTGTGGCGTCCCCAGTAGATGAGCAGCTTTTAAATTATTTGCACAAGCCAAAACACAAACAACAATTCTACATTCAAAAGTAATTTAAAAACCTTTTTTCATCTCACTCTGATGCTCACTTTGAACTCCAGCAAGTCACCTTCACCATGCATAGCTGCCATGTGAGTGGATAATTTGCCTTTGTGTTACCAAGCGGCTGAGCAGGTGTACCTAATAAAATGCCCTGTTAGAGGTCAGTAATTCAGCCTATCCTTCGACCCTGAAATACATAATAACTATATTAAAAAAAACATACAAAATCCCTCCAGGTTAAGTAATTGATATTTCAGTCTTTATCCCAAAAATAAAATCCACTTCCAGCCTTAAGTACAGTGCTGCTGATGAAAGCCACGTGACGAAGCATTCGCTTTCTCTGTGGATGTACAGTTATAACTACCGGCCATGATGTCTCCCTCTTCATATGAGACACATGCCTCAAGCCAAAACAGCCTTTCATCCTCCCAAAGCCATGCATTATTGATGGCGAGACCAGAGAGACACGCCGAAACGCACATTGCGCTTCCCAGTGTGACGTTTGGCCGCCGAATGTGTGTGTGTGAATGAATGTGTGTGTGTGTACAGATATCCTACTTAACAGGTAGAATGGATTCTTCTAGTGATTAGCTGAGTAAACTGTCAGAGGGCCAATTGAAAAGCAGATGATGACAGTGAGGCAGCCATTGGCTCAGACTCATTATTTCCTCCGTGACAACAACCTCTGTGACCAGCTGCCATCACCAGTGTCTCCACTATGTGTGTTTTTTCACCTTGTTTCACGTACTAATATTTCACATGTGGGATGCCATCATTTTAAGACACTGCTGACGCAACACTTGTGTTTACAATGAACCCTGAAGCTTCCAGCGACACATAGTGAACTTCTTCATAAATTCACATCAAACACATTCAAGTTCCAGTTTCCTCTTATTCATTATAAACATAAAAAAACGGATAAATAAACAAAAAAAATCAAGATAAGAAACACTTCATTTGCTTTTATTCAAGATACAACATAATGCAGGATCATTCAGGAAGCAGTTCTCGGATAAAATGTAATCAAACATTTAATTTTTCAAATAGCATGGAAAAAAATAAAGGTAAACAACACAGTTTTTATTTAAAACTGATCAGGTTTTATATAATTTTAAGCTACAAACAATAATTTGACTCTACTATAAACATGGAAATAATGATCAAAATAGTGTGTTTACAGTGAGAAGTGTAATAGTAACCCTTTTCCTAGGTTGCAATGATAGTCTGCCCATTTACATTCTACCCATTTTTGTCAATGTTTTATCTGTTTCAGAACGTAATATAAAAAACACACTCATCTGGAATCGTCCGGAATCACACACACACACGTTAGACCTGTCAAAATTAACGCATTAACGATGATCGATTAATTAATAGAACTAATGTGATGAATTTTTTTAAAACACATGCGCAGCATACTGTCCGGTTTATCTTATAATTCAGCCCTCACTTTCTCCTTCCTAACCAGCAAAACTGCATCTGAAGGGTGAAGGATTGACATGAAGCAGCATGTGTGCGTCAATTTTATGTGAGTATATTATTGACTATTGAGTTTTCTTTTGATTAAATTCATAAGTTGTCAGTGGGAATTTTCCTTACTATCCACTTCATATGTCAGCTCGTTCAAAGCCCCCCTGTGTGCGGGGCAGAGTATGAATGCTCCGTATTATTAAACTTTATGCATGTTGGTTCACTATATAGTTGTAGTACATTTTGTAGTGAGTTACCACTGCGTTAAAAATGCACATTATTCTGTTAAAATTATGATTTCTGACTTAAATTAATGTTATCTCATTTGTGGAAGTAGCTGTGTAGACACACAATAAGAGCATTGTGACATTTGTGGAAACTTTCATCTGCTGAGTGTTTACTTACGGGAAAATAGTAAATTGTGCCTTTTGTTTGCTAAGTCTAAATTGCATTTGATTTATGTGATGCTCAACACAGATTGCTGATATCCAAATGTTAACTGTATTCATAAATTTTGGGTAGCTCTACCTTAGTTGTATTTGCTATTTTTTCAAGGAGATCACACATACATTCATCTTCCTCCAACTCAAACCTTTATCAGCAGCTGTGTGGAAATAACAAAGAATAGAAGAAATATAAGCGACCCATATCTTGTCATACTGAGTGGCCTTAATTGGAGATCTGGCAGATACTCCCAGGGGGAACAGACTGATCTCAGCCTGAATCAGTCCCTCAATAGAAGCTCAGTGTTTCCTCCACTACAGTAGCAGTCTGTGTTGCAGCAAAACTGTTGAAGCTTTTGACTGAAAACACTCTGTTGTTGTAGGATAGTCCCATGAAGAGGATGCTCAGGGTTGTCCAATATTAATAAGAAACTGTCAGCTTTACATACAGAAAATGTTAGCCAGTTAGTCTGCCTTAACAACTGACTAAAAGATTAATAGGTTAAAAGGGCAACGTGTGAATATGAGTGTGGAGTTCAAATCAAAAATTAAATTGATCTCTCCTTTATTTAATTAAAAATAGCATCCAGATTTGTCTTGTATTTACACCGAAAATGTTGGTTTTTTTAGTCAAATTTAGGAATGCGAATTAATCGCGATTAATCACGATTAATTCACAGCTACCCTGTGATTAATTAGATTAAAATTTTTAATTTGAACATTCCCAATATATATATATATAAGTATCGATAAGCAGCAAAAGCCATAAAAGGCAATTTTCTTCTTTTCCTCTGAAGAAAAACTACATAAGCCATAAATCCTGAATTATTTCTTTATAAAATAAAAAATAAATACATTTTCACTGACTGAGCTGCTGGGTTGTTGTGGAGCCTGTGGGAATGTGCAGTACATTGATGTTTCTAATGAAGAGCGCTGAGCTCCATTGATCCACCAGGGATGAGAGTGAGCTGTCAAAAGCTATCAAGCAAGTCGAAGACCCACTTTCAGCTGCATACAGCCGAAGTGAGTACAGAGCTGAGGCACAAGGAAAAGAAGCTAGATCCCCAATTCTAATGCCACTAAAACACAGACAGGCACCACTTTTATCCCCTAGAGGGTTACCCAATAGGTCTTGCCGTATTCAGTTGAAATTATTGTTATTAAAATGTTTTAATTAAGGGAACAAATTTGTGTTTGGCTTCTTATTTTTGGTTTTTGTTCTTTGTAGATTTGGATTCATTTTCTTAGATTAACGTCAGGTCTTTCCTGTTTGGTTTGATGATCCTTTTATTTTCTGTCCAGAATACAGCCCTCACCATGATAGTACGTCTTCTGTCTTTTAACTATGACTGATGCCATTAACTGTTTACCTCTTTTGTCACCTTCCCTGCACATGTAGACATCATAGAAAAATAATATAATGAATTATTGCTGCTTTAGGCCACTGGCTGTTACTCCAGTTCTTGTGTAATTTGATAAAAACGCCACACTTCCTTAAATATCTCTTCTTGCATGACTTGAATTCAAGCTATATTTTTGATAAAACTCTGGTAAACAACGAATGAATCTACAAAAGTGGAAATATGTGTATAAAATACAACCTTTATGTACAATTCTTTTTTATGCTTGTCCATGTTTGTTCTCCAATACTCCAGGTATCTCAGTATTTTCAAGGATTCCCTACACACAATACAGTTTTGGCCCAGTTTCATGATAATAGCAGAATTCTATTTTCTATCTCACAAAAAAGCTCAAGATAAATCAGAATAAATGGAGAATGCCTTTGAACCGGAATTTCCAAGAGATTCTCAGTTAGATTCAGATATAGACTTTAACTGGTGCATTTGACCGCAGTATGTGCTTCCAAGGATTCTCTGACTGTAAGTTTGGGGACGTCCATAGCAGCCTCAAGTCATTTTGGCCTAAAACTGATTTTCTTCCATAGTGTTCCTTGACCCACAGCATGATGGTTACATCACTGAGTTTTAAGATGGGGATAGTGTGTACAGGATGGTTTGGAGTGTTAGTTTTTCTTCCACATATGCTGTTCTAAATATCAGCTCAACAGTTTAATTTAACTCACAACCTTAAACACGACTTCTTCTGTTTTGTTTTTTCAACTATTCTTTCTTATATGGACACTTTTAATAAAGGCAAAAAATGCAACATTTCAACTCCAGATAGTCCCTTAAATTGTAATTCCTGATTTACTTTCAATGCTTTTATACACTTAATGGATTTGTTGCAATATTTTGGTTTCTTTACCACCAAATCATGTAAAGCACCTTGAATTACCTTGTTGTTGAAAGTGTGCTGTACAAATAAAATTGCATTGTCTTGCCTAGGTGTTATGTCAACAGATAATACAAATTTAAACACTGGTGGACTCTACCAATTAGGAGACTTTGGAAGATAATTGGTAGTAATGCATGTTATTTAGGTGTATCAGAGTAAAAGTAGCTGAGTAGAAATGTAGGCCACAACATTGCATTACCTTTCCTTCCACTTCACAATTACTACTTTAATTTGAATTCTTATGTTTCATCTGTATAATACACACTGAAGTTAGTGGTTGTAACTTGACAAATTGTAGAAAGGTTTGAGGTTTTGACTACTTTTGCACGGCATCTTCAGAGCACTGATTCATCCTAAAAGTTAGATGCACTTTAATGCTTTAATGATTCATAGGCCAGAGCTAGGTGGCTTAAAAAAGATACAGAAGAAAAACATTACTTATAAAAGATATATATAGAGCTAACAGAGGAATTAGTAGTGGTTCATTGTTTTTCACTTTTCGTTTACAGTGGTGGGGGGTGGGGACAACACATGAGCTCTAGCTTATGCACACTTAAAAAAAAATGAAGACAAGCTGGACAGAAACATCAAGAGTAAATTTAACGCTGTAAAAATTAAAAGCTTTGAGAAGCAAAATATTCTGATCAAGTAAAAAAACTGTAAGCGAAGCATCAAAACAGACACACCCAAACAGTTGCAAGGCTGTTAAAAATGACCTGAGTTCACTAAACACAGGCTCAGCAGTACAGAGTCGGGCTTTTCCCCTAACAAAGCAGCGCCACGCTACATTATCTTGGTTTTCCCACACAGGCGACTGCAAACATGCAAGAAGCCACGCGGCTCATCCCACAGACAAGCTGAGTAAAAGCTAAGCACCAGGCTAATCTGAGCAGTAACCCAACATTAATGTCAGATATGCATTCTCTCAACTAGATTCACACAGCAGTGTGTGGGGGGCCCTCGTGCAATTATGGGGTGCTTGTAACTCTGCCCCTAATACTCAAGGTACAGGGTACTTTTAATCAGAAAAGTTGAAAATGGCATTAATCTTTCAAGCCTGTGTCGTCATAAGCTGGCAGAAAGAGAGAAAATATCCAGCTTTGCAAGGACTTAAGAATGATTATGAAACAGCAAAAATGCAATGCGTCACAGGAGCAGTTTCCATCACATGCTGTGGTAAACCTGTCCATACACTGGTATGGGCTAGCTTTGCATGCAGATGCATGCAAATGTTTCTGCACATGTCAAAGGACTCTTATCAGTGAGGCTTAAAAATAAAAAAAAAGAGAACATTGTTCTTGCAACATTTTTATGTGAAGAAATAGTGCATCATTGTCTGGAGGACAAATACATTACTGTGGTAATACATTATATAGTATGTCATCTATAACTGTAAAGAAGGGCTGAAAAAGGAAGCCAAAAAAAAAGCTCCTCCACAGGAAATGTTTGGAGGTTTAAGCAGTTGTGAAACAAAAGACTCTGAGTGCAATAATATAATCATATGGAAAAAGCATGTGGTGGAAAAAACGTGTTGTGGAAAAATAACTTTTTTTTTCTCTAGTCACTGTAAACCTGAATCCATGGCCTATATGACCTGAGTGACCAACATAAGCCCACAGCTTTGAACGAGTATAAAACCTGTACTATGGTTCAGGACATTTGAGAATAAGTACAACTTTTTTAACTTAACTTAACAAAACTCAGGCCTTAAATTGAAATATAAGTAATCTTTGAAAAACACCATGAATTTCATTAAACACATTGGGCAGAGACTGAGAAGACGAAATATATGTAAATACCGCACTGCACATATTGGAAAGAGTTGAAGTTAAATATATATTCAGTGAAACAGTTTGTTAGCAATTATATTAAAAATAAAACAAGAAGCTGCACATTACAGTGCTCTATAGGTTAGATAAATATGCGTTCAGCAAATAAAATAATTATAAAGCGTAGGCGTTTAGACATAGTGCGTTTTCCTGTAAGAGAGCCACTGCAAAAAACTCACCTTTGCAGCAGCGATGTACGCGGTGACAGCTCTGTTGTGTTTTGGAGTGAAATACCCAGAAATGTGCGTATGCCACCCAAGTATGTAGCGCTTGTGTCGTAGATATTAATAGCTTCACATAATTGGGCTAATAGAGACGCAAAAGGAGAACCTCCCCGTGCACTTTTGCAAATTAAATATAACTCATGGGAACTAGTGACATTTCCATCCCATGCTGACAGACAGACCCCTCCTCGTTCGTCAAGAGGGCAGAAAATAGCTTACGCGGTGAACGAATTGCTGGTTTATGATTGGCTGTAATTGTTACACGTCATTTTGGTTATAACCAATCATATCACAGAAAAGGAAGCGCGTGGAGTTAGCGTGTTTAGTGTCACGGCATCGCCCGATTTTCCGCGTAAATTAATGGAAAGTGATACCGCCCGTCGCTGATGACCTGAAACAAAAGAACAAGCCAACATAAAAAACGTTACAGCAGCACTTTAACGAAATGAGTTGCGGTAGATGTAGTCCTTAAACATACCCGACTCTGTTTCTGTGAAGGACAGAGAGACGACTTTAAAACTACATTTCCACCATCTTTGGCATATCTAACACGCTTGCATCAGCGTGGAAACCATACGCCGGCAAAGTTAGTTCTATATCAGAGATAAATAAAAAGAGAATATAACCAGAAGAAGAAATAACCAGCGTATTCTGTAGCCTATTAGCAAGAGGAGCTGCCACCGTCCTAATGGAGCTGTTTGTTAGCGAGGGCAACCCGCACTGTCTGAAGGTGTTAGCTGCCCTGGAAGTGACAGGAGTTCAGTGCGCCGTTCAGTTCACCAATCACGAAGGTAAAACATTATTAGCTTATTTTCTGTTTGTGATACTATATTTAAGTTATACACTGTCTATACTCTGTCGGGATAAGATTGGGCTTGTAGCTACATCTTGTCTAGGTACATGTGAGGGGAATGTTTGTAGGAACGGACAGCTGTGACTGTGGGGACCATGCTAGCTTTAACTAGTCGCCCCTTAGGTGCCCTGTGTGTGCCAGAGTCAAAATGAATGGACAGTTACTATATCTGTGAAACAGCCAGAAAAGACTCGCATCCATACTAGTGAGTTGTTGTTTTGTCGTAGTATTCGTGTTCATGAAGGGTCAAGTTCCCTCTTTGTGTCATTCATAATACCAATCAAGTTGTACCCAAGCGAACACAATAATAAGTTGATTTTAGTTGGGATTATTATATGTATAAGAATATGTGATTGATATAAAGAATAGGAAGGAGCATTTCTGGATTGTTTTATTTTAACACAGTCCATGTTATAATCACGCCATCCTTGTTGTTTAAATCAAGGGCCAAAATGTCCAGGTAATTAATAATTAGTCCAGTAAATAATTTATAGTGTAATATTGTATTAGAAAACCTAAATAAAACTTTGATCAATACTTATATTCATGTGTCAATCTGTTAAATGGTCTTCTTATCCAAACATATTTAGTAGTTATGACTTGAAATACTTGTCATTCACATGAATTTAGATTTAACTTGGTCAAACCTTTGTTTAAAAAATTTAGTCAAACCTTGTTTGCAGGTTTGCGTTCATTTTTTTAGGTTTATACAGATTTATTTATTCTGCATTAAGTCAAGAGTATGACCTGTTATGTGCCAAATTTTCTTTTGTTATGTAGTAATAGATAGCATTAAAAATGACAGAGTGCAGTTACTCTTTCTAACATTGGTTGAAGTGGATATGAAAGAAACTGTGTTATATTTAAAAAAAGCATTCACGCCGACCAGAATGTTGATTAAAACAAATGTTTACAGTTTAAGATAAGATTGTATATGATTATTATGTTTGTTTTAATCCCTAATTTCAGACAAGGTGGTGCCTTTCCTGGCCCGTCCATCTTTGCCTGCCCTTTTTCTGCCCAGTGGGCAGCACCTTTTCAGCCCCAACACTATTTGCAGGTAAATGAAATGCTTGTAAATATTAGAGGCTGCTGGGACTAATGTCTAAAATGCTAGTTGATGTTGAAAAAAACACCTAACATAAGGTAGGTTTTTACCCGGCATTGCAGATGGCTTTGGGTTTAATTTCTCTAAGGAGATAAAAGGTACATATATCATGAAATAAACTTCACGTGAAAAGAAACTGGAATATTTTTGAGCATATAGCTCAAGCTTTTAACTCCTTTGGGTTGTGGATAAAAATGTAGAAACCAGAAACGTAATGCACTGTGTAAAAAGACGCATATATATATATATATATATATATATATATATTTTATTTTTATTTTTTTTCTTATCTGGCAGACTGGACATCTCATGTTTCAGGTCTTTTGTTCATTTAAACTTTAAGTCAGATGATAATTCCCTCTTATTTTTCAGACATTGAGCAAATGAAAATAATTTTTATGATTGTCCTACCTGACCTAACTAAAAATAAATGTTACACAGATGGGAAAAATGTGACATATATTTTTTATGCTGTCTTTATGAATATCTGGTCTTAGTTGTATGTGTAATTTCTGTTGCTGAATGAGCTCCATCTATTTAACATAAGTGGGTTTTTTTTCTCTCTCCCCATACAGATACCTGTTTGAGTTAAATGGACCAGAATCCAGTGACCAATGCAACCAGTGGCTTGAGTGGGAAGCAACAGTTCTCCAGGTAAATTAATCTTGTCATACAGTCTAATTTTTACACGTGTCAACAATTATTAAATAAGCTTCTGTTTTACTTTCGTTTCTTAGCCTGTACTGCTACGGGCTCTTCACATGGCAGTGCTTCAGGGAAAAGGAGCTGAGGTGACACAGGTCCTCCAGGGTCCCCTAAATGTCTTGGACCAAAGCTTGGGCAGGAGCAACATGTCATATCTAACTGGGGTACAGTATCTAGTATATTACAAGATTTTGGTTAAATTGCTGATAATCATGAACAATAACACCCACTTTTTTACGATCACCCATTTGTTGAGAAACTGACCATTGTGAACAAAGATTTTGTGTTAGGATAACCTCATATTTAGCTATCTATATTAAAAAATTCTGGAAGGTCAAGAGAAAAGTAGCAGAGTGAAGAACAGTGGTCAGTCCATCCTCAAATAGTCTAAGCCTATAGTAAGAAAACTACAGAGATAACTCAGAATGTTCCAGCCCTGTACAATTAGACATAGCATCTTTCCCAACGTGTTGCGACTGACATGAACACGACCTACACTTAACTCTGTGTGTGAATCTCACCTGCATTAAGAGAAAAGGGGCATGTGGATGGACAACTCGCCACAGCCTCTTTGGTCACCCTCGACAACTGGCTCCCTCAGGCCAGAACGCTCCTTGGCTGCATCAGTCCACACTGCCAGCGTGGTCGTCAATCTGTTGGTGGGCATTCAAGTTAAAATCAGTGAGATCCTATGTCCCCAATTCGTGATCTCCAAAAAGAAAAGGCATAGTCCAGGTTCTCACAGCAATTTGCAAAATATCTGCTTCTCGACCACCCACCTTTCCCCCCGACAGGTGCGATTGATAAGTAGTTAATGACAGGTGAGCTAGAGCCACCTGACACCCCCAAGCATTTACAATTAAAGATGTTCCAATACCACTTTTTTCTGTCCGATTTCGATACTTGGGCTTTAGGTATCTACTGATACAGGGTACTGATCCGACTGTGTCGGTTACTGCTCGTATCCTTTAAAGAACCAAACTCCACTTGCTCTTTCACATGATGTTAAGCTAAATGCTTAATAAGTGTGCTGCTGTTAAAGATAGCGCCATTTATACCACCTCTGGAAACTTCAGTCCTGTATATTAGGCAATAGGATTTGCATTCTAGCAACGTGAAACAAACATAATGCAAGATTTTATCACTTTAGACTGATTTGTGAACAATGTTTACGAGAAATGGTAGTATTGTGTATCTGGAATGAATTTTAGATGTTTAAGTCCATCTCATGAAAAATGGGATTGTTGAGTTGTATGAAACAATCAGATCATGTATGATGGAACTTGATTATTAAGAGCTTTATATGTAAGGAGGAGGATCCTAAATTACATTCTGGATTTAACAGGGAGCCAATGAAGTAGCCTAAAGCTAAAACAAGAGAAATGTGATCTCTCTCTTTAATATTTATCAGAACTCTTGCTGCTGCATTTTGGATCAAATTAAGGCTTTTAATTGTTTTTATTTTTTGTTGACTTTCTGATGGTAAAGAAATACAGTAGTCCAGTCTTGAAGTAAGAAATACATGGTAACATTTTTCAGCATCACTCCTGGGCAGGATATTTATTTTTTTAGAAATATTGTGAGAGTTAAAGAGTGAAATCCTTGAGACCTGTTTAATATGGGATTTGAATGTCATGTCTTGGTCAAAAAATGACACCAATGTTTTGTGCGTTTTCCAGAGTCCAATTTAATGTGATTCAGATGAAGTGATTGACTTAGCAGTTATCATTTTTCAGAGCTTCTGGTTCAAAGATGGCAACTTCTGCAGAAAATGTAGCGTCACATAGGTTTTTATGTCTTCCAGCCATGCCTGTAATCTACCTAACTGATTGGATTCGCAAGGATTGATGGATAAACATAGTTGAGTATCATCGGCATACCTCTGGAATTTACCAAACTCTTTCTGATTGATTTAACCAATTAGCATATATATAGAAAAAAGAATTACTCCAAGCACAGAAACCTGTGGTGTTCTGAAAGTAACCATTGAGTGTGAAGAAGATTTAACTTGTACATGAACAAACTGGACTCTGTTAGACAGGTATGATTTAAACCAGTCTAGTGCTGTTCCTTTGATTTCTGCAACATGTTCAAGCCTTTGTAAGAGAATATTGTGATCGACTGTGTCAAAGGCACCACTGAGATCTAACAAGACCAGAACAGACACAAACCTGACTGAAACTCTTTAGGCATGTCATTACTGTTTAAATCAGAGGTGTCAAACTCATTTTCATTTTGGGCCACGTCAAAATCCTGAATGTCCTTAAAGGGCTGGTTGTCGCAGAAAGTAAGGATAAAACTAACAAACACTGTAGATATGAATAAATATCTTATCTGGATTCGAGAAGTACTTCTAAAAATAAAATGAAATGATAGTATTCAAATAAACACTGATTTGATTAATAAAATAGTATTTATAATTTCTAAAGTCATAATGATCAAGAGAGAGTTTCTTAGGTAAAGGTTCACAACTTTAAAATCCTGCAGTATGTATCAGTTTACTGAGGATAGATGTATAAAATGGGGGAAGTAAACAAAGGGAACGCTTCCTTAAATCATTTGGTTGGGATTGGGTTCAACATGCAAGTTGGAGGTTTAGATGAAGCTAATATTTTGATGATTCCAAAAGCTTAGCCGAAGGAAAACAGTCCAAATGCAGAAGAGATTCTACAATTCTCTCCGACGCTGCCTCACTTACTGAGGAAGAAGTAGTCATGTTTGGGAGCTCTGCAGTAAACCATGTAGCTGAACTATGACCTTTTTTGGGGGGTGGGGGGCTAAATTGTCTTATTCCAGACACAATGAGGAAGAAACATTGCATTCACACCATCAGTATCTTAAAGGTTAGAGATGAAATTGCCCTCCACTGTGTTAAACTGAGAAATTTTTGAATAGACCAGATTCTTAAAAACTTGCTATAGCATTGTCTGATAAACCTTTACTTTAATGTATTTTTCTTTAAGTTTTGTGGTACTCAGCTAAAGTAAATTTAAGTTATCAAAAAATGGTCAGACAGGACAGGATTTTGTGGAAGCATTGTTATTTCTTTACTCTCAATGCAGTATGTCGGCACAAAGTATGTAGACCAGAGACCTCTACTTTTTGTCTAAAGCCGATTGAGTCTAAGATATTATTAAATGCTATTAGTAGCAACATGAATATTACTGGAAAAGCACTTGGAGAGCACTGACCTCCCCCCTTTCTAATCACTGGGTCCTGGTCCAGTTTTTAGAATGGCGAACATTTCCTGAAAGTTTAATCAAAACCCTAGTTCTTTGAGGAATTTGAAATAATAATAATAATAATTGCAAGGAATCGACTCATTTATACTGACTTAATCCTGTGTTTATGTGAGACAAAACAAATCAGTTTATTTATCACAAATCAGGTTGGTAACTAACAGTCTTAATTAAGAGATAGTTTATGTTCAATTAACCACATAAAATTGGTTTATTTTTCTGTTCAATTAAAGTTTACTCATTTGCTCTTGTTACGTTAACTGTTAAATATTTGATTTTGGCTGTGAGCAGGATTGTCTCTCAATAGGGTAATGGGTGGGTAACAGTACAGAAGTTACAGAAAAGTGGGTTGAACTACAACTCTGCTTCCCGGTGTGGACCCGGCTTTGTTTATAAGAAAATTATTTCATAAAAATCTCTTTTTATAGATTAGGAATTATTAATAAAAGCATCCAGTCAGTATGGCGTAATTCTTGGAAATCAGTGAAGAGACTGAAGTTGAAGAATGTCTGTAGACTTTTCACCTGCTCTAATCTAAATGAAGGACTTCTCGTGTTTTGGTCAGGTTTGCAGAGAAGACACATTCTTACACAAAGGCTCTAGCAACTCACACAGGCAGGCAGAAACAACATGTTAGACATGTTAGAACTAAGCTTCCCAGAAATGGGCCTCTTGTATTTCCATCATAAATATTGTAAAAACGGCAATGGAGACTGAAGCCTCATCATGGAATTCTGTTATGACAGTTGAGGTGTATGGCGTATCTTTGAAAATGTTTTTGCTGTGTTTCAGGAAGCTGTTTCTGTTGCTGATGTCGTTTTATGGGGTGCACTATACCCTGTTTTATCCGTCTCTTCTCTAGCATTGAGTAAGTTCAGTTTTTTTTACAAAGCATTTACTTCATGCAAATTTTTTTATTATTTGCAATTTCTCACCTTCCTTTCCCGAATCTCATTTCCTCTAATTTTGTTTCTCATGTCTCTCCCTGTCAGGTGATCACAAGTCTGTGAAGGCTTGGTTTGACCGTGTTGCTGCAACACGTGGCTGTCAGTCTGCAGCTCAGAGATTGCTGCAGGGAAAAGGCCTGGAGGCCATAAAGAGCTACATGCAGAAACAGCCTGCACCTCAGAGCATCCTGTGCAGGGATACCGAGCCATGCAACAGCAACCCTGCTGAGGTAGCTGCTAGATCATCACTCTTAACTGTTACATACTTCAGGTGTTCTTCCTGAAAAGTATAAATTTGTGTGAACTTTATTGCTAATAGTACCAGTCACTTGTGTGAATGCCTCAAGAAAAATCTAAATGTGAGATTACAGGGATTCCCCCCCGTTTTGAAGCAATAAATGTAGAATTAAAGTAAAATGGCTCTGGTGTACGCAGCTGTGGTTTTTGACTTGCTGCATGTAAAATTTCTACACGTGGGTGAAATTAAAACGCCTGAACAGCTTGATTTCTACCTGTTCTCAAGTGAAATAGACTTCCCTTGACCTGCAACAATGAAGTGATCTTTGATTTTTATGCTCTTCATACTGAAGGAGCACTAATAGCTCAGTTTGAAGAAAATGGATAAACATTAATGGATTAGATGTTATAGGTGAGTGTACTTTTTTGTACATAATCCTTATCTCTGGTTTGGGCTTAGAATGATGAAGGTGAGCGTGCTGTTTCAGAGGAGGAGATGGAAGCAGCGGCTCTCACTTGGAGGAAAGATTTAAACACCTGCTATCATGCAACTGAAAAGCAACATCCAGTGTAAGTGATGCAAGATCAAAAACTCAATGATGTTGTATGCTGGTGGCATTGTTTCAAGCTAGCTCATTTCTCATGGGAGAGTGTGATATAATGTTATCCTGCAACAATAATGTAAAAGATGGAGCATTTATCCAGAAACTATTCCGTTTTTGAATGCTCTTGCTCTTCTGCCCCCTAACAGTATGCCACAAGAGGGGAAGCGGAATATCCTTATCACCAGTGCCTTGCCATATGTGAACAATGTTCCCCACCTGGGTAACATCATTGGTTGTGTCCTCAGTGCGGATGTTTTCTCCAGGTAGGAATTTAAATACCCCTTTTTTCTTCTTCTTTCATGCTTAGCCGTTTCTGTTTGAATGTCTAACTGTAGCTTCATCTTTTCCCAGATACGCCAACCTGCGAGGGTGGAACGTGTTGTTTGTCTGTGGCACGGATGAGTACGGCACAGCTACCGAGAACAAGGCTCGAGAGGAGGGCCTGACGCCCAAGCAGATCTGTGACAAGTACCACGCTGTTCACTCCAGCATCTACAAATGGTTCCAGATTGACTTTGACTTCTTTGGAAGAACCACCACAGAGAAGCAGACGGAGTAAGTTTCTCAGGCTGTTTAAAACCCTTACAGAGAAAAGAATGCTTTCCGTGTTTTTGAAAGTTTTAAAGGATTTTATGAGAAATAAGTTTATTAAAATGAAACTTTTCAGAAGTGATAAAAACATAAATTTTGGGCTCCAAACCTGAAAGTGTCGGATTTCGATGTGGAGTGGAAGAATCAACATACTTTAACTCATTATAAAATTGCATAACATACAATAGGATTACTATAATATTGTGCATACTGGTGTAAAAGGCTTATCCTTCTTAAATAGAACCTTTTATTCTTTTGTCAGATTTTCGAACATGTGAAAGCTCTATGATTTTCTCCACTGTTTGCTTCAGTTATTTTCATTATTTTTCTTAAACAGTGACATTACTGGAATTCATATGATTATTATATTGTATAATTGATAGATGAAAAACATGAAAAAATTCTCAAAAAATGGAAACTGACCTTTTTCCGGAGTTCTTTAAAAAAATTAAGCAGAAACAGACAGTTTTTGCTTTATCCATATCAAGTTATTCCTCCCATTTAAAAAAACTTTTTTTCTTTTGGAAAATATTAATGGGTCAACACAGATTTAAAGAAATGTTTGCTGCCGATCATGTATCTTTTACACTGTTTCCTAGAAGGTCGCCAAAGAAGAATGGTTTGTCCAGGAATTACAGATCCACCTTTGTTTAGAGGAAATTTCACAAGGGTACCACAAATAATCCCCCGACTTTTAGACATCCTTTTTAATCCTAAGGTGTCACATGTGTTTTCACATACTGTGTCTGGTATAAGCTTTTCAGCATGTCAATTTTTACTTGTACTTAGTGACATTCAAATGCTCCTACATTGGAATTTTTTTATTCATAAGGATGGAGCAATTTTTGCTGTAGAAGGACGTGTTGTTGCTGAAATATTATAGGACACGTTTTTAGGATATCAATCTGTCTGCACTTATGAAACTATATTTGTTGTCGTTTATACACAGATGTTTTGCAAAGATTGCTTATTAAAAATGGAAAATGGCATCCAAATATGAGGTGTTTTTCTCCATAGAAGCTTCAACCTAAATCCTAATGAAAAAAAATGATAACGATCGAAAGTCTTGTTTTGAGGCCTTTACTTTGCTATAGTGCAGCTTAAAAAGGGCATCAAGCCTCAGCAAGATGTTTTTAAGAAATAAAAACAGTCCCTAACATTAAAGACTTTTTACTTGATTCTTTAGAAGTGCTTGAGGCACTAAGATTTTTAGATTTACCAGCCCACAAGCAAACCACGGCTTTTTTCCCATATTGCTTTACTTTCTAAGGTATTCTAGCCCATCAATAACTTGCACTTTTCTTTCTTGATCTCCTACTACATAAACAGCTGTTTTTCTGTTTTTTAGTTTTGATAAACCCTATGAATTTACATATTTTATAATAAGATGTAACAAAACATATATAATATTCTGAAATTGAAACTACATTGCCTGTATTATTCAATAAATTAACCAACTGGACGTTTTCCTTTGTTTCAGGATCGCTCAGGATATATTCTGGCGACTCCACAAGAATGGATTCCTTGTAGAAGACACAGTGGAGCAGCTTCGCTGTGAAAACTGTCAGCGCTTTCTGGCTGATCGCTTTGTAGAAGGCACCTGTCCTCACTGCAGCTATCCAGAGGCTCGCGGTGATCAGTGTGACAAGTGTGGACGCCTCATCAACGCTGTGGAGCTCAGGGTGAGTTTGTCTGTCTGAAGTTCCGGTGGAAGGTTCAGTGAAAAATGGCTTTTCCTTGATCGTCATTTATGAAAACCTAAAAAAAAAATAAAAACATTAAAGAGAAGGACATTTCTTTACAGTTGCACCAGGAACAATATCTATTTTGCAGCTTCTACCAATGTTCTTTTCTATAATCATTAAATCGTACACAGGTTCATAAATTCTTTCTATATTAAAAGTAAAAAGGAGCATACTTTTGTCTACTGACAAGGTCTACTCTTTCTCTTTATAAACATAATTTAATGTTACAGAAAAGAGCAACTCAACAATGTGAATAACGAATAAAAATTCGTGCCTATTATTCCTGCCTATAAACCGGTGCAATATACTGTACATATATATATATATATGTATATATATATTTGGATAGCCAGTATTACCCAACCATACACTGTACACTATTTATGTATTGTCTACACTGCCATACTCTACCTGCACTTGGTACTTAATGCTTCTTTGCACTTCTGGTTGGATGTCAACTACATTTCATTGGCTATGTACCTGTACTTTGCTAAATGAAAATAAAGTTGAATAAGATAAGATATTAATTTATTCCATCTTAAAGGGTTAGGGTTAGTATTTGTTATATTTCTGATGATTATGGCTTATCGGTCATTCACACCAAACGTCAAAACTGTGCTGTACGCCCCTAATTGGACACTTGAACATGCATACCTCACAGGTCCCAAGCGAATTGGACGTGCTTCAAAATATGCCATCTTGACGTGCGTCAAACTGGACATGCACAGCTTTTGGGAGGACCCTGATGGGGACCGCTCCGTAGCTGTCCACTGACCTCCTCATCCTCTCCATCTTTCTCCTGACCCTCCGGGAGCGGGGCACCATCTCTGTCAAGCCCAGCATGTGTGGGCGCAGCTGACTGTGGACTATGGTCTCTGAGCTGACCGCGTTATGAGTTCGGCTTGGCCTTCAGCGGAGCTCGGGGAGCTAAAGACCCAGTTGAGCAGTGACTGATGGATCCACGGACCCGACCCTTTGCAGCTTTGGAGAACCTGGCATGCTCGCTAGTTTGAGAAGCTGTTGTCCCGCGTAGGTCCAAGTATCGCCAGCCAACACATGAAGTACTATGCTGAGCTGCTGTTCATCTGTTTGTGGTTAGTAAAGGTGTATAATATGTGAGCGAGGCGGGACGTGCTGTGGTGGAGCCAATGCCAGGTCTGGTTCGTGTTGCGACCAACTCCTCCAGAGAGCCTGTCTGGGGAGGAAGCTGTTCAAGGCTTAATCTTTGGCCGAGAGAGCGGTGCCTTTGCAGCCACAACGGCTCATTTAAGAACCAACCACAGACCTATTATGAGCTTTCCTGTCTATATAGTTTAACCTCTTCATAATATCTATATTATTATTTCTGTCTCTGTATAGAAAACAGCTTGTGTCAAATAGCTTGGGGTGATTAGCCACGGTGTTTATTGGTATTTGCTCCATGTCATGCTGATGTTGTGACTCCATGTCAATCAGAGCATCACTGACACCCTGTCACCAGGCTCCTGATTGGTTGAAGTGGTGCGAATTAATGCCAAAGTTCAGATTTTTCCACTTCAGTGGCAGATGCACTCGTGAAGCTCGAATGCACTAAATGCATCAAATAAAATGACGCTCGTTTTCTGACGTGCGTCAAACGCCTCATTCGCGCTATTCTGACATGTGAATGAGACAGAAAAGCGTTTTCACAATGCAAATCTGCTTCTGCATTGAAGCGAGACTCCCACCGCACTTCTCCATTGACTTTACATGTAAACCTGACGCCCACAACGCTTCAAACATGTTTGGTGTGATTGCACTGTTAGAGTTTATGAAAACCGTGGATTCATAATCTCAGAAAAGTAAAATATTACATGAAATCAATAACGCAAGGATTTTAAATGATGAAATTTGGGACCGCTGATAAGTATAATCATATAGATGTACTTGTTTAGGCTCCTTTTGCGTCAATTACTGCTTCGATGCAGCGTGGCATGGATGCCTAAATAGCAGCCTTCAGCTCTTCTGCGATATTCTGTCTCATGTCTCTCATCTTTCTCTTGATAATGTCCCATTGATTCTCTCTGGGGTTCAGGTCAGGCCAGTTTGCTGTCCAATCAAATCAAATTTTATTTATAAAGTGCTTTTCATACTAGAAATGCAGCTCAAAGTGCTTTGCAGATTAAAATGACCCCTACATAAACCACATTCCCATCCCTCCCCCGCAGATTTAAAAGATCCCAGTTATACCCCTAAGCCAACTCCAATGCACACACAGTTAAAAGCAATCGTAAAAGGACTTGGGCTGAGTACAGATGAGTCAAGCCAAGATCAACAGCAGCAGCCAAGGCACTGACCCAGGGCGCCCAGTGGAGGGAAGGCTGAGACCTCCACACACGCACTACCTGGAGAGCACCCCAGCAGCCACTGCCAATCACCGCTCACGATGCAGAGGGCTCCCACACACAAAACACTGGAAGGAAGATTAAAATTAGAAGTTTAAATATCAAAATAAACAGTAAATAAATATAAGATTAACTAGTAAAATAAGGATAAAATTGTAATATAAATCAAACACAGCAATGGTCATTGAACCAGGTTTTGGTACTTTTGGTAGTGTTAGCAGGCTCTTAGTCATGCTGGAAAAATAAAGCCAGCATCTCCATAAAGCTCGTCTGAAGAAGGAAGCATAAAGTGCTCCAAAATGTCCTGGTAGCTAGCTGTGCTGCATCTGGGGCTGGGCTTCACACTGGAATTCAACCATCTTGGATTGTGAGCCTCTCCATTCTTCCCCCAGACTCTGGGATTTTGGTTTCCAAATGAGATGCAAAGTTTACTCTCATCAGTAAAGAGGACTTTAGACTACTGAGCAAAAGAGAAGTCAACCAATAATAAAGCAGACAGTCAAAATAAAATATAAAAAAAAGTTTTTAAAAAAATGAAAAAAGTATGAAATCAAATAGTAATCAGAGGCTAAAATTGTGTTTTGGTTTGCTTGTATATGATTCTTAATCTTAAGTTATGATCAGTCTGTTGATGATACCATAAAGCTGTTGTTACAAGAATTTCAACATAGCTTGCTGCTAACAACAAAGCTTTCTTACCGTTTGTTACTTACTTTATTTTCATCTTATATTAAACTCAAATGTCTGTTGCTTTTATGTACAGTTGAATTATTGGGATTTAGTGGAATAACCTAAAAGCAATTATTTTCATTTTTACTTAGTATAAAAGTTGTCAGCTGCAGTGTTACAAACTTTTATTTCAAATACAACAATATTTCTTGTCTTCAGTGCGCTTTGTGGAGAAATGTGTGGATTGTTGCTGTTAGGGATGCACCGATATGATACTGGTATCGGGGCCGATACCGCTCTGCAAAATTTCTATATACATATATATATATATATATATATATATATATATATATATATATATATATCAGGGGTGTAACAATACGTTTTTGGACCGATACAATGCATATCGATATTAGGCCAAGCAATTCGATACAAATCGATATATAAGTTTTTTTAAAGATACAAATTGATACGATACAGTAGATTTCGATACATTGATTCAATAGTGAGACAGTTATGTTGTACGGTTGTACAATGACAAAGCACTTACTTACCTATACCTTTTACCGATACTATATGAAAGCTACTCCACAAACACAAACGAATGCCTTTTCAAGGAATTTTATTTGCTTTGCTGATTTATGTATTCCAAAAGGTCAATAAATGTAACCACACTCAAAGTGCAATATTAGAACAAGCTAGTTCGCCTTGAATATTCTACCATAAACATAAAAAGTGCAATATTAGAACAAGCTAGTCCCCCTTGATATTCTAGCATAAAGATAAAAAGTGCAACATTAGAACAAGCTAGTTTTTTTAGTATTAGGGGTGTAACGATAGGTTTTTGGACCGATGCGATGCGTATCGATTTGAGGCCAAACGATTCGATACAAAGCGATATATATGTTTTTTAAATGATACGATTTGTTCGCAGGTGTGATGCATCGATACATTGATACAAACGATGAATCATTACACCCCTAATATATATATATATATATATATATAATATATAATCAATTTAGAAAACTTAAGAGATTTACAAAAGAAATTTAATAATTATTTTTATTAATTCTTTTTTTATTGTTTGCAGGAACCTCAGTGCAAAGTCTGCAGGCAGACTCCAGTAATCCGCTCCTCCAAACATCTGTTCTTGGACCTCCCAAAGGTAAAGTTTTAATTTTGCTTTGCAGTACTCGTTGTTTTTTTGTACCTGTACTCTGCTTTTTTAGGTTTCAGGAATCAGGACGAGTAATCCAGTTTTATGTGTTAACAAAACAAAAAAACAATCATAGGTTATGTCAGGTTTATCTGCAAATTCGTTTTACATTTTTGAAATCTTTACCTTTTCAATTAAGAAAGGGTTCTTTATAATTTTTCATTTTCTTTTACTAATGTAGCTAGAAACTCAGTTGGAGCAGTGGCTAGACAGATCAACCAGCTCAGGAGACTGGACAGCAAACGCTAAACAGATCACTCGCTCCTGGCTCAGAGATGGACTCAAGCCTCGCTGCATCACCAGGGACCTGCAGTGGGGAACACCAGTTCCTCACCCAGACTTTAAAGAAAAGGTTTGTTCTGATTACTTATAGTGAAATGCAGAAGGACTGGTTCTGTTTTTTGCCCCTGCACACTGAGCATTCTTTGTTTGTTTCATTCTTTTTAGTGCATATTGTACATGTGTTCGGTTTACAGTTTCCAAAGTCTTTGCTTGACTTACAGATTTTAAATGTGTTTTTGGTGTTTAGTTTTGAGAATTAAGAAATCAAAAAACAACATTTCTTTCAGATAAGTGTGATTTAACCTTGGAAAAAAATTAGTCCGAACTATGGTTACGCAAAGAATAGCATGAAGTTACAAATTGTTAGGCTATATTTATTTTTTGGACATCCTTTTTTCCCCCCTGTGTATGTGTTTTTAGCTCAACATATTCAAATCCCAGCTCCGTTACTTTAACCACTGGTGAAGGAATTCGTAGAACTTCTTGCTGGGGGATGTTTCTTATGTTTGTTATTGGCTTGGCAACACTCAGTATTAAAATCTGAATTTTTGTTTTGTTTTTACGTACAGATTTTTTGTTGATCTACCTTGAAGATATTATCTTACCTTTTAATAATGACTAAAAGATTAGAAATTTTATCCACTGTTAATTTCTTTACCTGAACTAATGTATGACTTTGTTCCTTTGTAGGTGTTCTATGTATGGTTTGACGCCCCCATTGGTTATCTCTCCATTACTGCCAACTACACAAACGAGTGGGAAAAGTGGTGGAAAAATCCTAAACAGGTACTAGGCTCCATTGAGCCATACAAAAGACTAATGCAGTCATGACACAGATTTTTGTCCTCCTTTTCACCTAGAATGGGTCTAATTGTGCTTTTCTTTTCCCCATGCGGGCTCTTTTTATTTTCTTGCCCTTCAGTGGAACATGGTTTAATTCTTCATAATTTGAACGGTGATGTGAAACGGTTGTAGAAATCCCAACCATATGAACATAAATGCAGTGTGCTGTAAAAGACAACCTTCTCCTGAGATGAATGTGAACATTCAGAATCTATACCAGGTTTTATGTTTCTGATTTGTGGAGCTCTCCTCTGCTTCATGTTACAGCTCAGATCCATTAGATTTTTTTCTGTGCAGACTTCAGTTGGATGTTCTAAGTTCATGACTCTCATCGCTTCCCCAAAACGAAATCCAGCAAATGTCGATGGTTGAAGAAACTGACAGGCCTCAAACATGTTAATGTACGAGTTGACTGACCTGACCCATACTGTGACATCCTCTCTCTCTCTCTCTCTAAGCTTCACGGATTGATCTCATCCATCTTCATGTAAAACCCTGGGATTGAGGCTCTCTTACTAGTGTGATGCCCTGTTAGTACAGGGGCGGGGTGGCTGGGTTGAGCTGATAAATCCTCTTTGAACTGGGTGATCTCATGATGATCTAATATGATGTCATCCTTAAGATGCTGTGTTGTCTCTGCCACCAGGTGGAGCTGTACAACTTCATGGCAAAGGACAATGTGCCGTTCCACAGCGTGGTGTTTCCCTGCTCCCTACTGGGAGCCCAGGACAACTACACTCTGGTCAACCATCTAGTTGCTACTGGTAAGCACCCATTACGCCTGAACCGCTACAGGAAATCCTTTCTCCCTACAGGCATCATGGTCTACAACAACTACTTGAAAAATGAATCAGTTATGATCTACAAAAAAACGTAATTTCCCTCTGGGATCAGTAAAGTATTTTTAATGGAATTTGAATCAGATTAATCTCTTGATTAGTTTATGTAATGTGAATATGTAGCTGGCTTCACTTCCTTAAATATCTCTTAAATTTAGCAGTGTTGTTCCAGAATTGATTACTAAACCTTCGCTGAGCGTTTTCGTGTTTTGAATTCTCCAGAATATCTAAATTACGAAGACACAAAGTTCTCCAAGAGCCGTGGTGTCGGTGTGTTCGGTGACATGGCAAAGGACACGGGCATCCCCTCGGACGTATGGCGGTTCTACCTCTTGTACGTGCGTCCAGAAGGACAAGATTCGGCTTTCTCTTGGGCTGATATGGCTCTAAAGAACAACTCAGAGCTGCTCAACAATCTGGGGAACTTCATCAACAGGTAAGAAACTTTAATTACGACCTCTTCTGGCTTACAAACCTTCAGAGAGCTTCGGAATTCCAGTCGCTCCTAAATCCTAACATGCAGCTGCATTATTTTTAAGTTGCTCAAAGTTATACAAAATTTCTATGCGGAAGACTAAAACAAATAAGTGCAAGATCGGAATTTTGAAAACCACGCAACCATTTCCTTTCAGTTCAGAGTGTGGCTGATATATGACCTCAGCCCGTTTTAGCGATAGTACAAAAGAAAATCTAGGGAAGAGAGTTTCTTTCAAAAACCACTTAAATAGTAAATAAGAGTCCATCTTTGTGTAATTTTATTACTTTATAAATTGAACACAACTTTCCTCCCTAAAAAAAAAAACACAGGTTGGTGTCAGCATAATGCTGTGGGGATGCTCCAAAGGAACCCTAAAAGTTCAGTAGAAAAGTTTAGCTCGAAGCATTTTCATGTGCCCATCTCCAATTGTGATCACCTGAGAGACTGAGCAAACAGGACAGGCGATCATGCATCCACACACTCACATTGAATGGCAATTTTAGAGAGACCAATGAATCTATCGGTCGGACTATCCGGAAAAACTGTAGACATGCACAGGAAGAATATGCAAACTCCAGACAGAAAGAGCCCAAACTGAGATTTGAAACCCAGGACCTTTTTTTGCTGCAAGGCAGAAGTGCTTCCAACTACACCCACATGTAGTTCTAGTTCTATAAATTAAAGGTTTTGGTTGTAGTGTGGAAAAACTGAGAAAACTTTGATGGATAACAGTTACTCCCATTGTTTTTCTGTTTTGCTTTAATATTTTTTTGTTATTGCTGAGAGGGAAAACTGGGGCAAATTCATCTCAAGTTGCTCACTCTCCCTACAAGGGTTTCACTCAAAGTAAATATGCAGCAATACTGTCATCAAGTCCAATTAACAACTTGGTTTGTACTCTTTGGAAAAAGAAAGTCTGTTACATCACTAACTGTTACATGACATTCACCCTAGTTTTCTAAATGTATTTGAGATGGCCCAATTTAGCCCTAATTGCCTCGTCTCAAATGTTTTTTAAAAGATCAGTGTTAAATCCCACTTCAAAGGTGTTTCTCAGCAGCTTCTTTCCAGAGTACCTTGATCTTCAAAATTGGTCTCGGGCAGCAACATTGATGTCTAATTGGCTCAAAAATATCTTGCAGATTGCATCCTGCCTCAGGTGGAACGATTTCTGCTAATTCAGAAAAGAAAGCCTGGCCTTCCTCGGATCCAATCCCTGAGTCACATCATTAGTGAAAATGGATTTATCTCATACAGTTAGTTTCCAGATCAACAAAGGAGTCAGGGATGCAGTCTCATTGCTGCTTATTAAAAGCATGTAGAGTTCAGTTTGGCTAATATTTAGACAAACAAATATTGAATGTATTTAAAAGTTGTTATATTTAAAAAATAAAAAACAAATATCGGATTGATTGACAGTTTTAAAAAAAAGATTAAATCGATTTAAAAGCATCATAACTACAGTTTACTGAAACTGAAAAGCTCTAGTTTTTGGTCTAAAAGGCCAGATTAGACATGTAAAATATTGAACACCATGTTGCATCAGGAAAAAAAAAATTTTTTGCTTCAGATGCGACTGCATTCACGCAGTACGCTGAATAACTGTACGGCAAGGCAGTGTGGTAGATATGACAGCAAAATGTATAATTTATACACAATTAGCAAGTCAAGTAGCATGTCCTTCACTGGTTTCACCCCCTTTTTTCTCCCCTCAATGATTTTCGATTTCCAAATGTACAATGGCCATTTTCTTTTTTCCCCTCTCAGGTTTTAATGTCTTCTCTCCTTATCTTCCTCTTTCTTACAGAGGTGGTATGTTTGTGACCAAGTTCTTTGGAGGATGTGTGCCTAAGATGGAGCTCCAGCAGGAAGATAAGAAGCTCCTGGCTGTGGTGGGCTGGGAGCTGCAGCAGTATGTTCAGCTTATGGACAAAGTCAAGTAAGATTTCTGCTTTAGACAGAAATTAATCACTTTAATTCATAAGATGGTGAAGATCAGTAAATGCTTCCAGACAGTGTGTTAATAAAGGTAAAAACTCTTGATTAAAATGTTTCATCAGGATCCGAGATGGCCTGAAACACATTCTGAACATCTCTCGCCATGGTAACCAATACATTCAAGTCAATGAGCCCTGGAAGAAAATAAAGGGAGACGAGTCAGAAAGGTGAGACAAGTTCAAAACAAGTGGTTCTGAAAAATCTACACACCCCTCTTAAAATTCTGGATTTTAGGCTAAGGAAGTGAGAGAATTGCATATAATTTCCAATCTTTTTCTCTATTTAATGTGACGTATATCCTGTACAAATCAACAAGTAATTTTTTTTAGTAGCAGAAATGTTTAAAAAACTGTAACGTCTTGGTTGCAAATGAACTAACACTTTGCTGAAGCACCTTTTTGATTTCATTTCAGTATTTATTCTTCTTTTGTAAGAGTTTTTAACAGCCTTTTACACCTTGACTTGTTAACATTTACAAGTTCTACCTTCCATAATTCCAGAGTTGATTTGCGTGTATAATTTGATTTAACTGAAAATTAAAATCTCTCACTTTAAATTTTTGAGCATGCTAGTGAAGGATTAGAGTCAGAACTGTCAGTTTGTAGTCTAAAAAATTCACCCCCCTTGACACAAACCTTAGGCCCATATACAGAAAAGTAGTGGTAGCTGTTGTCTGCCACCAGGCTTGAGACTGGTCTTCTTTCTATGTTCTTTAGACCAAACCTGTTTTATAAGTTCATTTTGTCGTTGCGGTAAATTATTTGTATTGTAATTCCTGCACATTTAGCCATTTTAAATTTTTGTGCACAAATAACAAACCTATTCTGGCATGCTTCAGTTTGCCCTGATAGTTGCCTTTTAAAGAAAACGCTTCTGTCTTCCACCCTCTTAGCGTGGAAACATGAAAGAAAACAAAAGATTGTTCTCCTGTAGAACATAACCAGGACATGTTGCAGCTCCTTTGTTATTGCTGTCAACCACTGGCAGCCCCCCCTGACCGTTTCTGATCTCGTCTTGACTGTAATTTTGGCAGCACGTCGCTTTTTGTCGCCGTGTCGACCTCCAGTCAGTCTCAATAGGATAAGGCTGTATTAAATCATCGGTTGGCAAGTTCAAGCGTTACTCTGTTAAGATCAGAAAAACGGGGTGTGTAAATGTGAAGGCTTACATCCATGTATCTTTATCAAATTGAAGATGGTTGAATATTTAAATTTGCTTTATTCCTCTAATTGTTGTTTTTTGCAGCAGCATGAATAATTGTTTAAGTTTTAAATAAATGAAATCTATGTTATTTGTATTCAGGATGGCCATGCGGTCGGGTTCTCCCACCTCGACCCAGCCTGTGTTCATGTCCCCAGATGTGTCTGATTGGCTGATGGGAGTTGTTTGTTCTTTCCAGGCAGCGTGCCGGCACTGTGACGGGTGTTTCTGTGAATATCGCCTGCTTGCTGTCGGTGATGCTCCTGCCTTACATGCCGGCGGTCAGCCAGACCATCAGGGATCAGCTCAACGCTCCTCAGTCTTGCATCACGACCATGCTGCAAGGCCCCGGCACCTTTGTCTGCGCCCTGAGAGCGGGCCACCGCATTGGCACCGTGAGTGTGACCTTGACGAAAGCGAAACACCCGTGGCACCTGCGCAGACACGCCAGCCTGCAGTACTGTCGAAGCAGGGTGATACAATGAGAACGCAACAGTCTGTCACGATTTCAGGCGTGTTGAGAGCGGTGTGGTTTTGTGAACACAAACACACCAACATGAATAATAGGCAGTGTGAAGAGGCCTCTAACTTCCAGCAAACAAGTTTTTCTCAGGCTGTTTGACCATTTGGATCTAATTGTGGTATCATGTCTGTGCAGACTGTCATGATTGGTGACTTTGACTTCTATATAAAGAGTAGCAGACATCACTGAAGACAAGACCATGCAAAGCTTATGCAGACACTTCTCTACTCTGGGGCACTGTTTCATTAAGTGTGACGAAAACTTCTAAAAAATCTCACAGAAAATTATTTACTTTCTTGCGCAATCCACTTTGTTCAGAGATGAGCTGCGCGAGCCTTGGGGTGAATCGAGATTCCTGCATATCTATCCATTTTAATTTGTGTTTCTGTTTCCCAACCCGTTTCATTCCCAGGTCAGCCCGTTATTCCAGAAACTGGAGGCGGATCAGATCGAAGCTTTGAAGAAGAGGTTCGGTGGACAGCAGGTAATTCGATGTTTATGATGCGTAATGGTCTTAGCCCAGCCTGCTCATGCACTGATGTAGATTCCTCATCATCATTTATGAAAAAGTGAAAAAAGATAATATAATGTGTAGCTGTTCAGACTGAAATCGGTTAGAATTTTTTCTTAATTGAAGTGACTGTTTTTTGTTGGGGGTTTTTTAAGCAAGATGGAGAGAAAATGTATCTTAAATTATGAATGGTGAATTCATTTTATAGATAAAAATAATCTCTCTAATCCTTGCCTCTAGCCTGAAGACGAACCATCTTATAAGAAGGTATTGAGTGGCATTTGTTTGTTAGGAGTGTGTCCACACTGCTGCTTGTCATTGTAGATTAATGGATGGCGTCACTAACATTAGCAGCTAATTTATTGCCCTGAAATATATAATTCCTGCTCATTTTGGTTTGATTTGTCGTTTGCTGGCCTATAACTTAAACATTCCCGCGCCCGCTTCGAGTCTTTATGAGAAGAACTCGTCAGAAATAACCATTGCAACACCCGCTTACACATTTTTATCCGTTTACACTTTCAGATTCCTGCCAGCGCTCAGCCCAACGCCGTTTCCAGTCCCGCCGCTGTCGCCGAAGTGAAGGTTCTGGTCGGATCGGACCCAGAGAAAGCCAAGCAGCTTGCGAAAGCTGTAGTTGACCAGGTTAGATGCCATGTTTGCAGCGAAATTAATTGAATTTCTGACTTTTCCCTTTTTGGGATTTCTACTGTAGATTTTACTGATTCGTCAAATGTAAATGATATTGATAGGCTGTCGTTAGAAAAAAGAAGTGGGGGGGGGGGACGAAATCTTTTTTAATTCTACTCCATCTTGGTAAAAGTTTTATTTAGTTAAAAAACAAATAATTTATCAAATTCTACACAGCGAGATTTTGATTGTATTTCCAGTAAGGAACATGTTTCTTGTAGATTTTCCCCCCATAAACATTGTTCTAAAAGGTTAGTCAATTTTGTTTCCTTTTTTTTATAAAAAATAAATTCTCATCAAATTTAATTATTTCAGACTGTACTCTTAAAAATTGTTTCAAAGAAAATTTGAGAATTTTTTAATGTATTTTTTTATTATTACAGGGTGACAAGGTTCGAGCGCTTAAATCCCAAAAAGCAGAGAAGGATGTAATCGCAGCAGAGGTTTCCAAACTTTTAGACCTGAAGAAACAACTGGCTCTTGCTGAAGGGAAGAACCCTGAGCCTGCGCCTCAGAAGGGCAAGAAGAAGTGAGAAAGGAAAGTGAAAAAAAGGAAAGCAAAATTAAGGTTAGTCAGAGGAAGGGGAGGCACGACTGGAGAATGGGAACAAGATGTACACAGAGAGATGAGGGTATTAGCTTAAGGCAGAGCCGTGACAGGATCTTAGACAATGTGGTGTTGGCACTGAGGACTAATGAAAGGCTGGATTGGCCGACGGGGAAATGAAAACACACAAAGAACCAGTCGAATGAATACAGATACAGAAAGGAGGGATTTCTTCAAATCCCTACACCAAAAGAAACTGATTTTATACCCTCCCTGTGTTAAAGTCAGCATATGATATTAGCATTTGGAAGGTGCGTTTGTACATCTTAAATGGTTTTTATATCCTCTGGAATTTTTTTTTCTTTGGTACAAATACCTATTTGGATCATTAAATAAACTAATTAAGCAAAGGAATTTTACTTTTTTTTCATGTTTTTTTTTACCTTTGGTTTGTGCTTTTCCAACTAAAAAACGGTTTAGAAAAAGAAAACATCACAAGAATTAAAGTACATTGAAATTTTTATTGCAAATTTTGGAAGTACAATAAAGAAAAAAATAACAATTTGATGCAATGACTGATTAAATCCATGCATATTTACGAATAACACCTTTTTTTTTTACTACGATAAGAAAAAAACATTGTTGGAATATACAGTATAAGCCATAACAGTACAACTGTATTTATGCGTATATTACAGTGCATATAAAAATAGTAAATCAGGGTAGAAGAACTAACAATTCTGCCACAGATTCCCATAATAGAAAAGGTCATTGTGAAAAGTAAAAGCAAGTTGTTGCTGTTTTATCTAAATACAGGAACAGACAAAGTAAAAAACAGGAATTTCCTTTAAAAAAGAAAGCTCTTTCATACTCACACTGCACTGGGCACTTTCAAAACTTCCTGAGCTCCAAAACTCTCCAAATATTGGGGCAAATAATCTCTGTGAGCCCGATTGTAGCCCTTAAAATTGGGAGTTGCAATTTATTGCAATGTGGTGGGAATAAGATGACACTGATGTTCTCTCTAGCTAAACCACCTCTGAAGTTATACATACAAATCAGCACCTGTTCCGTTCTATAATCTTCCATTTCGCGGAAGTTATTTTGCATTCCTTAAAATTACATTCATTAAATCCGCTGCATGATTTGCACCTCGAGGTTTCTCTTGTCGTTCAGACATGCTGTTTCTTTTCATTTGCCGCAATGCTGCTGCAGCCCATTCTCTCTATACCCTCTAGACTTTCATTACTTTCTTCACTTCTCTCTTTTCCAAAAACCATCACTCATTAAAAAATTTCTTTGGTTTTCATTCCAGAAGTTCCCTAACCAACACCTACACCTTTCCCCACCATTGCTTTTTTTTTAAATTGTATAGGACCCGTTTTTTTTTCATCCTGTCTCCTTCCCCTTCATTTCCTTGTGTTGACCAGCCTCTCAATCAGAGCTCTTCGTGTCCTCTGTACCTCCTCTCCAAGCCTTTCAATCTCTGCTTTCAAACGCTCGTTCTGCTCAGTCAGCTCTTGCACCTTTCGTTCATTCTCCTGCTCTCTTTCTTTGCGACTCTTTTTGGTAGACGAGTAAGATGAGCGTTGCATGGAGGAGAAGGAGGAGGACAAGGCACCGTTGGCCCTCTCGCTGGTGGTCCTCTTGCGTTTTCCCAAACGGGAGGACGAATAGCCTGAGGGTGAGGAGACGGGTGAGGACGGAGGGGAGCAATTTTGAGATGGCGACTGGGAAGCTGAAGAGGAGCAGGATGGAGAATCTGGCACGCAGGGCAGCTCCTCCTCGCTGGCCGAGGGAGAGGCGGGATGGGTGTTGTTTGCAGGGTGGTGTTGATGGTGGTGATAATAATAGCCACTGCTGATCACTGCTCCACTCGGATCCACCATCCCCACTCCTCCTTCACTCAGCAATTCGAAGAACTCCGGAGGCAGCAAGTCGCTGCCGCCTCCTGTTGAGCCATCTGCATTTCTCCCCGTCTCAGCCTCCACCTGCCGCTCCTCTACAACAGCTGGACTCATGCAGGAGGATGAGGACGAAGAAGAGGAGGACGACGAGGTGTGCTGCAGAGGTTGGTTGGTGTGGACCTCCTCTGTTGTCCTCTGGACGCCTTGAGCCCACGTCTGGTTGCCGTCAGTAAGCCACGTCAGAGAACAACTCTCAAGAACATCCAGAAACTCGGGCTCCTTCTAAAGCCGCAAAGCAGAAATCCCAAACGTCACCATAAAGCAATAATTGAGGAGAATGAATAAATCGCAGCGATAGTTTGCTTCTAAAATTACTGACCTCGGTGCATGTGGGGGCACGTGCAAGTTTTGCCCCTCCCGTGTCGGAGCCCAGAATATCCTGCAGGTCCTCATACCACGCCTCCAACTCTGCACCATACAACGGCCCTACTCCAGGGGGGTACGGCGGGGGCAGGTGTAGCCACTCGGCAGTCATCTCGCCAGTCAGTCTCAACACACAGATACTCGGCCACACGCTTTACACTGGACCTGTGAGGGGGGGGAGAAGCCATCAGACCCGGGGGCGGGTTAACAAACACAACTAGTGTGAAGAGAAGGTACAGAGCAGCAGCACATTAAATAACCTGAAATGTCAAAAAGAAGTCTGCAACTTGATTTCAATCTTAATTGTTCTGCAACAGGTTTAATTCTGCATACTGCCTTAGCTGTAAATCTGTTTTTATCCCATGACAAACCGAGCTAGACAAGAATACAGTGTATCGTGTAATCTACTTAAACTGTGAACTGGTAACAATGACCCTTACAAAAAAAGACTTTACAACACACAATCCTGATGCTTTAACTGATCTAAACAATTCACATTTAAATAAAAACAACCCATAGGACCGAGAGTTTAGCTTACCTTTAGAAAGTCTCTATTAATCAAGTCTGACAATTTGTTGGAGGCAGCTTATCCCAATAATTCTGAAAAAAAAGTCAAAAGTTAGATTAAAAATGTATATTCTCTACAGAGAAAAACATGATTTATTCAACATTAACATGGGAGACAAAACGGTGAAATTGTTTTAAGATAAAAACTGCAAGGGATAAAATGAGCAAAAAATATAATGCAATATAAATAATTTACAATGGCTTACAACGACTTGTAGTAATTTTCGGTTATTGTAAACAAAGACACACAAACAAAGATCTCCACTGCGCCCCCTGCTTTTTCGTGCTCTCAAAAACATTCAGGTAGATAAACAAGTGGTTTCAGAGGACAAGGAAGCGCTGAAATCTGAAGGTTTCATTCTCAGCTCTGCCTTCATTTCTATTTCACATCTTTTTCCTTTCTTACTATGGTCGTTTTGAAAATGTTAAACAAAAGCGATCACAATGAATACGACCTTCAAAGCCGGTTATATCAACAACACTCGGAAGTAAAGAACCGAAGTTATCTGTTAAGCAAACATTGGTTGGGATTATGATATAATGACTGACACCCTTTGGTTTGATTTCAACTACAACATCTGAGTCAAACAAGCCAGATTATTAATTAAAGGTCATCTAAGCATGGACATCACAGATTAAGATGTTTTGGTGTGAGTTTTTTTCCCCCTCTTTTATTTGGGATGCATGTCAACTGTAATCCAAGACAATTACGTCATGGAAATGAAAGTCCAGCAAGAGAAATGGGCGAAACAAAAGGAAAAGGAAAGGAGTGGGTTGGGAAAACGATAACTCGATCCAAAAAATGTGTTGTTACAGTTGGAAGCTCGTTTTACGAGTCAGGCGCTAGAATAAACAACCCGCAGCCGAAAAGAAAAACGTGTTGAATTCAGGCTTAGAGGTCTTTTTTGTTGTTGTTTGTTTTGTTTATTGTTCGAAGTAAATATGAAATATCACGTTTATAGACGCGTAATAAAACTGTTATAAAATGTCCCTCGCGTAGCCAAGCAGTCCGAAATGGTATTGTGTCGCTCCGAGCAAGTTATCGTAAAACTTGGAGCTTGACAGCATGAATGCAACGTTTAAAAACCTGATATATACTAATAATGACACATGAAGGAAAATGTTATTCTGAAAATGATGCGATACCAAACAAAAAAACATGCTGGTTTTTTTCTCATTCCACAACATCGAGACGACTTGACTACAAGTTAACAAAACACAGGACAAAAATACAAAAACCATGAAAAACAGCTCTCGCTTACCCTTTTTCTTCTATTCGCTCGCCTTCTCGACTGTCTTGAACTCGACTGTAGATATTTTAGTAAAAATTGGTGATAGCTCATGTTAACCATTGTTCAGTCTTGACAGCTGAATGTGATTTTACGGAAACTCCCGGCGGTGTTTTTATATGGCGGTGCAGCCAACCTAACTATGCATGGGAAAGTTTCGTAACAACCTAACGTGTACGGAGGACCGACGTCGGAGTGGACCAATCAGAGGAGCGGAACTGAGAGCTTTGCCATGGTGATATCAAATAGGGTGAGTGAATTCGACTGTTTGGGCGGGGCTTGTAGTCGTGGTTGCTGGCTGTTAACTCCAGCCTGTATAGTTTGTGCGAGCAGCAGCTGTGATGCAGTCATAAGACGGCCAGGACGAATTTGGGGCGTAAGGGAGTCACATGAAAGGAATGATGCAATGCTTGGCAACCAATTTCTAGCTGGGGATAACACCAGCAGAATCAGAACATGTTTTATTAAACACTGTTGGCTCTAACAAAAATCTAAAAATATACATATATGCATGGATATCTAATGTCGAAGAATTGCTTTTTCTTCCGGAACATAAAAAGCTGAATCGATTATTTTTAAGGCAACTGTTTTGAACGTGTGTGTGTTTTAATATGATTCAGCCAATCAATGTAGCGCTTACTGACTCGTGACGTGCTTATTAATTACGTTGCCATCCCGAATTTTCAGATTTTTAGCTGTTTGAATTAAGTTTTTGTCGCCGGCGGCCACACCTGCTTTAAGACAGCGACATTCCGTTGGAAACATTACCTGTGTACACCTTGTGAACAGTAACTCCAAAGTAATGTCTCTCCAATATACAGTTGGGTAGTATTAGTCAAATATAATAGTTTACAAAAATATAATTATTATAATTTGACGGGGCTGGGTGTGAACCAGCACCAGACTGTCCCTTATTTTTCATGCGTGTTTTTTTTTTTCAGCTGTTGATGATGAAACTTAGTAGAATTCATTACCAAGTGATAGAAACTTTTATTCAATCTTTCTCTATGTTGCGTGACCATTGCTCTATCAGTAATGATCGATTTGTTTAGCTATATAATTTTGTTTTCTTTTAACATAAATCACCTGAATCCAACATTTTTTTTACAGAGATTAGATTTTCATATATATATATATATATATATATATATATATATATATATATATATATATATATATATATATATATATATATATATATATAATTCAAACATTTTGTTGACACATAAGAATAATTCACAACTTGAAATCGTCTCTAAACATACTTTTTTACACTTGAAGTCTATATAATCCCATTAATCACCTTATTGATTTAAGATCCATTGTACTACTGGGGAAAATAATGTCAAATAATTCAAAATTAGTATTAGGAATACTTGCAGTGATATTAAAAATAATTCTAAATAAAATGTGCAAAGATAAATTAATAATATTACGTACAATATAATTTTTAATACGTTGCATTTGAAATATCAATTGTATATTTGTAATAAAATATTAACATGCGAATAAATACCCCCAAAAAATAATAAATTGACTAATGTCACCAAATATATTTTTAAAATCTAACAAAAATATTCTAACATGGAAAGTCGTATGCATCCATCATTAATCAGATTAAAAATGAATCAAATACGAGGTGATATTCAATATTTATATATTTTCTATAATCTTTTAAAAATATGACAATACTATAATATGACAGAAGTAAAAATTAAATATTTATATTATATAATCTGTTAGGCTAAATTATTAAAAATAATGCTGTGATAGAATAAAAATATAAAATTATGACATTAAAATATAAGAGGAACATGCATAACGCGAATGGTAATTTAAAAAAAAAGAACATTTAATGACGTGTGAAGCTACAACTGTCTTATAGGGCTATATATAATCATTGTTTTTTTTTTATTAGCTTTTACTAGACAGAGTAAAATACTAATCAGTGAAAGTTATACAGAACATGGAGGGTTAAAGCCACAAAGTTCAACGAGGTCACTGCCTCAGAGGCACAATCATCTATTAATACAGTCAGTTAAACAACAGCGGTGACAAAGAAAAAAAGTGAATCAAATCGAGTTTCATCATGTCTCACTTTTGATTGTGCAGCCCGTTTCTGACACCCTCTACCCTCATCCCAAACTCACCAAACACACACACACGCGGGCGCGCGCTCGGACTTTTTTTTCCACGCGCCGCGAAACGCGCACAGCCCCCATAGCAACAGCGTCAAGTAGCGAATAGAAAGCTCAAATACTGTCTCTAGGACCCGGGTTAAAGCGCTGCAGGAAGCACCGAGAACACGTCACGGCTTGAGTGGCTGTTGCCGAGTAGTTCAGCATACTTTCTCCGCACCCCTCCCTGCCTGCCCGCCCGTCTGTTTGTTTTTGTCAGTGCCGTTGTCTGCCTTGTGTCATTATGAAACGCTGTTTTAGAGCCAAACATTTGGACTGAATTACAGTTTCAGAGAGCTTGGACTTAAGATCATGTTCTCTTCCTCCTATTAAATCAACTCCAGTCTAACTTGTATACTTTGTGTTGTAAAAACAAAACAATAGTTAAACATGCAGTATTATTTATATATATAATATAATTGTGTCATGTTTTGCTTTTGTATTTTAGTCATGCTCTGAGCTGAGTGTAAACCAACTAAACACAATTTATTTAATTTATTAATCAAGGCTTCGATCAGCTTCTTATTCATTTGTTTTTTCGAAAATGTTGATGTAATGTTGCCCAATCTTTTGTTGTCAGATATACGAGTCGCATTCACATAATCACCAGGCTTTAAAGTTATGGTTTTAAAATATATAAGGCAATAGGTAGTCCCACGGTGGCTGCGTAACTTTATCAGACATGACGAAAATATTTTATTCTGATATCTCAATTTTCAGCATGAGGCGCAGACCGTTTTCTTCCAAACTGAGTAGAAAAGGCTAATGTGTGGACTTTGCTGTTATATAGCCGGTGACTGTGATTTAAATGTTTGCAGGGAATAAACAAAAGGAGAAGAGTTAACGTTGGGAGGAGTTGACATTTTTCATGCCAAGTCCTAATCAGGTCTTCATTATTGATTTTCTTTTGTTACACAGGGCAGATAAGTGAGCAGTCTGGGGAATTTCCAGCCTTAACACCCCGCTCCCCTCTTTTTCTGTCCTGTGCCCTTGGTCAAACCTCCACACCCAGTTTCTCCTCACACACACACAAACAATCAGCAGCTGTCGGAATCCTTCCCTTCTCTGAACTGAGACCAACTGGTACAGCTGTTAGTGACACAGTTGAACCTTTTTGCTTTACCACGTCCCGCCTTCGTCCTTTCTTTATGTTTTTGAAGTCGTTTGTCATGTCCTCTGTGTAGCAGCCAAAATTAAAAGAATAGTACCTTTATTTTTTTTTATGAAATATCACTTTTACAGTCCACTTGTAATATCTTGAAATGTCGAAATTACCCCCACAGACTTTAGTAACAGCCACTTGCATTTAAGCACTGTTAGTCTGAGCCAATGTGTGATGGAATGGCGCCTTCAGTGAATTTCTTGCATTTCATTTCCACTCTCTTCATAAGAATATAAAGTCTCACGTAACAAAGCCACCTTTGTTCAGTATTTTTTGTGTTTTTTTGCCAACTTATCCATATCGTCCACATTTTACTGCCAAGTAGTTGACCTTCTTGTGGTTGGAGGTCCTGAATAACTTTGCGGAGAATCTTGTTAGCCTGTTAAACCCTGTTTAACACCGAGTCGCACGTATCTTTACTTTGTCTTCTGCGTCTTGCCTTTCTTCTTTTTTTGCATTCGCTTCAAGCCTCATTCTGCCCTGCGACTGCAGGCCAGTCACCCTGTTTTACTGCGCTTACGCCTGCTCACCAGTTCTACCCGTCGTTCTGCCTCACAACAGCCTCCTCACCTGTCTACACCCATTCCGGAAAATCTGACAAACTGATGCAGAACAGCTTTGTGCGATTTCCCTTCCCTGTAGCATCTTTCAGGTTTATGACATCAGCCGGTATTTATTTTTATAATAATTTTCCCTCTTATTCTCAGTGCTTTTACAAAAAAAGTAAAAAAAAAAATTTTTATTGTAGTTTAATATTAACTTTTTAAAGAATTCCTTTTAAATTAAAGGATAAAATAGATTTGCCCTATTTTAAAACATATCAGTACAATGCAGCATCTATTCTATGCATGTGAGACCACTCCGTGTTCTCATTTGTTCACTCTGTTCTCTGTCAGAGGTAAGAAGTCCAAGAAACAGGTGAAAAAAGACAAGAAACCATGGGTCATAAAAGTTTAAATGCCCATCTGAACAAGTGGGTATACTGGCAGTGAAACACACACTCTTGGCTCTTACACCATCTTTTTCTTTCTTTTTCAAGTTTTTTTCCCCAAATCAGCACAAGATTGGATTTTTTTTAGAGCTGACTGTGTTCCCAGCAGCCACTGACAGGCTCTCCTGCTCCAAGAAGCCAAACTACTTAAGTATTTACTTTGTCCAGAGGCGCCAACAAGCTCCTACCTACACTGATAAATCAAGAAAAGACGGGTTTAAAAAAAACTTAGCGCTACTTTTTCCAAATATATCGTTTCATTTATTGTCCCAATGTTTGAATACTTACATATAATTCAAAAATGTCCCATATGTGATAGAGGAAGGGTTGACCATATGTAGGACAAATGCAGTATGACATGATGTATGGCATGCCTATTTCTCTGTGTTCATCTGGGGCATTCCCTTCCCAGCTGGAGCTCCGGATCAAATTCCCTGTACGTTACACTCCATGCGTCTAGTGCGAGCTGGCTGACCGTTCCTCACCAAATGCACAAGTCTGTTAAAAAAAAAAATATATATATATATATTTTGTATTATTTAAGGTTTATAATTTAATTTACTTGGTCCAAATTGAACATTTTAAAATCTAGAAATGCAACCTTTTTCCGAAGCCGTCTGTCCACCAGCAGCTCTCACAGGTGCTGATGTGTCTGAATGACTCACCCAGAGCACCTGATCCTTATACTGCTGTCGTTATCTGTCGGCCTTTGTCACTAATACCATCAACTAACTTCAAACATGAGCCAGCTTTTGGTTTTAATGCTTTTTATAACGCTACTAATGCCAGAGGGATTTAAGCTTGACCTCAGACAAATCAAGGGTTTCCCGTCAGCTCCTTGGGAAATACAGCACAACAGTCCTGTTATATTTTAGGACAAAATTGTTTCTTTATATGAATTGGCACTAGCCTACAATTCGGTTTACTTCCTGGTGAATTAATAGAGGTTGAGATAAAAAAACAAAACAATCTCTTTAGCAAAATGTCTATGCAACATTCTTTGAGAGCAAATGCGATAGAAGCTCCAAGAGGGCAGAAATCAGGGGTTTTTAAATGATGAAAATAGAGGAAACCTTAACCCAACTTACCAAAAATGAACACTTTATTTCAGATTTAAATACAATTTTAATTTTATGCTTTAAAATTAATCTACATACAAAAATCTAGATGTACAGAAATATTTAAAAGTGGTGTAAGAACTAGGTTTTCTGAGTAAAGCTGTATTGTTTCTGTAAACACATTTTCTTTGTTGTCTTTATTATATGCCATGCTGCCCCCTTGTGGTCATAGATCTTAGGACAATTATGACTGAAGTATTTTCTTGAGAAACTGACATTTGATATCACGTATTTTTCACATTAGATATTTTACTTTACCACTTGATTGTAATGAGAATCATGATTTGTAAGATTACATTTAACCCTATGCTTTTGACAGACTGTTTAAGGTTTTATAAAAATGAGAACCTGAAATAAAACTGAGACACATTTATGACACTTTGATTTATTGAACAGTTTAAGTGACCACAGATTAACAGCGTTCTAAGCATTGAGAAAGCAGATTAAAAGTTTGTCTGTGGTGTCCCGGTCATAATATAGTTACAAGTGACCGACTGAAGAAACAATACGAGGGCATATTTACAAGCTTTCCTTACAACATGCTCCTGCTACAATAAAGGACAATAGGACTTTATTTATTACATTAAAGAGCAGACATTTTTTCTTTTCATTAACAACCAAACAGGGATAATTTATTTTTTTCCAAAGTTACAGTACAAATTAGTGTAAATCTCCAGAAGGAATAGGATAGCCACCTGTGTGAATAAAAACAGTCCAGTCTGAAACTCGATAAGTTTAACAAGCGACTGCAATCGTTGAGCTGTTTGGAATTGGAAAACATTTTCAAATTACACCAGTTTTATGCAAGGAAGAGGAAATAAGGGTGGGCATTTGGTCTCCTTTTGTTTTCCCATCTTTTCAACTTTCAAACATTCCACTTCGTGTAAAAAGGCGGAGGCTGAAGTCAAGAGCGAGAGAAGAACGTCCAGAGAGCACGGTGCAAAATCCCAAACACTTCGGATCTGTGCTCTCTAACCACATATTTTATTGTCCTTGTTCTACTTTCTCCTGGACCGATTCAAACTCTGCCAGTTTAATTGGAAAGCTTCTTCATTCTCTGATCCAGAGCTGCAAAGTTCTCCTCAATAGCCACCAGATTTTCCTTCATTGTCTGCTGGACCTAGTGGATAAAAAAAAACAAACACGAAGAGCAACTTGAATTAGAAGTGATTGAGAATGTAGATATGTACAAGTGAAACAAGATCGTAAAGATTTTTAAGGGGGGACGCCTGCATAGATGTGAGGAAAATTGTTTGGCAATGAGCAGAGAGAACTGGATATAAACTCCCGGGTTACAACACAGATGTACAGTTGCCAAAAGTTTTGAGAACGACACAAAATATTAGTTTTCACAAGGTCTGCTGCTAAACTGCTTTTAGATCTTTGTTTCAGTTGTTTTAAGTGATGTACTGAAATGTAATTACAAGCCTTTCATACGTTTCAAAGGCTTTTATCAACAATTACATGACATTTATGCAAAGAGTCAGTATTTGCATTGTTGGCTCTTCTTTTTGAAAACATCTGCAATTCGACTGGGCATGCTCTCAATCAACTTCTGGGCCAAATCCTGACTGATGGCAACCCATTCTTTCATAATCACTTCGTGGAGTTTGTCAGAATTAGTGGGTATTTGTTTGTCCACCCGCATCTTGAGGATTGACCACAAGTTCTCAATGGGATTAAGATCTGGGGAGTTTCCAGGCCATCCGTCTATCCATGTTTTTCTGCTTATCCGGGGTCGGGTCGCAGGAGCTTAAGCAGAGAGACCCAGACTTCCCTCTCCCCAGCCACTTGGGCCTGTTCCTCGGGAGGAATTCCAGGGAGGCGTCCAGGAATTTCCAAGCCATGGACCCAAAATGTCAACGTTTTGGTCCCCGAGCCACTCAGTTATCACTTTTTTACTTTATGGCACGGTGCGCCATCGTGCTGGAAAATGCATTGTTCTTCACCTTTCGTTATCGTAAATTAAATCTGTTTTTAATCTATATTATTTTGCATGAATTTGTTCTTTACACCTTCCCTTTTTATTATTATGTTTTGTTTTTAAATTTCACTCGCATAAATTTTATTTTTCATGCTTCAGTTACTAAATGCATTTCTTTTGGTAATTTGTTTTACATTTCTTATTTTTATCATGTATTTGGTTTCATTACAACTGAATCATGTAGAGCACCTTGAATTGCCTTGTGTTGAAAGAGTGCTATACAAATAAAATTGCCTTGCCTTGCCCATGTATGTCTGACAGGAGGGAAATTGGATGAATTGTCCAGAACTGGGAAATAGGCCTCTACCGCAATCTAGGTGAAATCACCAATATTTGATAATATCGAGTAATAAAGCGGACATTTCAGAACTATAATATTTGTTGTGTATTTAAACACACAGAGTGTGTACCAGTAAGCCTTTCCATTCCTCTGTTTTCAATGAGTTTATCCCGGCAGGATTGGAAAAGGTGGGGGCATGTATATATTAAATATCTTATTAAAAAATTAAACTAAGTTCACAATACTTATGAAAATTTTTAGTTGAATAATAGTTCCACATTTGGTACTTTTACTTAAGAGACAAAAACATTCCAGTGTTCGAAACAATCAATGTTGCTGCCGCTTTGCCCCCCAGCCGGCAGTAGACTTCCTACCTGTGTTAGCAGGGTGTTGTTGTCTTTCAGAGAGTTGTTCATCATCTGCTGAGTCGTGTCCAGGTGAGTCAGCAGCTGGCCAAACTGCATGGCTGTCAGAAACACAGTTGAATGAAAAAGGACCGAGTCAAGCAAGCTCTTTTTTCCAACGTTACAGAAAAACTGAAGAGTGCACATATAAAATGAACAAAGTTAATGAGTGTTTAAGTGATTACACTAATTGATTTGATCTATTACTAATAAAAGCAGCATAATTTGCTGCTTATATGACATTATAATGACAATTGTTTCATTTTAATGTGCCAAGTTATAAAAGTTAATGTATTACCTGATATTACACGTCTCTTTCAAATGATTTGTTTCACCTACAAGCATTACCTGATTTAAACGTTAAATTTGCTTCATTCCCAATCTTGACATTAATTTCCTTTTAGTTCAAATCAGAAATCCCCTTTCTGGATCCAATCCTGTACACTGTAAAGCTAAAATACTTCATCCCAACCCTACCAACCAACAGAAAGTCTCAGCTCTCACATGAGTCATTTCAAGGTGTTTGTATCATGAAATAAAATACAAAAAAAGAGCAACAGTTTTAAGACTATTGCTCTGGATTTTGTCAGGTTGACTAGAAATGCAACACTGTTACAATATTTGCAACTAATACTGTACCTTAGTTGATTGTTCAGGGGTTTATTTTCCCTTAGGGAGTTGATTCTGGAGTTTAAAGGCTTTCTGAATGTAAATGCATGAAAACGGAGCTCGTCAAGCTGTCAGTCACTTTCCTGGGTCTTACCTTGCTCATGCAACTCCTTCACAGCAACAAGCCTCTGCACCACCTGAGGGACGGAGCTGGACACGGCATCCCACTTCTGCACCACATCATACAGCTGCGACACCTAAAAAGTGTAGATATAGAGATGCAGCAGGTAGTAGCGGGTCAATATGAAACATGTAAGGTAGCAATAATACAAATTTAGTCAAAAGTAGAGAGTGCCTACACCGCACTACCACGGTTACGCATTTTGATGTTATCAAGCTTTGACTATATACCAGGTATGCAAGGAGAATAAATACTGGTGTTAATTTATTGTCTTTACTCTAGATATTGCAAGTTTAAAATATGCTGGAAAAGTTTCTAGGGTAAACACTGCTTGTCTACGATGAAGTATTAGGGCCATTGTTAAAAAAAGACAAATATGAGTAAATTTCCACCCACAAAAAACTCAGGAATTCTAAGATTAAAGTCACAAATTTTCCAGATAAACCACGGAAATTCGCTGATGTCCAAAAGTAGTAAAATTACGAATAAAAACTCAGAATTTCTGAGATTAACTGCCCGGGTTTTCAAGAAAAAAAAAGGGGGAAATTCTGTCAAAATTCTTCAAATTAAAAAACAAATTTTAAAATTCATTTCAGAAACTTTTTCTGATGTAGAAAATTTGAGAAAACCCCCCAAATTCCTATAATTAAAATGCATACATTTTCAATATCTACAATAAGATATTTCTTACATTGTAAAGTCAGACAATTGAAAAAAAAAAAAAAAAAAGCCTTTGATCATAGAAATTTCTTAGTTTTTTCTCATGAATGTTCTGGAAAATATGTGAGTAATCTTATAGTTTCTGAGTTTTTTGGGGCGGAAATTTACTCCAAAATATTTTGTTTTACAATGTCCCTAATACTCTGTCGCAGTTATCCCACTGTGTCCAGATTCCCCTCTAACTGCAGCTGAGGTCGCATCAGGACCATTCTACTTCACAGATTCAATCCTTCATCTAATCTCACACAGATTATTGTGCCGACTGACCACAACTAGCGCAGACTGTACCCAGACTGGGAATCGGGCGGTAAATTTGGATTTAAAAAAAGAATTGTGTCTCCAGCTTCAGTTGCTGTAGCTATACTGCTGTAGTTATTTTCAATCATTTCACATTTTTAAATGTATTTTATCAACGGTTTTCTTGAATTTGCTTTTTATCTGCGATAAACGTATAAATAACAGTTTGAGATTCTGTCTTTTAGGTGCTCATATCATCTGTCTATTTTAAATGCAAGAAATAATACCAGTATTTAAAAAAAACACACAAAAAAACACATTGCTGTAGCATTTTATAACCAAAAACATGTTTCCCATATCTCACATTAATCCATCCATGGAACATCTTAATACCAAATTTCTTCACTGACCACACGGGAATAACTAATAACATCACTATTTATTACAAGTAAAATCCCAGGAATAAATTTATTCTGAGACAATTGAGATGTGGTGCCATCTACTGGTCTCTGGAGTACAAAGCAAACCTCAACAGTCAAGGAATATTATAATAACGCAGGTCAAACTTGTCTGATTCGCAATAAAAATTTACGTGGCATCAACAAGCCGTTGATGGGTGTGTGTTTTTTTTATAGCACATACAACAGAGTTTGAACTATATATGTAATTATGTCTGTAAAATAATAATTTTATAGTCACCCTGTCATACGTGAATCAGTGAACTAGGGATGCAGCAATGTGATACCGTTCTAACATACTCATATTGGTTAGTTACACAAACCAATACTTAAAATGTGAAAACTTTGCAATAGTTTCGCAGAAAATGTTTAGTTTTCAATTGAAATATTTAATTTTTTATCAAATTCACCATCATTTGTTGTAACAAGCAGAGAAGAAAATAAAACCTGTCTTCCAATTGATTGCATTTTTTGTGTAGTAGAAGTATCGGCATTGGTACTCTGTATCTGCAGGTACTAAAATCCAAGTATCGGTACTGTATCGTTTTGAAAAAAGTGGTATCGTTGCATCCCTCCAGTCAACCGTGACACTATTAACTTTCACAAAGTCTTTCGCTTGGCTGTATAACTCATAGATAACTGCTGGAAGGCAACACAGACCACAGCTTGTTCTTTCTGGGCTGAATTTAATGAACAGTAATAGTTTTATAAAATCCATCTTTACTCGGCACAGGTACATGATGCATGTAATGGGATTACTAACCTTGTTTTGCGTTTCAGCATCTTCAATTGCCGCCTTGTTCTTGGCGATCTCATTCATCTTTCCAAGGACGCTCTGAAAAGATGTGTCAATTGCAACAATTTAGTTACCAGATGAGCAATGCTGTCTTTTTTTAAGACAGATTATGATGTAAACATTCTTTGAGAGTTTTCTAAAAATCTAAAAGAAAGTAGGACTGTGATCAAAATGTTGTTAGGAAAGTAGACTTTGAAAGCATAAAAAGAATTGAAACAGAAAAACATCTGCCAGCAGATAACATCAAGCGAATCTCAGTAAACTTCATTAAACATTATGGGAAGGCCAAGAATTTTAAAGATTATTGTTTGCAGTAGGCCAGCATGGCATGTGGGCTTCTTAAATGCATCCTGATTGAGTCATTACATAGGAAAAAAAATCTCCCAGAACACATCACAGATGATAGAATTATTACAAACATCCTGACATTTATTGACCTGATACATTTGTTCTTTAACAGCTTTTTGCCGTTTAAGGATTAGGTACCTGCAGTCTTGCCTCTACTTGATCCAGTGTAGCCGAATCCAGTGCGCTGACCCTCGCCTGCAGGAGCTCAATGGTATCCTGAGATAAAAGACGCACACAAGTCACAAATGCACCCGAGAATAGAATAGAAACCAGGGTTTTTCCCCTTCTGTTGGCAGCAAGCTTTAAGGTGTGACCCAGTTCTTCAGCCACACATAACAGATACAGTTCTAGACATTAAACAACTTCTAAATAAAGAGACGTCTTACCATGAAACTGGTTCCTTGTACGCCAGCATTCAGAGGTCCCTAATATGAACCAAAAATAAATTTAGGTAAAACAAAAATGACAGAAATAAAATGTATTTGGTTTAATTTCACTTTTTGAACAGTAATGTATTCATACAGTAATAAAAATTGTGTTCGATATTTAAAGAAAAACCAGATACACCGGCTAAGGATGAATGTGGATAATTAGTGTAAAATCCATCAGCGTGCACCTGCTTGTCTGATCCTGAGCCAACAGCGATCTCCAGCTGTGCGAGACGCTTCTCCAGTTCCGCCATCTACAGGGATGGGAAAAAAGGCGACATGGTTGGAAGTGACAACAGCATCCCAAAAAAGAACAGAGCTGCATTTTGGGTTTTTTTTTCTCTCTCCAACAAATATACAAATACACGTGCAAATAAAAACATAAACACGGCGCATCAGGGAGCTCGTCTGACTACAACTGTTCAGACCACACTCATGCAGGCGCCGGCCCCCGCCGTCTTAACCTCGACGTTACCTTGGCAGACTCGTTGAATTTCTCCTGCTCTGGTCTGCTGTGCAACTCATAGAGCACCACTCCATCTGGACCCTTTGTCGAGGAAGAGGGTTTGCCGTCTCCTGCGGGGCTGCTGCGACTGCCCTTCGCCGCCTCCAGCTGGGTGAGCAGACGCCTGCAGGCAGGAGGGACAGGAAGACACAAAATTATTATACAGTATGTTCAAAGCAGTTACCAGCCGCATGTGTGCTGTCTGTAACCTTCTCAATGTTTAAACTGCAGCTTGAAAGGGAGAGTCTGTCTCATGTCATTATTTCAATCCCCTCATGGTTTGATTCTGTTCCTTAAAGCTTCACCGTCACCTTGTTTTGTGCTGGACTTTGACACATTCTGTCTGAATCAGCTGCAGCTGATCCAGAACGCTGCCGCTCGTGTTCTCACTAGAACTAGGAAAGTAGAACACATCACTCCAGTTCTAAAGTCCTTACACTGGCTCCCTGTAGCTCAGAGAATAGACTTCAAAGTGCTTTTATTAGTCCATTAATCATTGAATGGGTTAGCACCAGAGTACATTAACAATCTGCTATTACGGTACAAACCATCCAGATCACTTAGATCCTCCAGCTCTAGTCTACTGATCATCCCTAGAACCAGAACCAAACATGGGGAAGCAGCTTTCAGTTTCTATGCTCCCCATATCTGGAAAAAAAACCCAGACGAATGCAAAACTGCAGAGGCACAGAACTCTTAAATCTAAAATAAAAACGTACCTATTTAGACATGCTTTTGATCAACTGATACCATTATTGCTTTTAATCAATCGCTAAATGTTTTCATCAATTGAGTCTCAAGTTTTGTCTGTTTTGTATTGAATTTTCCCATTCTTGTCATATATTTGGGTTCTTTGCCACCAAATCATGTAAAGCACTTTGAATTGCCTTGTGTTGAAAGTGGGCTATACAAATAAAATTACCTTGCCTATCACCCAAACGCTGATGCAAGGACATTTGGCTGCTAAACCAGGCGTACCACCGCATACGAGTTCAATGATCCAGCATCAGAAAACATACAAATGCTGTTTCACCAAGCGTCGCTGAAACAAGGAAATGTAACCTCAGCCTGTATACATTGTTCACAAATTTTAATACTGTATTTGTATTGACGTCATGATGCTGTGCGTTCAGACTGCGTTCAGACCACAAGCTTTGTCAGCATCAAGCAACGCTCATAAAGCGATTAGTTCGACGCATATACACAAAAGATACATTTTTAAGCTGAAGCTCGCAAAGCTTGTAGGCCAGCCTTTCTCTGCTGGATGTTTTAAACACTCGCGGATCGTGGTTTGCTAGGCAGCATCGACGTCAGGCAACGTCACTACGGGGAGTCACTCTGATTGGTTGTCGTGCTGCGTCAACAGCTTTAGGATGGTCAAAAGTTCAACTAGCTGAACTTCTGCATTGCTAGCGTTTGGAGCTTTGAAGCTTGAAACGCAGGAAAAGCTTGAAAAGTTGACAGAGCCAAAGCTCACAAAGCGCCGCAGACCGTGATGCTCCTCCAATGGCCTCCACCGTAGACTTAACATGTAATCTTGACGTTGCTGACGCTGACAAAGCCTGCGGTCTGAACGCAGCATTAATAACCCCCAGGCACATATTAGCCCAACTATTACCTTGTTTAAAACCCAAAATGAAAATGCAAGTCTTTCGCAGATCATCTTCGCCAAATCTAAGCAGTTCAACCTTTAACATTCTTGACGATTGTGTGTAAATAAAGATATCGTCTTGTTGGGCCTCTCTCATCTCACCTGGCAAGCGCTCCATCTGGATCAGCGAGGTTGATGTGCGCCTGTGGTCCCAGCAGCGAATCAAGATGGGCAGAGACCAGCTGCTGCTTAAGCTGCGCTGCCTGCTGAGCGAGTACCACCGGGGTGAGGCGCTCCTCTGCATTACTTTCCTTTGCAGCAGCCTAGAAAGGAAAAATTATTTATTTATAATTGCTAACGTAATATTTTATCTTAAATGAGCTCTCATTATAGAATTAAATTACACGCTTTTAAAAAAAACATTGACCTGTGATGTTTTACAATTATGGAAAGTCAATTTTAGTATTTTTGTTCAATAACGAATGCAGTATTTAAATGTATCTGCTTTTTCATTAATGCAAAACTCTTTTTAATCAAGATATGGCTTGATGGGCAACTCCATAAAATAATTTACTCTAAGGGAAATGTTATATTGCTGTGTAACTGTCACAAAAGTAGCAGGCAGTTTTACCTATGTCAGCTGATCCTGCGGGACTTCAATAAGAAAATAGCTAAACTCCCTGAAGTCAGCCTAAATTGTGATATATTACTGGGAGCATATAGTAGCTTCACCATATGCAGCCACATTAATGGGAAGCAAAGTCAATTAGTGGCTTCTTAAAGGGAACATTACTAGTCTTTTAGATTTATTCTAAACTCAATTCAGCTGAAACTTTAAGCTTTAGTACGTAAGTATTCACTATATTAATTTTCTAGTAAGCGTAAATGGTCAGGATCAGGAAATATTGGAAGAAAAAGTCCAAAAGAATGAAAGTTTTCAAGACTAAAACCAGATGAAATGATTTAAATTAAATGTTTTTTTAGGCTGAATGTGTAGCTAAAATCCCACCTGGATGGTGTCCACCTCCTGAACCAGTTCCTGGATCTCATTAACCAGGCGCTGATACCTTTGCTGGGGCGTCTCCTTCACACCACTGCCCTCACCGAGCTAAAACATGAGGGAAAAATAAAGGGCACAGTCTGCATATCATTAAGAGTCCAACTGAGGAAACTGGCCCTCACAACAAAAATAATTAAATAAAACATTTCTGCCTGTTTGAATCTATTGAAAAGCTTAATGCAGCAAATGATAGCACTTACGATTTCAAACTCTCCCGACTCATATCCCACTCTTCTGCTTCTACTGATTCTATCTGAGAAATCTGAGAACAAGAGATGTTTGTCAAAAATTAACAAAAAAATAGTAAAAGTTGACTGGTATTTGTATCACTGCTCATTTATTTATCGCAGAATTATTGAAAAACATCTCTAAGAAGTCTTTAAATTCTCTCTTATGAGCAATTTTCCAAAAAGTGTAATACAATATTCTAAAGATATAAATCACAATAAGTCGGCCAAAAATCTGCATAGTTTTATTGAAATTAAAATGACTTATTTCTCTTAACCAATTTTTTTGTGTTTTTTGCCCAAAATCAAGAGTTTAATGTGTAGAGGCTCTTTTCCATTAATGATAAACTAATTATTAATCAAATATCTGAGTTTTATTGAAGAGAAGGTAGTTTACGTATCAGTAAAGCTACTTGTTCAACACAAACTGACCAAGTCCTATGGTGCTGACGTGTTTGTCTTTGAACTTGTCGTAGGCCGCATTAGGGTTCACCACAATCCTCTCTACGCTGTCACTGCAAAGCTCTTCCTGATGGGAAAAAAAAGGGTCAAATAACAATTTTTTTTAATTAACAAAGCAGCCTTCTTATAGATATAGTTTAAATGTGTGAACAAGTTTGATAAGTACAACGAATTGAGGATATTTAGCCCCAAACACCCCTGCATAATCATTTTTAAAGCAATTGTTACAGAAGATTTTTTAAATCTGCAAAGGCTTCCCATATTCTACAAGAGAGCATTTAGGGGAGAACCAGATGATTTAACCAAACTAAGGCCTGTTTTACACGGCAGGATTTTAAAATTGTTCCAAAAATTTCAGACCACACACACGACGATATGTATGAAAAATAAAAAAAAGGAATCAAGGATATTCCCGTTTCTGTCCTAGAGTGTACAGCTGCACAGGACTGATGAGTAACCGTATATGAACTGATTTTACTCAAACATTCCCAACACAGACAGGAAATCTCACAAAACCTCATAATACAAAACATCACTAAAGTCAAAGGTGTAAAGGAATATGAATGGGGGGGGGGACTACTTTCTATACAAGGGTATGAAGGTGAATTATTGTTTTTTTTAACCACTGGGAAACGTCGTTACACACTTGATTTCTCTAATTTCTGTTTCTATGGGTTGTAGTCAAGTGAGCCTACACTTTGTAATAAAATAGACGCTTCCCGAGGTGTATCACTGCCTTTCACCTCACTTTCTGAATTGCTACAGCTCACAGTCAACAGGCTGCATGCTTGCCTTTCCTCACAACACACCACTCACGCTGTGGTATCAAGCCAAGACAACAAGGTGAATATCACCAATTTGCGATCGAAGCGGTCCTGACGTTGATCCCGAGCAGACCAGAGCGCACTGACTGAGCTCATCACACACACAGCAGGAATATGGGTTGGGATTATCTTAAAGGGCCTATATCATGCAGAATCAAGTTTTCAACCATATGGTAATAGAATTTTATCATAAAAAAACCCCACCAGAGTGGTTTTTGGCTTAATTCACGCACGTCTGAGTAATCCTCCTGAATTCCTTTCTCTGAGCAGCTGCCCCTCCCTCTCCTAGAAATCGACTGAGTGTTCAACTAGTGACATCACTGGTGGAAAGTTGATCAAGCTGCTTATGTGATCTTATAACAGCATTCTGTGGTTAATTAATTGATCTGTAGCATCTCTTATTGTTCAGTAATCGGGTGCAAACAACATCCAAAGCTTTTTTTATATACTGGGCTGGGAAGATTAGCTTAGTGGACGCAGCTATGTTGGTTTGGGCTCCGTCTAAAGCCTGGAGATTTAGCAAATGATGCTTTATTGACTGTTTAAAAATAAAAAATAAATCAAATAAACCAAACGTCGGAGCCCTTAATATAACAGAGTTTCATTGTGGTACCCTGTGCTTTTCAAATTATTTGTGAGAATATTGTTTGTTATGAAGCTTAGCACTGTTTGTTTCAGTTTGATATGCTACTGGCTCTGCAGCGCAGCGGGTGCAGGAGGCGGGTTTATAGAGAAACGAGCCGTTTCACTTCGTGGTCTAACATTAACTACAGGATACAAGTTAAATTTCAGGACAAATTAATACTGTATAACACCAACTGTAACATTTTATTATATATATTTCTATCCCAGAAGTTGAAAGCTGTGAAATAGCATGATATAGTCCCTTTAAGGGACAGCCTGATAATCGGGGCAAAAGCAGCTTAAAAATCTTGCCGTGTGAACCAGGCCTGATAAGAGTAGGAAAGAAATCAATGAATAAGTAAAAGAAAAATTAATGCATCAATAAGACTCCACTGTATAAAACCAACTCTAAAATTATTTTACTTTTGGATTAATCTATTTTTTTTTGGGGGGGGGGAATAGTTACATAAATGACAAAGCAAGAATCACAACTGAAGCTAATTTCATACTCTCTAACTGAAAACTCCGATAAATGATTTAGGGGAGAGAAGAAAAAAAAGATGATTGGTTATGGAGACCTAGAGGCTATAAACACAAGCAAAACATTGCATACAAATGAATGACAATTCACACATAAGAGGACACACAAAACAAACTGTTCATGAGATGTCGGGAGGAGGAAGAGGAGGAGAGTCAGCTAGGCTCTTACCAGCTCCTTGGGTTCCCAAAGAGAGTTAAGGAAAAAAAATGGAAGAGCAGAGAGAGATAAAAAGTAGGGGTGGGGGGGAAGAGAGACAACACAGATTAATGTGGTTATCACATGCCATGCACACAACAGGAACACTTGGCCAGGGTTTCAGGAAGATAAGAAAGAAAGTAGTGTTCTGAGAGCTGCAGCTACAAACCCTGGAGACACGACCTCGCAGGAAAACGAAGGCCTCCAGTTCTATCCATATTCACTCATTCAGGGTGATTAGATTGCTAAACACCAGTTACTCTACTCTTTTATAACGTAATCGGATGTATCAGAATGAGAATTTCCATATTTTTCAGAACAGTATGTGAGAAAACTGAGTATTGTGTGGATTCAAACAGACGTCCGGACACAAAAAACTGTTTTAATCATTTATGAAATTATTGAGCTGAAAATACTTTTTTTCTAAATACTATAATTAATTCTACATAAATCTTCTAGACTTTGCCAAGTGGCCCTCGTTTAGTGTGAAAACTAAACAAGCGCCACCCGTTACTCTTAAACTAGCATCTTTGTAACTACAGTAACAAAAGCTAGGAGTGAAACATCTGGTAAGCAGTGAACTGGAGGCTTGCTACACGAGCAGATGGCCCAACTAATTCCAGCTCCGGGTACTTTCAATGCTACTGTACAAAGAGCAGAATCACAAAATGTTAGAACATTTTGTGCAATAAGTAATTGGAAACTACTGAATTTAACAAGGGTTGATTGTTAACTATTTTTTATTTCGCATTTCAATTAAATCTGTACCAACTGATTGATGATACAGATAAAATACCTGTAACAAATGGTATGTTTAGAAGCCATAGGAATGTTCATTTTTAATTTAATGGATTATATATATATTCTCAAGGTTATACTGCAGGAATCTCGAATTTCAGCTTCATTTTTCATTACGATTTATTTTTATTAAGTTATTAAAACACTGCAGCCTACTGACTGAATTAATCCAGCAGCTCAAGGGGAACAAAAAAAAAACATTAATAAACTATAAGGTTAGTTACACACCCAAAAAAATCTAATAACAGATCAAAACAGTGATCTGTTGCACCCCTAAATGAGATAAAACCCACTGGCCAATAAACACATTTTGGAGTAACTAATCAAGCATACTCCAGAGAATGAGGACTAATTAAAAAAATAAGCTTTTGGTAAAGTGGCACAAGAGAAAGTGTAGCAGAATGTCATTGCCAAAGCCAAAGCTTATTTTTTTGTGAATGCATTTACAAAATATGAAGGGTGTGGGTAACAAGTTCATGTTTTACTTCTTGACTCCTCCCTCCCAATTTCTAGTATTTATGGACATTTAAAGGTTGGATATGGAACATGAACACTATAGCAACATCCAGTGTGTCTAGGTTGTAGTCGGGACGATAGAACAATCACTCCAGCTGTTGGGTTGCCTGGCTTGCTGCAGATGGGCCCAGTAATCAGTCTGAACCGTGTCCAGTGAGGAATGTATTGTAGAGGAGTTAGCCAAGTTAGGAAGTGAGTTAGCTTACAGATCCAGGGGGAAACTCACTGTTTCAGCGTTTGTTTTCATGCTGTGGAAATGTTTTATGTGGGTCCATCTGGTATGGGCTTCACCTAAATTTATTCTATTTTCTGCTCTTCTCCGGTCACTCCTGTCCTTAGACGGATAACAATATATCCGGGGCTGAAAAGCGGTTTCTTGATTTCCTGACTCCGCCATTTTTCCCAGTGCCAGCCGAGCTGTATCGACCATATTGCTGGAATATAGAGACTGTATCTCTCAACCCGCAACGACAGCCGTTACTGGCTGGTAGAAGTGAACATACAGTCATTGTAGTGATCATCAAATTTTACATTTTATTATATTTTAATTCTTCTTTTTTTCCCCAAATACAGCTTTTTATGAAATTGTTCCTTATTCAACCTTTAAAAGGGATTATTTGCACCGAATTTTATACAGCAGGTATATTTCTATCACATCCAGTCTGCCAATTATGACAGGCAATGACCTAGGAAGCAGATTAGGAACTCATTAGAAAGTTCAGTTAGTCACAGCATAAAAGTTAGCAGAAAAGAAAATTGTTAGAGCATGAAGAGACAGTTTAAAACAACAAAATACAAGTATTTCGTTTCAGACGCCAACACACACTCATTAATACACACGTCAACCAGCACTTCTGAAGACCCGTCAGGATCATTATGGCCTAAATAAGACTTAACCAACCAGACTCTACCAACTTAAAACAATTACAGAGGAATTGAATAAAATATATTTTGATACATCATCAGAAATAGAAAACAGGGGGGGGAAAAAACCACATCATGCATTAAGCTTTCAGAAATCTTACTTGTACAAACTAGGGTCCCAGGAGGGATGAAGAGGGGTCAAAATAAGAACAGGGAGAAGGAATGTGGCAACATGGAATGGGAAAAGGCCAGTTAAGATTTACACGGCTGTTCAGACACGTTTAAATTTGAAGAAAATAATAAATCAGAGCAGAACCCTCAATGCCAATAAGGATGTCAAAACAGTTAACTTTCTTATTACCTCACAAGTAAGAAAAACACAGAGCATTTTTCTGAAAGTCACAAGATACTCACCATGGTACGATTATAAACAGCATATCAGACTTTAGGGCGAATGTTTTCTCTTTTGAAAATACATTTAGTCTTTCAATGCAAATGAACATGTGTGCATTATTTAGATTAAGAGCTGAGTCTCTTTTTTTCATCTTAACCTACACGGTTCACAGTACCGTTTCACCACAAATGTGTTGCTTTTTTATTAGTGAGAGCAGCTAAACATGTATAGGTTATGCTTCGTGATTTAAAACGCTGAGACCAAATGGGTGACAGAGTGCAAACCAACCCTAACCCGCTGCTAGCAATGTAACTTGGGTAATAAAGTCAAACACCTACGTCGTGTCAAACAGACCATATTAACCCAGATAACAATGAAGGGAACAACTCTGTCCGTTAGACGAAGGCTAGATGTTAGCTAGCTCATTAGCTTTAGCAGCAGGCTAAATACAAACACAAGTCTACCTACCGATTCAAACTGAGCCTGGTCGTCCTCTGGAAGGTCGCCGGTCTCGTACACGTCTGGTTCGTTAAAAGCCTACCGAGACAAAAAAAATGACAAATGCTGTTATTTCGTTAGTTTGTTTTGCGTTAGCCTGGCCAACGCCCCGGCTTCACTCAGCAACACCATTATGCTACCTAGCTCTAGCGCTTCAGTATATTCTCAACCCATATAGGGTTGTCTTTTGCTTTATGTCACCCACTGAAACGTAACATTAGCTGACGTTAAATGTACAGCGTTTCCAGACAAAAGGAGATAAACGGTTCAGTAGCAGAGCTTTTAGCTAGCACCTCCACCTATCACTCTGGAGATGATTGCGTTGGCCACTTACAATTCCTGGTAAGTTTGCGTATTTAGGATCGGCCATTGTTAACAGGAAAAACAAAAAAACACTACAAAGTGCAACAGCAGTCTCTAAAACCGGTCAAGTAACCGATGTACAAGTGAGATTATATTAAAAGCTAACGATGGATGAGCCAGCAGTCTCTCTCAGCCGGTGGAGCTCTGCAGGCTGATATGGTCGTTTGCTCGATTTTTCTCACTCATTCATACGCGGGCGGTTCTGCTAACACTGCGGCCATGCTACAGCGGGCTGCGGCGTGTTAATAACAATAAAACGAGCACACCTAAAGCCGTCTTACGTCATCCCGCATACATTTCGCCAGCCAATATGTTTTAGGAATAAAAAAAAAAAAAAAAAAATATGTTTTAGGAATAATAAAAAATTGTTTTATCTATTTGAATATTCAGAGGTTTTCTTACATTTATTTGAGTTATGACGTTGAATGTTTCGTGTGTGATATCAATTAAATAATTTTAGGTTTTTGCTTCAAAAATACAGTTTCTTGAATTTTGACATGTAGATCTACATATGAGACACACGGGGGCGCCAAAAGTACGCATGAAAGAGTAGTTAAATAAATCAAAGGTCGTCAACTGGGAAATGGTTTACTCTCCAGAAAATATTAATGTCACATTAAATACTGATTCTTCTGAATTCGAAACACAATCGTGTCTCTCTTTTATGAACGTATTTATGTACATTCTTCTGGACAAAAAATCAGTAGCCTATTTGATGTGTTTTGCATTATTTACATTATTTTTAGACGTATCCTATAGTTTATACGAAACTTTTTTACCTTTTTAAAGGAAAGACATGACCATATTTATTATAGGCCTACTTTTTAGAAATTATTTTATTTGATACATTTTATTTTCATGAATGTAAATTTCAGAATTGAACTTACAATTTATTTGTGGATCATTTTATGTTTTGGAGTGAGAAAACCAAAAAAAAAAAAAGTATTACTCTGTAAAATCCACTATGTAAATAAATAATTAACCTTGTCTCTGTTTTCTAGTTAGCTTGTTTTGTGGTAGTATTTGTTTATATATGTTTACATTTAAATTAATATACATATTTTCTTTCGACTTTATCACCAGTTTTCCTAATATTAATATGTACAAGATCTGAATAAAGCTTTGTAAGAAAAAAGACAAAGCTCATAAAAGAGAAAAAATGTAACATGTTTTATTTAATTCTAACAAAATATCTGCTGAAATTGAAATGGAGATATTTATTTCCTTAATGAAAAAATTATACAAATTCATAATTCAATTTGTTGCTGCTTAAATGGAATTGCTAGAGATCTTTTATGTGGATTAGGAACTTCCTTACAGGCAGAAACCATCTGTTGAGACTGGGATTATCCATCTCTGGTACAATCAGAACAGGTGCTCCCCAGGGGTGTGTCTTCTCCCCTCTTGTTTTCTCCGTCTACATAGATGTAAAAACATCTTCTCACATGCAGAGCTAAAGTTTGCAGATGACTTAATCCTATCAGCCTGTTATTCAATAAAGATGAGTCTGGAAAAAAACGAAAACTGCATGGACAAATTCTGTGCTGAAAAAAAGTTGGAGTTTAACACCAATAATTAACACCGTGGCTAACTTCAAGATCCTCTGTTATCCACTCACCATTCTTAACACGAGTTTTGATATTGGGAAATCCTTCACATTCAAATCCTTCACATTCGATCTGAGTTGGAGGACCCACATACATTCACTGTGTTTCGTCCACCAACTGAGGAAGTTTAGCCTGTTTAGGAAGATTATGATACAGGTCTTTTCAGCAGTCACTGGGTCTGTACATCTGTAAAACTGTATGAAACATTGATGTCTATTGTGAGCTTTCTTCTGAGCAAGAAGAAAGCTCATCTTTGAGCCCCTAACATCCAGGTGTTGGGCTATTTGAGGTGCAGTATTCATGGAAGGCTTTAGACAGCTTTAAAATAAAAAATATCAGCTTTTTCAGTGCATCAACTTCAAGAACAATTATTCATGTGAGTCAGATAATTACTGCATACATTTAATATTTATTTTGTGGCCACCTTGTTAATTGTAGTGATGAAAACACTAGGACATAAAAGCAGATATTTATATACAATTTATTTATATACCCTTTCTTGTCTGCAGTCATTTAGTTAAAATAATTCTACAAAAAGGTCTGAACAATGAGAGAGAATAGTTTTTGAGAATATTTCTGATTACAATTTTATTTTAAAAGCATTGTCTTAAAACTGTTTGACTTGGGTTAAATGTTTTGGGTAAGTTGTTGCAATTCTGTTCCATCCCTCCTAAAGAAGAGTTGTAAATTATTCAGGTTTAGCACCATCAATCTTTAACCTTTTAGTTAATTAAATATTTCCACAAAAATGTATTTCTTGTGAAACCAACTATTTTGTGAAGTGGACCAATTCATCCAGCAGCAAAAACACCCACACAATCTGGTTTTGCCACTTGTGCCTCTCAGTCTTCGTTGTAAATAAGCTTCATTCTTTTCCTGCTTTTTCACTCCAAATGTAACAATGACCATCATGCTTGAAAACTTAAAATTCTGTTACATCAGAGCAAACGACTTTTCTCCAGTTGCCTCTGTTTCTCTTGCTGATTTTAGACAGATGGCCTTTTCATCGCTGAGTCGCCTTTCACCCGATGTTGGTTCTGAAATCTTTTCTCTATTGATAATGGCGATGTCTCACCAGCTTCAGGCAGTATTTTCACAAGGGCTTTTATTTTCTTGATGACACACATGTTAAGTGGTGGAAGACAGAACACTTCTCTTTTCTGAATGATTGCTTGACATTTGTGGCACCTTCAGGGATTCAGAACCACTTAGGGAAGAACCAATTTCTGGATGTCAACAATTATCTTCCTGGTATTTTGGCTGATTCCTTAAGATTTTACCATTATGTCACAGAAGTTGTGATTGTCTAGTGTCATATCCAGGCTGTACTCCACCCCCCAACTAAAGACCACTAAACATTGGTACAAACATGTCTTGTTCCTCAAATGTTTGCATTTTTAGTTTCATTGTGTTTAAATTCCCTTAATCCCTTGTGGGGTTTTTTCCCTCCATTTCATATTTTTTGTGTATTTTTTTCTTACCATTTTTCTTCCATCGACCTTATCATTTCTTTGTGTATTCCGGTTTCTTGTACGTTTTTGGATTTTTACTCATCCAAAAGTTTAATTTACTTAGATTCCGAACATCTGCATTTTAATCCACCTTCACATCATTGTGACAAAGCAAACCGATGACCGTATGGACATCGGTAGGGATAAACAGAACAGCATCATGTTTGAGGCATTCCCTCACAATATATCCACAGTTCGTACACTGTGGCATTGCAGTTCAGTATTTGTTTTATGGCTAAATTTTAAAAAAAAAGTACAAGAGAAAATATAGTGTATTTTTATTAAGACGGGAGACTGAGGCTGGTTGTCCCAAGGATTGGTCGTCACATTGCTTAATCTGTTAAGTTTGCACTATTCATCTTTTGAGTTGAACACACACCACTGAGGTGAGGATACATTTTGTATTTTTAATGTGTAAGAGTAATATTCCATGTTTGTATTGTTTTTGTATTGCAATTTACTTTTAAAATCCCAATAATCTAAAAGTCAAATGGTTAGTTGCCACATGTAACAACCTGAACTATGAGTAATTTCACAAGAAATGTACAGCATTAAGCTTTGCTTGGTTCAAGGCTATATTTTTCAGCAATATGCTAATTTTATTTACCACTCACCAGAACAGTGCATTAGATTTTTTAAGTTTTATGGATTTAACACAAGGAACATTATTTATTATTCGTAAATCAAATATAATGTTTTGATGTTTTAATTAAAAAAACTTATACCTAATACCTATAATTAACAGGGAAAACCAATCCAATCCCATCCATTGTGACAACCAACCCCAATTGACATATAGGGTCAGATTGTTTTTAATAGTTAATAACCTTTTATCATAATGCCCCAGTCATACGCCACAGACCCATAACGTAGAATACTAGTGCAAATCTTGAATTTTAACATGTTTTATTCTTTGACAAAACATTTAATGTCTGCAAACAGCAACCAAAAAACAAACAAAACCAAAACGCTGAAATGTTTGAATGCAAGTATGAAACTATTTTTTAAAATATTTTTTTTTTTTTTCATTTTGCTTGTGACAGTTGGGAGTTAAAAGAAAGAAAGGAGCTGCTCTGTCTCTCCGCTCTGCTCAGTGATGCTGATGAGGGAGGATGTGAATCGCTACTCTACCACGCCCCGCCCCCATTGAGAAGGCAGTGATGCAAGGCATGCCTCTGAGAAGCCTGCAACCCGTCCAGACAAACCGGACCACTTCGGACTACACTCCTCATCTATTGCCCCCCCGTATGTTCAGATGCACGGATTAGTTTGACGGGATTGTAAAGCAGAAAATTACCCTCAAACAGCCTGCTTTGTCCCTTTTTGTTTCATACTTATTTAATCATTTCTGGATCTAAAAAGTCGTAGTTCTGTGTTTCCTCCAAATGCTTCGCCTGTCATACTCGCTTTTCCTGTGGGTTTAAGCCATTGGGTTCAGTCAGCGTCCAGGTGCTTCAACACAGGAAATCGTATTTATGTTAATTTGTTAAATTCCTTCCCTTCTCCTGGAGGCGCATCCTTTATTTTTCCATCCACGATGGCTGATTCCAACGCTGAATGTAATATCAAGGTGCTGTGCCGATTCCGCCCGCTGAACCAGTCCGAAATTATCCGCGGAGATAAGTTCAGTCCAATATTTCAAGGGGAAGACACTGTGATTTTTGGGGTAAGTTATTTTCACATAATTTTTTTTCTTCTCTATTGGTACCGTTGCATGTATTCGGGTGATGCTGGGGGTTAAACTTATCATCTCAGTCATCTGATCCTGACCAGACTGATGAGTTGGAGCTTAAAGGCTTGAGGCAGGGATCAAACTAAGTATAGCCTTTATCAATACTATTGGTAATACTTTTAGTATTCTGAAGCACAATTTGTTCCTTCTGTTGAGGGAAAAGCAAAAAAAAAAAAAAAAGTAAATCTATGCTATCTTTTAGGTAAAGAAATCATTTATTCATATAAAGCAGGGATTTTGGCTCTAAAGGCTGTAACTTCATGTTTATGTGATCAAAAGCTGAAAAATCACTTCATCTCCTACAAAATATCACCTCACATATTTATTTCGTGTTTGCAGTTTGCTTGACATTGATCTGATGGATTTGCTTGTGAAGCCAGGGGTTGTTCATGCATTAATGCCACCTAGTAAAGCCCCTCCTTGTGTCTCCTCTCTCACACAAATATATGTTAAACCATTTAACTAAAAAAAAACAGTATGAAAAAAAAGACAAACAAACCAAAGACCATTTTAATGTCATTGTTTTAGATACTCATAAAATATAGAAAATAGCTTACTGAGCAGATGTTAATAGATCTAGATGAATAGATTGATTTTAATCAACAGTTATTGCTGTAACATAATTCAGCTTGATTGATCAGCCTATCTTTATTAAGTTTTGCCACATGCTAAAGATGTTCTGATGCCAAGAAAGCATAGTAAATTATGATTTTTCATGTTTTCACAAAAAAAAAAAATCTCAAGTCTGAACTTGTGTTTTAAACGATATATTTTTGGTGTATAATGATCAAGATAAGATCTGACAAGTTTAAAATGTACGATTTTACAGTTTAAAAATGTACGATTTTAAACTTGAGATGGTCAAATCCAATTTAGTTGGCGTAAAAAATTGCTAAAATAATTACATTTTAGCAAAGAATTATTAGCTTGTCGACAGCCTGTTGGTTATGGCAAGATCTTTGTACATTGTACACACCCTATAAGAGCAACCATTCCTATTGACTGGACATGCAGAACAAGCAATAGAAATCCCATTCAGTTGACAAATAACTAGATAATATCTCAGCTACCTTCTTTGCTGTGTTGCCCTGGGCTGAATGTCACATTTTCCATATAAAACTCCACCACTTGTTTCTTTACTTTGATATTTAACTCAAATTTTTTTATCATTTTGTTATGAAAGTTACTAGGTGTCTTTAATCTGTTGTTGAAATATTATGTGATGCAGATCCAAGTGGAATCATGGGGTCTGCATTCTGGCTTAGCTTCAGTAAGAAGTGGAATGGAATTTGGTGGTTACTATTAGCACTTATGAGCCATGATGTAAATGGACAGACTCCTAATAGGTTTATTTGTCTGATGAATGTACACGTGAGGCTAACAAATGTGATCATGATCCCATACCAGAAGGGGACTTTTGAGAAAAAAAATACTGAATCATGGGAAAAAATGTTAGAATCCTTGAATGGAAATCTCAAATTTCATCTGAGGTTCGTATTTAAGCACACCGGAAAAATATAAATGCATTTGTTGGTGTCCAGTAATAAGCATGCATGGATATAGCCAAATATGCAATATTTGAATTAATTTCACACTGAATGAAAATCACCTGCTCCTCCTACTACAATGGACCCACGTACTCAGACATGCAGGGAGGGAGATCATAAAAGAAAACTGAACCCTTCTAGCCTGAGGCTTGACTTGTAGTGACGACTGGGACAGCAGAAAATCCCTTTGGGCTCATACTCGTTTTCATGCACACATCCATACAGACACACACTACAGTGCATTGCAGGTTTGTAGGAGAGACATTCCTGTATGACCGACTATCTTGGCTGCAGCTGCTGGACATTTCCTGCAGACCGAACTATAATTCTGTTTATGCAGGAGGTTTTTTTTAATAAGCAAATTGGGATTTCAGGATCAGGACTCTCCACATCAGATTAAAGGTGCATTCATTTTGCAGTCGGAGCTCAGAAATTCCGACTTCTGAGAGGGAAAAATCAACTCGAAATCCCCCCAGAAGTCGGACTTTAACTTGGTAAGTCAGAGATTTATTCTTCCTGCGACGGTCACTCCTCGCATCAACAATAGCAGCTGTGGTGGAAACAAGTCTTTTCTACAAGACACACTTGTAAGAATGTCTCTAAAATAAATCTTACATTTAGAGCCTACAACTCTTAAATTTAACAAAATAATAGGAGAATTTGCATATGGAAAGTACAATTTAAAACGATGTGTGTAAGAGTTACTACTAATGATGGCTACCTCTGTGCTCGCTGTATTGAAATTTCGACTTATCTGACTACGTTAACTGTATTACTACTATGACGCTTTACTATGGCGTGACATCAAACCCTGTTCCAAGCTCTGATTTTTGAGGTATGCAGTATGCACCATTAAGTCTGAACAGCCCTGGGTGTGTTAGAGATAAGCAGTGTGTCTAGGTAATGGCTTGTCTTGTGAATTATGAAATAGATATGAATAATCCTATTAAAGATCTATATTTCAGAGTCAGACTGTGTTAACTCCTATTTGCCCAGTGATTGACTGTTTGAAATTGTTTGTGAGAATAAAGAATAATATTAGCCAGTCAACTGTGAGCTGTCACTAAAACAAATCTGCTTTTGTTCCCTGTCAGTAAGTTTGCCAGCAGAACTCCAAAACAATAAAAAATAATAACCTCTGGAAACATAAGCAGACATTTCTGCTGCATTCTATGCCGTTTCATCTTCTAACCAGCACTCGATTTCTCTCTGTTCAGACGAATGTAATCATGGCAACGCAAGTGGATTTTTCATCTTTCTGAATGTAATTACTTCCAAGATGTGCTCAGAATATAGGAGGTCATAGATTTAAGTCAACTCTGGGTTTGCATTTTCCTAGTTGTAGTGTTTGTCTTGTACAAGGAAATTGTGAATAAATATGTGATGTTTGAGGAAGATTTATAAAAGCAGGACAATCGGAAACAAGTTAATGCAAACAACGTGAACACTAATGGAAATGGATCAGATATGGGCGGTTGCTGATGGCCCACATTCGCGTGCTTGGAGACGTTTTTTTTCAGACCTCGATAATCAACAGAGGCAGGGACCTGACCCTCTGAGTGATGGGTTGACTGCTTCTTGGTGGCAGGCTGGAGGAAACTTGGAGATTAAACAATTAATGAGATAAGTCTGCACTGGGCTTATTTGAGAATTACTGCAAAGGAAAATAACACAAAAAAGCTGCAAAAAGTTAGATTTTTTAGTTTAACTTAAACCGCTAAATGCTAATTGTTAGCATCAAAAAGTACACCTGGGCAAAGATAAGCTAGGACACCACAGATTCATATTAACACTGTATCAAAATGACATTTTATTGAGTGTTTTTTCTACAGTTTCCACAAAAAAGGAATGGTTGAGGCAAACTTGCTAGTGTAGCACTTTCTCATTTCTCATGAGAAAAAAAATAGTCCAAAAAAAAAAAGAACATATTGTTTTGAAACACTGGTACCCAGGACCCCATCCTGTGAATTCAAATTATTCAAGGAAAATCTGCATGTTGGTTTATTTTCTAAAATCTATTTAAACATTTGAAAGCACATTTTGATTAGGAAGTTGAAATACCAATGCACCTCCGAACACTATAGGCTTCTATTTACAAGCAGCCAGTTTTTCTTGGAGCTGATTGACCTTACACCCAACAGCAGAGATAAGGAAAACATTGAAAGTTAGCATCTGTGGTTGTGCCTAGATGGTTTCCACTGTGCTTGCTAATGCATATTAAGGGACATTTGGTGCTTGAACTATTAAAATAGGCTGTGTTTTAGAGGGGGTCTAAAGTGTTTGTGGATCTCAGTTGTTCACGGATCTCTGTTGTTTGCGAGCGGATATTGCCCCCAAGACCCGCAAATACTGGGGGTCCATTGTATATCTTTATACCAGCAGCAGGTCCATTGTTACAGGAAAGTTTAGCAAACTAAACACATCATATTAAAGTTGCTAAAATGGAACTTTGGGATACTATATAACAGCAACAATCTCACATGGAAAACAAACACAGATATCATCTACAAAAAAAAGCACAGCAAGGACACTTTCATCTGCGACAACTCAAGAAATATGTCCCATGAGGTGGCAAACCTGTAGGGGGCAGTAGTTCTCCCAAATCCTATCCGCTCAGAGTAAATTTCTATCCTCTATCTTCAGCACGAAGCAGTCATACAGCTTGTAAAAGCAAACAAAAAAAAAGTGTTTTAACAAAGGATGATACCAACACAGTTCTGACGACAGATTAAACACAGTCGCACAAGTGATGTCCGAGCATTTTTGTCACGGATAGTGACGTTACGGCTCTTGTTATACTCAGTTTTCGGCCATCCACACGCAGATAATGAAAACAGAGAAAACGCAAATCTCCACTTTGACCGGAGTTTTTAAAAAGATTTGTTGTTGGTGCTGAAAATCTCCGTTTACGTGTGGATGACAGGCCAAACCGTAGAAAAATATCAGTTTTGTGAGATACCCGACTACGTGTGGACAGGGCTTCAGAGTTAGGTCCCATCTCCTGCGGCGCTTCTACCTAGCCATTGTTGAAAGTAATCTCATCGATTACTATTTGGTTCAGGAGCCTCGACGCACACTCCTGAGAATACAGCGCATCATTAACACATTAACAGAGCTACCAAAGTTACTGCTCTACCCTTACCTTCTCTTGACTCACTTCATCACAACAGGACGTTGCGCAGAGCACACAGGATCATCTCTGACTGCACCCACCCGGCACATTCTATTTTCCAGCTCTTACTCTCTGGGAGGACAATTTCATCTAAAACATCTCTTCTCAAAATCATTTTTTTCCTCACTGCCGTTAACGTCCTGAATGCTGCTCATTAGAATATCTGGTTTTGTTTTGTCTTCATGTCATAATTAATATTGTGCATGTGTAAATGTGTATTATTATTGTTATTATGGAAGCTGTGTTTCTCCAATGTTGTACTAAAAACAAATTCCACCAGTTTAGCTGTGTGGTCATCAATCAGTTAATCAAGTTATTACATCAAGTTATATTTAGTATAAGCGAAGGAAACCCTTGAAAATGCATTTTTTAGATAATTAGCACCCAAAAGCCTGGAAATTGATAGTTGCTTTATAGACTTGTTAACATGGTCCCACTGTTTGCTATTGTAATCAGTGTGCATGGTGGAAAGATAAACTTGGTTCCTTATCACATCAGGTCTTGTTCTGTTCAGTTCTAGGTGATTAAATCTTTTTATCTATTGCTCTGACCGTATGAGTAAGCAAAGGTGATAAGCCCTTTTTCTTGTAACCATTTTATGATTTATAAAGATCAAGACGAATATGACATTATCGTATGGCATTTCTTTCTTATGTTGAAGAGTTGTTAAGCAACATGGGCCTCAGTTTAGCATCAGATATCCAGAGGAAACAGATCACCAGTGATTACTTAAACTGGTATTCCTTCACAAATATGTTTTTCTATACTTCCACAGTTAAATAAATTAAAACGAACGTTGAATTTTACTCAGTTTTGAGGGAGAATATACTATTCCAAAAAAAGTGTTCAGTTTAAGAAATTTTACACAATTTTTACTAGTGGTGTGAGTACTTGGGGTTTCGGTATATTTAAAAAGTCTGCAGAGGTATCAAAGAAATGTTGCAATTGAAGTGTCATTACCGGTCAGTAAACATAATAAAAGACTTTCAGTGATGCAAGGGATTATTACATATAAGTTTAGAAGAAAACGCCCAAACATCCACAGTCCATCATAAATTTTGTGGAATAAGTTTTGCGTTGAATACTATTAACCAAACTTTTCATGCTCATGCAATATTCTTAGATGTGTGTGTGGTAATTTAAGGTTGAGTTTTAAACATAACTTTTTAATGCGTTGTTTTTTTTTTTAGTAAGGGAGAATAAATATAATTTAAAAATAACAAAATAATAAGATTATCCCTTATGAGTTTAAATCCAATTTCATTTTAAGCAATAGGAGTATTTCAAGCAAATAGCTTTTTAAATACTTGTTTTAGTTTGTGAAGATCTCTTGTCATGTCACTGACTTTATGGTTTGAGCCTGTTTGCGCCCAGCAGATTTGAAGTAACATTAGCATTCTGTGTGATGTTCTGTATATCTGAACTCCTCTGCACTGCTGTGTTTCCGTGCTTGTCTTTGTGAACATCTGTATCTATCCACTGTTTGTTGATGTGCTGGTAAATGGTCACGTTCAAGACTTTATTTAGGTCTTAATTATGCTTTCTAGTTAATTAAAACTGCAGATCGCAATGTGTTAAAGTTCCTCACAGTCCCTGCAAGCATTCCCACAAACTCTTGATCTATTAAAGTCATCTGCCTGTATGAAGACGTAAATGTGTTTCTTTTCCTTTTCTTTTGTCAGGAATTTTCCGTTACCACAAACACGGCCACCTGTGGAGGTTTCTGTGCAGTGCATGTGTGTGTGACAGTAATAATTCCTGAGCCTACACTGCTCTGAGGCATGGCCTTTGTGTTTGCTTTGCACAAGAGTGACACAGCTGTCTCTAGTATTTCACTGTCTGCAATAATACAGTGTCACAAGGCCAGATTGTCCCTCCTAATCTTCCGGCAAGCAAAAACGGCCACCACAATGAATCACGCTTTCACTTCTATAAATAAATTAAACGGTCACAGTTGCTTCAGTGGCAGCGCGATATATGGAGGTTTTTTTCTGCTCTGACGTTGACATATAGACATCACATGCTTCTATATAAGCTGTCCACACGCTACTCTAAAATATATATATTTTGTTCTCATCATACTATTAAAATATAATAAATAAGTCAAAAGTCTGGATGAAATAACCTTCATTTTGTACCTCTGATATGGGTCATAATTCTTGTTCATTGTATTGCAGTTAAGCTGAACTAGCCTTGGGAGCTCTGGGGGGGAGTTTTCATTACCCCATGTCCAACATGAGAAAAATTATGCACTTAGTTCCCCTGCTGTTGTTGAAAGCCCTCATGATTATTTGTTCTCCAACCCTGAGCTGGATTTAAGAGTATGGTGGTTGCAAATTGTTGATTATAATATCCCTCCTTATCGTATAAGCATTTTAAGCAATGTAGAGGTGAAGTGATCACAGGACTTTTTAACTTGGACTGCCTCTCTAACCACATGTCACTGTGCTCTTTTGTTTATAGCCACTTCATCCATGTTGTCATCAGCTATTGAGGGTTGACTTAGTTTATGTAGATGCTGACTAACACTCTATTTGTGTTTGAAAATAGCCATAAGCATATTTCATATATTTTTTGTTTGTTTTACAAAATCCAATGCTTTTTTTAGTTTAATTTACAGATGGAACAAAGAAAAGTATTTTTCACAGTGGGGGCGACATTTTTAGGGTTATGTACAGTGTTAGTTTTACATCCTACACAGATTAACATTTTAAAGCTCCTTCTTCCACATGTTCAATTGCCCTATCACGCTTTGTGGCAGATACCTGCCTTCTTACATGCCCAACAGCTGTCCTGTCAACAAGGAGTTGAGTTCCATGAGAAGTTCAACGTAGGGGTGCACCAATCCGACTGTTTCAGTCCCGATACTGATGCCTGGGCTATGTGTATCTGTCGATACCCGATACCAATTCGATACTATTGTTGAATTAATAAACTGTATAATTTCCATCTCCTACCTTTCTTGAAGAGACTAAGGGCACCAGAGTTTACTAACTACACATAACTAAGACAAAATAACAAATGTAAAATGACCACAAAACTAAAATGTCAAGTGCAAAATGTACCTTTTTTGTAAATTTATTGCAGATTTTCGGAGGCCAATACCCAATACCAGGTTGGTATCGTTGCATCCCAAGTTCAAAGTTTGGGATATTGTTTATGGCAAGTTGTTAGACAGCATTCTATTTAGTGGTATCAGAGTGGGCTGAATACAAATACGTGTTTATTACATCGACTTTCGGGAGAAATACGCTGAAGCTTATGGTTGTAAGTTAAGAAAATGTGGAAGAGTAGAAGTGGTATGATCACTTTTGCAAGGCCTTGTATATACTAAACAGTCTAACCTCCTCAAAATCTTGTTTGCATTGATCCAACTTTGATTTACTCCTGTCACCGCTGACCAAGATGGATACATTAAACACGACAACGAGGATCCATCCAGCCATGTTAGGAACCCAGTTGAAGCATGCACATTAAAGAATTATTGATTTTCCCATCTTGTGCTCTCCTTTTGTAATTCATTGGATTCTCTTTCCTTACCTGCTCCTTCAGTTCATGTGTATGAGGCATCTGGAGCTGCTGCAACGTTGCTACATTTATCACTGTGAAGTATACACGTTAAGGAAGAAAACAGGATTAAGGGTTTTGTATAATGTTGTTTTGTGTATCAGTTTTTTATTTTTTATTTTAACTCGTTCCAAAACCTTTTGCTGAACTTATTGAGACTAAATATTTTGTTTGGTATGGATAAGATGAGCATGTTTTTCAGAGCATTTACATAATGTCTCATTAGCAACCACTTTGTTTCTAAGACAACATTAATCTCTGATGGGCTGCAGTTTTTCTGCTGTCTTCTGCTGTCATCTCCCGCCTCTTTCTTGATTATTCAAAGAAGGAAGGGAAACAGCTGGTGCTGAAACGAACTGTTGACGGTGCAAGTCGAGCAGAGCTTTAATGTCTTCTATGTGTCTCCTACTTTTGGATATTTATGGTTCCACTGAAGCCGTTTCTTCTCAAGGATGTATCGTTGTTGCATTACCAGTCTCTAAAACAAACCCTAATAAAGTAAAAAGAAAAAAAAAACACAAATCAAAATCCAAGGGGTCTCTCTTGCTCTCCCACCCCGTGCACACTTTAAGTGCTCTAATTCCATCCCTGCAGTGCCCATACCCTATCTAATTACGGATATAAAAGGGTTTGCAGTGTTAGGTTGAGACCTCATTTCTCTTTTTCAGTGCCATGATCAGTGGTCCATCCTCTCGGGGTCAAACCCCAGTGTCTTCCCCTTTTTTGGCCCTTTTCTTCTTCTTTTTCCTGAATGCTCCTCCGGTGTAAAGCTGTATCTCATAGAGGACATATTCTGCTGCTCTTATTCCAATGATTCAGCAGCGGTTTTGGAACGATGTTGGAGAGGAAGCTCAGCCTCATCTGTCGTGCTGTTAATTTAGGCGAATCCTTCTAGCAGGTTTTTGTGGCATTAGGAGGGAGCGTCTGTCAATCAGGAGCCAGAATATTTAGGGATCAGACTGCTTTGAAGGAGTCTACTTCAAACTTCAAATGAGGCTGTAGAAGTCAAGCTCAGATGCCTATTTCAGCTCTATGTGCTTAATAATACCTCAGCTATAGTACCTTGCAAAAATATTCATACTCCATAAACTTTTACACATAATTTCACATTACAACCATGAAAGTCAATTTGTACAATTGAAATTCAATTTTATAGAGCAACACCTTGTAGCACATAATTGGAAATTGAAAAAAAAAAAGATGTGTTCTTAGTCAGATTTGTTAATAAAATAAAACATTAAAAGTGTGGCATTCATCAGGCATTGATCTGATCAGTACCTCAGTCATTACTCTGTAGAACTAACTTTTGGCGCAAATGCAGCTGTAACTTTTTTGAGGTGTGTCTTTATCAGCTCTCCACATATAGAGACCGGCATTTTGTCCATTCTTTTTTCTTCTTTGCAAACCCGCTCAAGATTTAATCGCCTCAGCAATACCACATGTCTAATGTTATAGTCTTCCTTATTTCCAATCTTAGCAACTTTGCAAATGCCAGCCAATAGTGAGGCAAGTAGCTTAACACATATGCATTCCAGCTCCCACAGCCACATTTTCTTCTGAATATTTTATGTACGTGCAATCACAACGAAATATTCAAATAAAGGGACATTTTTCACAAATAATTTGTAGTCACGTTCCACAAAAAAAAAAAAAAAAGATTACTGAACCAAGAAAAGGTGGGGTTCAACTGTACAGGAAGGGTTTCATTCATATGCACGTACAACTTTTAGATTCTTAATTACGTATCATATTGAGGACTGTATTACTTCCTGTTGGTCCATTACATAATACCCCCCTAAAACAAACACATTAAAGTTTGTTGTTGTAACATGACAATGTACAGTTGTAGTCAGTAAATTAGAATATTAAACTTTAATACATTAACAACTTTTAAGCAGGTATTTTCATTTAGGCCACAATATTGTATAAAATATGCTTTTTTTTTGGTCCGATGTGATATTCTAATCTTAAATATCATGTCTTCATTAGTTTTAATCTAAACATAATTAGAATTAACTTATAAAAAGGTTTGAAAACATGGGTCTGTGTTAATCTCTGAATATTTTTGCTTAATGAATTGAACTACCAAAATAAATGAACTTTTTAAAAATATTCTAACTTACTGAATATGACACTATATATGTGTACGTTGACCTACTTTTCAATACTGAGTGACTCAAACATCTATCAGCTGGGAAGTGCCTCTTCTTCCTCTCATTTCCTTAAAGTTAACGTAACACTGACACCAATTCAGACAGCAGTCACACTCTACAGGATATTAGCTGCCAGCTCTTTTTTTTTTTCTTCCTCAGCTTTTGTCTACCCACGGATAGATAAGCTTGTGCCGGTTCGTCAAAACCTTTCCTTTCCATTTCTGTCCCTTTATGAATGTATCTCACTGTGACCACACCAGGCCTTTTAACTCTAGGGAGTGTAATGGACCATATTCTTCCCATTAGCCATGGCTGTTCCCTGGATGCTGGCTTCGTTTGCCCCCAGCATCTCTGGTCAACTCATGGTGTATAATTGCACATGCTCGTGCACGTGTCTGCAAATCCTAAGACCCTGAGCAGTTTTAATTTATTATCTTTTTGAGAAGAAATCCGTGGTACAAATCCCATTCAGAGCATCTTCGTGTTTTGCAGACGACTCCTATATACTTTAATTAATTACAAAGCAGCTTATTGAACTGACATTTCAGAGCTCCAAGATCTACTCCTAAACTGTTTTTGACTCCTTTCCCCATGGAGCTGAGCTTTGAAAAATATCTGCCTTGAATGTTTTTAATAAATCTAATTTGCAATGTTTGTAGGGTTGTGGTTGAGCAATATGGGATAAAAGAAACTTAGAAAATCATACACACATTTTAGGCATATTTAATATATGCATGACCAACGATCGGTACCAGCCGAGACTTAAAAAAAAAAAAAAGTTCAGACTGCAGTCTTTTGATGCTCTCTGCTGCTTACAGCAGGTACATATTTAATGATAACCCACCACTTTTTCATCACTGCATGCCACATTTTGTATCCTTCCGTTTTTTTATTTTTTACATTTAATGCAAACTAAACTATTTGGGGTTTTCTTTGTGGAGGCTTCAAAATATAAAGCTCTTTGCAATCATGTTTAATGAGATTTTGTGAAGATATCAAAAAAAAAATCGCCTTCAACCATATTGATTTTCAGAGGAAATCAGAGTCGATTCTCAGTTTATTTCAATTTAAACTCAGCTGCTGCCATCCCCACATTTTCACTTGGTTTTATAATCGCTTCCATAGAAATGTATGTTTATGCTTGTCTCTACAGCTTGTCGACCCTAACCATTTCATGATCTGATTAATTATTCCCTCTGCCACCCGTGGTCATTAAAAGGGTTTCCATTAAGGGTTGCATGCAGATACTTTTTGTTTCATGTATAGTCTTTTGACTTCTGAGGATCAACACAGTGTAAAGACTTTAAGGTTTAGATTACATTTATGTTTTGCTCAAGATCAGTGTGTCTGTTTTTAGCAGGGAGAGAGAAATCTGTGATTTGTAACATCCGGCCCTTTACCCTTTTTCTTGGAACTTCACTTCTTTGAGTCCTGAAATATAATCACCAAATAAAGTGTGCCTTTCAATGACAGAGGCCCAAGGTTTTTTCTGTAGTTTGCAAAATTCAGTTTTTTAGCCCTGTTTGCTTCCACCCCTGCAGTCCGAATTTTAAATAGAAATTCGGTGAAACTGAAGGCTATTCTAAATTTTATCATCAAGCTTTAGTTTGTGTTGAATGACAAGAAATTGGTCTAATTTTAAACGTAATGAACAACATTTCTGATCAGGCAGAATAAAGAAGGTATTACATCCATAATTATACATACGCTGTTTTCATCTAGATTGAGTTCGAACCAGAGAATAAATATCTTCATGGGTGACCTTTCAGACAAGTCTTTTCAGTAAATTTATGGAATCATTTCTGATTTTGTTCTTTTTTTGTCATGTTTTGCTTTTCTTAATTGGCTGTTTTCAGTCTGAAACATTTATTTACATACAAAGTAGCTTTTTTTATGCTAAGTTGGTAATAAACCAGTTTTGAAATGTGTCTGAAGTTTATTTTTAACCCTGTGTAATTAATTTCTGAGTCAATTACAAACTGTTCAAAATGCACCTGCTGGCTTTCTGACGGGAAGGAAAAGTGATCATCCTCCACCTGTCCCACCTCCTTGAAATGTTTTGAGGTCTCTTTTAGATTCCAGTTTAATATTTTTTCAGCAGCACCTTATCTAACGTGACCTTTTCATTATCACATCCCAGCTAGAGCTCTGATATCCACAAATCAGCCCTTTTTAGACATTCTCAGACTCAAAGCCAGAGGTGACCAAGTATTTTCAGGGTTGGCTCCCAGCAGCCCCAGCTCCAGCTTGACCACAGGGGCAGACTGATATATACAGCGGGGGTTGTTTCCAGTATTATGCCAACCCACCCAGATAGGTTAAAAGGAAACTAATTCATGACTTCACCTTTATCCATCTTTTCTTTCTATAAAAAAAATATAGCTCATGAGTTCATGGAATAATTAGCATATAGCATGTATTTGCAATCTGAAATTTGCCAGGTTCTGTCCGTTTATTTCTCTCCTGATCTTTATGGTCTCATTTATTTTTATTTTAGGCATATATTAATAAAGCTGTACTGATTCACATATTTTCCAGCATTAGCTTTTGGAAAGCAAATTGAGCCGGACGGTGAAAAGTGTGTGTAGTTTGCTTATTAATTTATTTGCTGCAAGCATCAAAGCACTATAATGTTGGTGTTCCTTGCTGATGAAACTCCTGAGTCTTTTCAAATGTGTCAGCTGGTGGTTAGACAGAAATTTCTTCTGCAAACACCATGTTTCACGTTTGCGTGTTTCCAAATTGCAGTAAAAAATGGTAAATGGCAAATTGACCAGGTGGATTAAATTCAGCTTGCACAGGCTCCCTTTCTGCAACATGCTCAGACTACAGCTGCAATGGCGGATGACTGTGATGTCATTGAAATCAGTTAGTGTTAGTTGGAATCAGTTGCATTTAAAGCCTGCTAAAACAACCCATATGGCAACAACAAATAAAGGAGTTTGGGGGCAGATAATGCCTTATTACATGTGGCAAATGTCCTGCCCTGATTGACTCCCGTTATATGGATAAACTTCTCTCAGAGGACTCCAAGTGGCTCCAAACTTGTCTGGGTGAGTAAATAAATGTAATATTTGCTATAAATAAGATCCAAGTTGAAAAAAAACCCTACCAACTTCCCTTTTAATAACCTCTGCTATTCAAACAGAAAAGAAGGAAAAGTTAGCTCCAGGAATTTCTCTGCATACAGCTTTAATTTACTCCCAAACAGAGTGCCATTTAATCACACCAGGGATGTCCATTCACTAAGGCAGATCTGCACTTACAGCATTATGTATATGCCAAAAAGGGAATGGCACTTGTGAATACACTTGCTTGTTAATTATTGATTCTTTAAAAAGAAAACATTACCAGTATTTTTAATGCAGTATCCCATGCCTCAGTCTGTGGAAAAGTCTAACCTTTAAGAGTCAGAACTGCCCAGACTATCAATTATTTCAAGCCCCTGGTCAAAACCCTTTAGTTTTCATTGGTCTTTAGTTTCAGTTGAGCCGCTTTCTTTCCTTTTATATTTTATCATCGTTGAGTTTTTTTAAAAATCGTTCATATTCCTTCTATTTTATATTTTCTCTTTATACATCACCTTTTTCTCAATGATATTGTAAATGTGCTATTAAAAAAACCCTAATCTGCTCTGAGCAAAAGATTGAAGCATTTTGAAAATACAGACAAAAGAAAATGGTGTAGGACAGCTGTAGGAGGAGGAAAGCCCAGCTTGGATGATTTCTGAGTAAATATCAAACAAGATCTTAGGCAGTGATCCTGCTGCTGCAGCCTGACAGCAGGAAATGGCCAAAGATATAGAAATAAATAGTTTTACACTGAGCAATAAAATTATGTACGTCAGTTGACTCTCTCTGCACACAAACAGAACTTGTTCAATGAAACACAATCTGAATGAGAGTTGAATTTACCTTACGGCAAAGCTTCAAACTGCATGTATATTCAATGTAAAAAAAAATCTGTAGTAATTTTCGCATATGGTGATTAGTTTAAGCTATTAGATGGCTAATATAATATTATAGGATGTTTATTTCATTCTTATAAAATATCATAACAATTTAGCTACAGATTGTAAAAAAGTTATATATAATGTTATTATATTGTTTATTTAACAACTTCAATGTAATTTTATGTTTTTTAAATCTGGGTATAAGTGAACTACATGGTAAGGGTCCCTTTTATTAGCCAGTGCTTTTCACAGGGTTATTGCAACTGTACAATAATATTAGAACTACGGCTTAACAATGTAGGCTAGCTGAATTATAATTAGTGTTAGCTAATTATTTTACAACCATGCCATCAGTATTTCCATGTCTGTGATATATTTGGTAAGTCTAATGCAGCTTAAAAAGGATAGAGCAGTGAGTGAAACTGTTGGGATGTGCCTGTTTTTGTCAACCTCCTCATTGTGCTTTCTGATCCCTACCCTGCAGCTTTCATCAAGCTGAAGATGAAATGTTTATTTTACCAGAAATAGCTACTCGAAGGGCAATTAGCATGTGAATACCAGTCTTGTCATGCTTCTTTGACTTTTCTAAAATAGTGCTTCTGATCAGTCATACCTGCATTGATCCATGCTGGGTCAAATGCTGATGTTTGAAACAGGAGGCATGGAAAATAATAGAGCATTCGCCTCGCTACAGGCTGTTAGCCAAGACTTGGAGCTAAACCACGTCCTGGAAAAAGTATGAGTGTACTGCCTCTCCTTGTCGTTGAACTGCTGATTGATCTTGATATTTGGCTGATCAGGTCCGAGCTCTTTTACCTTTTAAAACTCTGAGTGGGGCACTGCAGATCAATACTAGGGCACGTGCCCCAGTGAAATCTGTCTGGCAACGTGGCTGAAGACAACTTGATGAAACCTGATAACAAACCCCCATCTGGATGAGCCTGTCATTTGGTTTCAGCCAAAATATTGAAATGCTTGTTACAAATTGTGTTTAAAGTAACAATTAATAGACCAATTATAGATAACATTTTTTTTAAATAAATGTTATCAAACATTTTTTGTCTTTAGTCTGTAATCTTATGGCAGCTGTTTTAAATAACTTTAAAAGCAATATTTGACTGAATAAATAGTGAAATTGAACACGGCAAAAACTTATGCAAATATTACTCTCAGACACTCTCAGAGCATGTGTTTCTCCCTAGTTTCTTTGAAACTTTAGTTATCCAGTAGGACTGGTGAGCAATCATGGAGGCATTTGGATTCTGGATGTGAATCAGAGTTTTGAGGAAGAAGTCTTCTTTGAATGAGATGAGAAGCTTTTGAGTTACAGCTATCAGTACCAATATGGGGTTTAAATTTCTCTTTTTTGAGTATGTCATTGGCTATCCCATTAAGGGTTTCATTCAGTCAATGCATTTGCCTCATGGGTTACTGGACTGATTGAATTGCAGGTACTCAGTGAGTTAAGAATCTCCCTACATTAAAATACTGAAAAACATCAAGAAAAAGGAAGCAATAGTGCAATTTAGCTGCTTTATATTATTCTCCTTTCAATGGTGCATAATTTTCTTCCTTCAACAAGGAAGGTGTGTAATGTATTAAGCCCTGTTTGATTCACAAGTGCCACTAAGTGCTGATTAAATTACTTCAGACAGCCTGACTTATAATAATACATATGCACAATCTTAGGTAAGCTTGCTGCTTGAAGAAACAAAGTCCCTTTATTGTTAGATGCTAAACGTGTTTGGCTTTTCCACTTGGCATGCTGAGAAAGTGCAGAAAAAAGATAAAGTTGCTGTCAGGAGGAATCACATATCCTGTTGTAAATAATTTTCAGACTATTTACTTACTCTTTGGTTGAGCTGGAAGCTGTAGCTCATGACTGAAATGGAGACAATGACTCTGAGGTGGAGGACCTTGGATATTTTACTTTGACATCACATACTCCCTTAGGTGCACAAGATAGCTATTAGCTGGTTTCTCAGACTGCTCAGGTTGTGATCGTAGCTTTTTGTTTCAGCGAGAGGTCACAGATCCTCGTTCATGTTGGATAACTCATTTATACTTCAACATTCATTCCAGAGTCTAGATGTTTGTAGCTGTCTAAATAATGGTGAATCGTGTGCAGGCTGGGTGTCAGATCAAAGGTGACACTATAGGTGTGCGCTGGAACAGGCACTTACATGAATAGGTGTCACTGTCATCTCTAACAAGTTGTTCCTTTGTTTCTCTTGCTTTATCATCTTTCTCTCCCTCAATCGCTGTTATCTGCGCAATCTCAGTGTATCTGCTAGTAGGAGAGAGCTCAATCGTCTCTTTCCTCTTTTGTCTAGTTTAGATTGTTTTAGGTAATAGAGAGCAGGGTGGTATATGTAAGAAGTCTAACTGCTGTATGTTTAACCAGATTTGCAGTACAAATCATTGAAACCACAATATAAAATATATTCACTTGAAAAATATACAAATTAGCAGCTCCTTGCAAAAAAACAAACAAAAAACGCATCAAGCAAGATCAATTTATGCAAGTGGCATCTTCTAGCGCCAGTTTTAATGACTGTTTCAGTCTTTAAATGTTTAACCCCTAATGACAAGCATCTAAACTACATAGTAGTTTGGTTGTTTTGACTTGGTGCAAACAGTACAAATTGCAGACACCAGCACTGCCGTGGAATGACCTTAGCCACTCATCATTGGCAAAGAACTCCAATTAAAGGTTGAATATAGAACATTTTTCTTAAAAGCAGTTTCTTTAAAAAAAGAACACTTTAGCGGGTATTTTATAGGTGTGCAGAATGGATGCGCACCGTTTCCTTCAAAACATTATATTTAACCCAAAATTTATTATAAAAAGATAACTTTTTCCGCACTGTATTTATATTTATGTGTTCCAGCCAACAGCGGCGTACTGTTGGGGGTTGCCAAATACTATTGTAAATTATGCATCAAATGTTTCTTGCCAACTGACATGACACAGACGTTTATGTCTTATGGTATTAATATCTTTTTTTTTTTTTTATAAAATGTAAATGTCCTACGTTATTGAACTCACCGTACATTTCAATTGCCCCTTGAATGCACCACAGGTGTGCAATGCAACATAGCGGCGCGACAAAGAGTTGAAGCAAAGTACAGACAAGCAACAGGCAGCAGAAAATGTTTTCAGCACTCAAGAGAAGTAGTGGAACTTTAAAGAGCTATTCTTAGAAGTGGTGGTACCGGTGCATACCGGCCCACTTAAAACTGATCTTGGAGATCAACTCAAAAGATGAAGACTTCTTGTTTCAAAAGACAGCTAAAAACAGAAATCTATATTTTCATTTTTATTATCTTATTGATTGAAATGCTTCCTGCTCTCTCTGTTGCTTGTAAGAGCAGTTCAGTGGTTTTGTTTTCTGCTTATGGGTTGTTTTTACTCTGTTCTCATTTTTCCTAATCTTTCAGGCTCAAGCTTTGTACCACTCAAATTTGCTTTTCAACCAAAGCCTCCAGTCATTTTATGTGTTTGGATTGTCTGGTTTGATATTGCAATGTGTCAGTCTGACAGGCATAAAACAGTGCTTTCATGCATAAACAAGGGGAAGTTCCAAAGAGTTGTCGGCTGAAAATTTGATATACAGTATATGGATGAAGAGAAGGAAAGAAAAGGGCCTCTCCTGCATGGATTATTATTTATTTAGTAATTCATCAATTTTATTTATGTAGTTATTGCCCACTTACCATTATCGAGGTAAACTACTCAGTATAACGTGATATTGATTTTAGGTCATATCACCCAGCCTTAATGTGTGGTAGAGGAGTAGGAGGGAAGATGTGAAGCTGAGTTTTAGATCATGGGCATAATGGACATGGGGTACATGTGGGATATGTTCCCACAAATTCAGTGTTGGTGCCCTCTGTCTGGTTTCCCTTTTCGGCTGTCAGTACTGTTCAGTATGTGGTAATGTATTCTTCCGAGCCGTCTTTAAATGCATCTTAGGTGCACACACGCTAAAGACAGGTGCTGCGAAGCAGCTTGTTCAACGAACCATACAGTGACGGCAAAAGCCAACAAAATAAGATAGTTCACAATACTAATATTACTTATGTTGCATTCATAGACTGTACAAAAAGATTGACAAAGACGTCACCTGTAGGTTTCTGAAGAGCTGAACTGAAGCCAGCTGGGCGATATCCACCACTGCCATATTGGCTACATAACGCACCTCGTCATGCTCGAAAATAAAAAAAAATGGGCGAAGAGTTGAAGTTGAGAGTGGGACTGAGAGGGGGAAGGCGGATGATTGACACTTTGAGCCGATGTAGCTATGAGCTAACTGAGCTAACCCAGAGCTAATCAAAGCTAATGGAGGTTAGCAGGCCCTTATGGCCAGAAAAACGTGGTTAAGCAACTCTGCTACCCTTCTGCCTTCTTGGCTGGATTAATAATTTTGTCAAATAAAAGCATGAAGCCTTGTTGATCTATAACTTTCCCAATTTTTGTCACTTCCGGGTTGGCCTCAGATTTTGCCAGCGGAGTTTCCTGCTTACATTCTTAAATAGTTATCTTTAATTTCTGTGCAGAACTTGTGCTCACTATGACTCTCAGATATTTTAAAGAAATCTTTATTGTCCCAATAGAAAGATCAGAATCAGGGAGGAGACATACCATAAGTACAGAGGTCAGCAGCATGGACGATGATGCAGGGTCATCACATGTATGGAGATAATTTGCTGAGAGAGCGATATCCATTGCTGGGAAAACCAGGCAGTTATTCAAACAGGGTTTTCACTGTTATTTCAAAATGACTCTCATTCACACCCCAAAATATGTTTTTGTCTGTATTCTGGTAACTCAGGATTGATGTAGACCTACAGTGTCTCAGTTTGGTTGCAATGCCTGCGTTAGCGCTTGTGCACTTACGGTGCTTTTAAAGATGGCTTTGAAAAATACATTTCCGCATATTAAACAGCAGTAACATCTAAAATTTATTTTTTAAATAGTTACAATAATGTAATGATAATTAATAACCGTCTTTGAACCACGTTTAGTATTACTGATGACTAATCCAGATATTGTGCGACAGTGATTTAAATGGCTATCTATCCACTCAGGAAAGGTGCAATTGAATGAGGGAGGATGATAAATCACTCAATAGACCTCTTAAAAATATGTCCCCCCTCACTTAAGACAGGATGGTTACGCCCCTGTTCTAGATGAACCAGTGACTATGAAGGATTGAGGAGGAGCTGAAAAATGAGTGGATCAAAGTTTTAGATGAATGTGAATAATGGGTTGGTGTAGACTGAGGCAGTACTGAGTGAAAGATTTAGTTTAGTATTTTAGTTGTGATAATGGTGCATTAATCAAATCAAAATCAAATAAAACTTTATTTATAAAGCGCTTTTCAAACAAAGAAAGTTACTCAAAGTGCTTTACAGATTTAAAATAACCCCAAAACCCCCCCTTCAAAAAATAAAATCATCAGTGCAAATAGAACCCCCTCCCAACCCAACCCATCAACCATACTCACTCACACACACACTTAGAAGCTACAAAAAGCGGGCTGAGTACAGATGAGCCAGGAAATGCCATCATGGAGCCATCTGCATCAGCAGCAGCAGATCAACAGCAGCAGCCAAGGCTCCCACCCAGGGCGCCCAGAGGAGGGAGGGATGGTACCCCCACCTCCACCCAAGCGCTACCTGGGGGGCACCCAGGCAGCCACAGCCGACCACCGCCCCCGATGCAGGGGGCTCCCCAGAGAGGAAACACTGGCAAGAAAGATTAAAATACATTAAAATATAAAGTTAATAAAATATAAAGTATATAAAGTATAAAACAATAAGTGTAAAACAAATAATAAAAATGCAAAGCAGATTAATAAATAAACAGTTAAAAGCTGAACTAAAAATTAAATCGGGTAAAACATGCTGAGCGATTAAAAATATATTAATAAATAATAATTAGTTAAAGGCTAAGCTAAAAAGGTGAGTCTTGAGTCTGCTCTTAAAAACATTAATGTTCTCTGCGGCCCTGAGGTCCTCTGGCAGCCTGTTCCAGAGGTGAGGGCCATAATAATGGAAAGACGCCTCACCATGTGTCTGTGTCCTGACTTTGGGGATGATAAGGAGACGGCTGCCAGAGGAGCGCAGAGACCGCGAGGGTTCATACGGTAAAAGCATTTCTGACAGATACGAAGGCCCAAGACCATTAAGACACTTAAAGACAATTAAAAGAACCTTAAAATCGATCCTAAAACATAGGGGGAGCCAATGCAGTGATTCTAAGACCGGTGTAATGTGCTCCCGCCTCCTAGTCTTCATCAGGACACGAGCTGCTGAATTCTGTAGAAGCTGTAAACATGAGGTAGTCTTTTTGGGAAGACCAGAAAGCAGGGCATTACAATAATCAATTCTACTGGTGATAAAAGCATGCATTAGCGTCTCCGTATTGGCCCGAGAGAGAATGGGGCGGACTCTGGCGATGTTCTTTAGGTGATAAAAACCTATTTTGGTGATGTTTTTAATTTGAGGGATAAAAGTCAGCTCAGAGTCAAAAATCACACCCAGGTTCTTCACTTGTAAAGAAGAATTAAAAGACAATGATTGTAGTTTTGGTAAAAGTTTTTCTCTCTGAGCCTCAGGACCGATAACTAAAACCTCAGTTTTGTCCTGGTTGAGCTGGAGAAAGTTTTCTGCCATCCAGGATTTAATGTCTAAAATGCAGTTAAAAAGTGCATCCATTGGCCTTGTGTCATCAGGAGACATGGAGATGTACAACTGTGTATCATCAGCATAACTGTGAAAGTTAACTCCATGTCTCCTGATAACACTGCCAAGAGGGAGCATATACAGGTTAAAAAGCACTGGGCCTAAAACTGAACCCTGGGGAACACCACAAGTGATCTTATGGACCTTAGAGGAACAGGTATCTAAACTTACCGTTAAAGTCCTGTCTGTGAGGTAGGATGTGAACCAGTTGTGAACAGCACCAGAGAGGCCGATCTGTTTTAAACGAGTTAAAAGAATAGTGTGGTCTACTGTATCAAAGGCAGCGCTTAGATCCAGAAGAACCAACACTGTCACCTTTTTAGCATCATAGTTTAATCTAAAATCATTTAAAATCTTTAAAAGCGCCGTCTCTGTGCTGTGGTTCATCCTAAAACCAGACAGAAATTTCTCTAGGACATTATGAGCGTTAATAAAATCATTAAGTTGAATAAAAACAAGTTTTTCTAAAACTTTGCTTAAAAATGGTAAGTTAGATACTGGTCGGTAGTTGTTTAAATCATTAAAATCTAAATTGCTCTTCTTCAGCAGGGGCCTAACTACCGCCGCTTTAAAGGCAGCAGGAAAAAACCCCGTCTGAAGGGAGCAATTCATAAAGTTTAAAATCTCATCTTTAAAAGAACCATAAAATTGCTTAAAAAACCTGGTGGGAATCGGGTCCAAAGCGCTTGTGGTGGGCCTCACTGAGGAGAAAACAGAGACTGTTTGAGGGGGTTTTCGGAAAAGTATTAGAATTATGATGTAAAATGTTGTCAATGGTGGAAAACAGAATTTTGGGATTATTTTTATGTTCTGAGATGATTCTGGAAAAGTATGTATTTCTGGAATTTCTTAAATAGTTATTATATAATCTGAGATGTTCTATGTATATCTGATGATTTATTGTGATTTTATTTTTCCTCCATTTCCTTTCTGCCACCCTGCAGCTCCTCTTTAATTTTCTAATAGCTGCATTTCTCCACGGTACTGTACGTTTTCAATGAGGGTTTATAACTTTAATTGGAGCCAGCAGGTCGAGAGCAGATTGAAGCCTACTGTTAAAATCATTAACGATAAAATCACAGGGGGCAGGTAAAGGTATAGGAGGAAATTTTTTAAAAACTTCAAGAAAACCTGCAGCCACTTCAGGGGTTAGATGACGCTTCCTGACAGTTCTCACAGAGGTCCCTGATTGGATAAAACTGGTGATATTAAAAAACACAGTAGTGGTCAGAGACAGCCAAGTCAACAACAGAGGACACACTGGTGGACAGGCCATACGTGATGACCAGGTCCAGGTTGTGTCCTCTGTTGTGAGTCGGCTGCATGACATGTTGGCTAAAATCCATATAATTTAATATATTTAAAAAATCTGTTGATAAAGGATCTAAAAGGTTATCTATATGTAGATTAAAATCACCAGCTAAAATTATCTTCTCATAAGAGTTGTGTAAAATTGATACTTGTGTAATATTGATTACTCTTCTGTTGGAGAAAAATGGCTTGTTCCCATTATTTTTTTTCTGTGAGGCAGACTGTGAGAACAGATTGGGTTGTGAAGTTTATGGAGTTGGTTATCCAGGATACACAATGAAAAAGGGAGGAGCTTCATAAGACAAATAAGTCATGCAGTAGTTGGAGTTGTTGACTTTAATTTACTAATTTCTGTCTGCGATATTGGAACTGAACCAGGCGACAGCAACACGCAGTGATACCGAATAAAAGCAAAGAAGCATATAATCAGTTACTTTAATGTGTTCTGTTTGGGTGTAACAAAGCATGCAAAGTGTAGAGGTAAAACTTAACGTGTAAAGCAGCTCAAAAAGAAAAACTGGAAAATGGTTGATCTTGATTGATCCACTTTCTGCAGCTGTTCAGTACTTGCATGGTCTCGGGTGGCTGGTGCCTTATCTCCAATTGGGAATGTAAGGGAAGAAAATGAAAACAGAGGGCACAGCTGAGTCATCATGAAGCTCTGCTTATCAGGATTACTTTAAAATGGACAAAACTGTAAAGTGTGAAGTCTCATCCAAGTAAACTCAAGTGAGCTCGAACCTTTGCTTTGTTCTTGCTCATCATCTATTATTGCAGTACAGTGGACCTTCACCTATTTGTGGTTCAGTATTCGAGGGTTCATCTATTCGTGGATTTTTTCATAAAGCTTATCTAAAATATTTTAAAGAAAATGCTGCTTGGGAAACTGGAATACCTATTATTAGCTGGTATTGGCTGGCATTTGAGAAGCAGCAAATCCAGCAGCAGCTACAGCATTTTTAGAGGGGATCTAAAGTATTTGATATCATGAGCAGCTGTGATCCCTAAGCCCTGAAAATAACAGTTATCCAATATATTACAAATGAACTTGGACGTCCTCTGCAGAATTAAATAAATTTCAAGAGATGTTGAAGAAGTGATCGTTAGCTCTCTTATAGCGATGTGAAGTAAGGTAATATTCATCCTTTTATACCTTTCCTTATTTTAGCCTTATGTAGCCAATTATAACAGCTGACACCCTAGCTGTGTGAATTCTGGATGGTTTACCAGTGCATGACTCAGATCAGTCTTTGAGTTAAGATTTAAAAGTGCTCTAACTAAACACTTTCAACCGAGCAGCGGGACGGTTTTTAGACAACCATTATTATATATTTCCTGAAAGGGATGAAACATTTGTTGAAGTATTATCAGGATTTGTATTGCTTTATTTCCTTTTTCCCATTGTACTATTATTTTGTGCTATTTTTCCTGGCTCTCTTAGCTCTTATTTCACAATTTGCTTGCATATGACTTATTTTTTCTCTCTCCACAACTTCTTGTTATGCCCATTATGAGACTGCCTTATTGTGAACAGATATTTTATTTTCTTCCCTCTATCAATCTCTCCGTTTCTTAACTCATTTTAAAATTTGGTCCCTCCCATGTCAGATTTAATTTGAAAAGTCATTGCATCCAGTGTATTATTGATATATTTAAGCACTGCTGCATAATTTGTCTGTTGTTGATCTGTAAGGTAGTTGCTAATATTGAGAATTCGCTTTGGCAATAGTGTATAGTTTTTCTTTAGGGATAGCTGTAAGAGTTTCCACAATTTTTTCAGCTTAGCATCCTCTGCCAAATTGGCACCAATCAGCTTTTCCTCTTTCTTAAGTTCTAGATTCTCCTCAGTAATTAAAACTTTCTTCAAGAGGGACTGAAATTTATTTCCAGGTCAGTGTCAAGATGGTGGAGGAGAGAGATGGAGAAGCACAAAAATGGAGAAATGTAAGGAAAATCATTTATCAGTACATGTCTGTAGATTTTTTTGAGTGAAATACTGTTATTTTATAGTTTTACCCCATGTTATTATGGTCAAACACTGTAGATATAAGAAGAATTTCAAAATCTTACTCTAAAATACTATAATTGTACTGATTAATGACTGTAAAATTATTGTCAAACACCTTAGAATTAGTGTCTTTGTTGATATTTTCACAGGAAAACACCTTAAAGAAGCTTATTTAAAAACTTTTTTTAATCTACTGCATAATTCCTTATGACTTGTGAACATTGTAACATCCATCAGGACTTTCCAGATTTACTGTAAGGTTTGGAGAGACTCTCCACTATGCTACCCTACAGGAGGTTTGCAACTTATTGCAATAGTGGAGGACGGACTTTCTCTGCCTCACACCTTATGATTCTATGTAGTCAATAAAACACCTCTGTGCCAATAGAGATGTCAGCATGAGCCACATATTTACACAGCAAAATGGAACAGTGATGCTATTCTCTTGAATGACTTTACTCACGGTGCCAACCATAACAATAACATATAAACATCACATTTGCAACACTGAACGAACAAAAACCAACACAAACCTCACGATAAAATTACAGCAAAGAGCCCAAAATAGAACAAAATAACTGGAAACATGGCTACCCACAACGCATCTCACACACTGCCGGTCCTTACATTAAATAACTGTGCTTAAATTTCTGAAGTGCATTTTTTTATATCTTTTACAAATTATGTAGCCCACTGTAATACAGAGTTCTGTTCAAAAACATTTATTTCAGTTGCTTTTACCAAATTATTGCAATTAATCACTTTCCAATAAGTTACAAAACTAAATATTCTTGAAAATATTGCTTTATAAAAATTAACTACGTTTTGTTTTTTAATATTTTGATCATTAAAATAAAAGATTGTTGTCAAAAAATGAGGACTAACGCTTTTTCCTTATTATTGGATTAATCCGTAAAATAGCATGCTGTTTGTTAATTTGCATACAATCATAGTTATTTTACAGATTATATAAAAAGGAGAAATACATGTTTTTTGCCATTATTAGATAAAACCATAAAATAACATGCTGTTTGTTAATTTACCTAATATTTTCAGTAATTTCACAGTTTTATGTACAATGTTTTAAAAACAGAAAAATGCAGTAAAATAATTAAGTTATTGACTGTAAAATAACATATATATTTTTACAGTGTACCATGAAACACACCTGTACCGGATCTCTTCATTTAGTCTTATCTATCTTAAATCTGTAGCACACGGCAGCTTTGCCCTCAAAGGTTATAGTGGCAGTCAGATGTGCTTAGACTTGTCAGCAGAGTGTACAGGAAATTCAATAATCTTTGGCAATAACGTGGTACTGGGGCATTTTGCAGTTGTGTGTGTGTTTTTGTTGTTGTTGGAAGAAGCACTAATGATGCTGTTATCAGGGACTCTGGGCCTGATTAGCTTGACGGATGAGGCAGACGCTGGCTGCCTTAAGTCCTCTCTTCCCATCAGTCCAGCTGTGGTTCTTTGTGGATTTGTGTGTGAAGAAAAAAGAGAGAAGAGTCGATGAGAATGTGATGAATGCTAATACACAGACTGATTAAGATACACACATACAGACTCCTACACCCTAACCCTCCTAACAGGAGCTGTCCTCCTCGCCAAACACTAAACCTCTGCAAGCCAATAATGGTGTAAAAATGTATTAGAGAAAGAGGGGAACATAGTCAATCTTCCTTTCATCTTATCCAGCTCTTAACTTAGGGATATTTATCTATGTATTGGAAAAGAAACCTGAGGAGATGAAGGATACGACCACAGAGGAAACCTTCCTGAATAGAAGATATGTAACTGAATATTCACCCCATGCAGGAGCTGTTGTACCTCTGCAAAAAACAACAACAAAGTAACTTGGCCAAATGGTGATCAGGGACCTCATTGCCAAATGTCCTAACGTGGCCTAGTAACTGATGTGGGTTCTCTGGCTGAAGAATAGGTGGATGCAGCATGAGGTAATTGCAGAGCTGCAAAACGTCAGAGAGAAGAGGTCACGGTAGATAGAAGGTGCAGTGAAATGAAGCAAGTGACTTTAACACAGCAACGAAAGGTTTGTAGCATTTCACAGTTGATTTATTGCAAAAAGGACCACAGTCCAACCTTGGCCTTAAATGTCTAACATTTCTGAACCTCGCAGTTGAAACAAAATTTTTTTACATATCGGACAAAAATATACACAATTTTTTGTCTCACTGATAGAGCTGCTGTAACTGAGACAGGTGTGTGGGTCGCCCTGCTCCAACACACCTTTTCAGCTCTGCAGACAAATTGGGCGGGTAGACTTAGGGTCATTTTTTAGTTGCTCTTCTTTCGAGCAAAAGCTTCAACTTGTGGAGGTTAGCTAGTTGGATATTAGGGTCAATTCAGCAAGACATAGCAGCAAGTTAAATGTACTTTATAACTTGCTTAATCAGCTACCAGCTCTTCTATGGTCTTTTTCATGTTTTTTGTTTTTGATCAACAGAGCTCAATATAAACTTTAAACCCCAGATCAGATAAAAATACAGGCTACTTTTGCTTTGCATGGTCCCCATCTGATGAAGTTGATGTATTATGTGATGATTCTCAATTAAATTATTGTTGAATATCAGTTGTTAATCGGGACGATTCACTGTGAGTTATGTTGTAAGCCATTTTAAATTTTTGCTCTATGTGTCCCTTTTGAACTTTGACCACCTGCCCCCCTAAAGGTCACTGCATGGCCCTGCTGGATCCCATAAAAGGAAGTGTTACAGCTTCCACACAGAGGGCCAGACCTGTGCCAAACCTTTTATGTCATTGGTTTGATTTGTAGACAAGTGCTTAACATATTCATATGTTCATTAGCTCTTGTTACCTAAGCCCCGCCCCTAAGCACAGGAAGTGTAACATTTTACTTAGGAAGATCACACCATGGAAATACTTTTGGCTCTAATTTCCACATACTTCATGTCATCTTCACCAAAATCAGCAACTTGGATGTAAGGCTAATGCCTAATAGATATTCAGTTAAATTAAATTCAGTTTATTTATATAGCGCCAATTTACAACAGATGTAATCTCAAGGCCCTTTACCATATAAATTAATTTCAATGCAATTATGCAAACATTCCAGTTAGTTAAAAAAAGTTTTCTATATAAGGAATTCCAGAGGATTACATCAAGTCATAGACGTGAAGTTGGGCTCGGAACATGTAGACTCTAACCACAGAAATCCCCTTATCCTGACCGAACATATAGCGACAGTGGGGAGGTAAAACTCCGCTTTAACAGGAAGAAACCTCCAGCAGAACCTGGCTCAGTACAAGCAGCCATCTGCCATGACCGTCTGGGGGTCTGAGAAGACAGAGAAGAGACACAGATAGAACAAAGGGAACGGATGTTAAAGACAGTAAAAAACTGACAACAGGACCCCCATCTTGAAGCAAAAAAAAATCAGCCACAAGTAATGCTTTTGGCCAGGATCGTGAAATTCAGTATGTACTTTATTAGTAGTTTCAAAGACCTTTAAAAGTTCTGTTGAGCCAGGGTCCATACCTCAGAGGAAGTCAGCCGTTTAGGCCAAAAGTTGCCATTTTGTACTTTTTGAACTCTTTGTCATGTAGATTTGATCAGAAGGCTCAGTGGAAGCGTTGAGGCCACGTCCACACTAAGCCTAATGCCTTAAATGTATAATTATTTAGTCTACACCCCCCTATCGTCCACACTAATCCGGCGTCGTTTAAGGTCTGTGGCTGGATAACTATTAGCCGGGTAAGAGAGCCGTGTAAATCTTAATATAACGGCTAAATGAGCTAGTGTGGAATGCTTCCCCGGATAATGAAAGGAAGTGGCGTCAATGATTGCTGCATCAATAACAATACGAAACTACAGACAAAGACAACAGCGAAGAGTAATTAAACGATCTCGTCGTCTGTCCACACCATAAACTCTCTCTTCTTCTGAGCAGCTATTGTTCTCTTCGGTTAACGGGACAAGCAGATATGTACTGTGCTGTAGAGCTTCTTGTATATATTATGTAGGCGCTGACGTCACGTAGATTATACGCGCGTTCAGTTCGTCTTTCTCGCGCATGCCCAGTATTTGCACAGGTCGTTATGGGATTGCGCAATAGTGGGAACTTAAACGGACCTTAAACGGGGCGTAAATGCTCGTGTTGAGTGGATAACATTAGGCGTCTAACTCCCCGTATAACCTTATCGGCTTAGTGTGGACGTAGCCTTAGTCGGTACAGTGCCAGTACCACTGTTGCAACACAGGTCAGAGCGGTTCTAGGGCCGTTCAAAGCTGCTTGCAGCTTTACTGCCACATTATAGGCCTAATTTATCCAAAGTTTGCACTTTTTAAAATGTGTGCCAACCTCACAGTGGGAACAAAACCATGCAGGGGGTGATTTACTTAGCAGGTCCAGGGATGACTGCGCCTTTTAAACCCACAGCAAGATGCACACAATCCATTTAGAGCTTTTGCCCGTTAATTAAAATATGCAATGTGGGGTTTTTTGTCAAAAGGCACAACATATTGGGTGAAGAATATATTGATAAGTCGCCGTTCTACGCGCAGTGTGATTAATCAAAAATGAATTTGTTTGAACCTGTTGTTTTAGAGCCTATTTTTTACCACCTCTTAAAGGCATGTCTTAACTTTGTGCCACCGTGATTCAACATAGGTAAGACAAAGCACGGCAATTTTATTTGTATAGCACACTTTAACAACAGGGTAAATCGAGCTGCTTTACATGAAAGTAAAATAAGCACTAAAGCATACAACACACAGAACATATGACACATTAGACATGCATAGAGGATAAAGTAAAAACAGTAATAAAGTACTGTATGAAACACACAAAACATGATATATGAAAACATTACTCAGTCAGTTCTAAACAGGTGGGTTTTTAGCCTTGATTTAAAATAAATTATTTTAGGATTGCCAAACAAAAAGTATCATTCACACACATTCTAACTGTTGTAATTAATATGCTAATGGCCATAAACCTGACAATTACGTTGATTTCCCCCCCTTTTTTTCCAAATACGCATCATAACACACTGCATGCCCAACGCCCCTGCACCTGCTGTTGATTTGTTTATTTATCTGGATACCCATCAGTATTCCCCAGAGTGGTTATTAATCTTTCTGTGGCCCTATTAAAAATTATAATAATCACATACAATACCTCAATGACATATGTGACATTTTACAACCAAATTCATACATTTAATATTACAAACAAAAGCCAGATGTAAATTACTCGTAAATTTCCAACCTTTGATAAAATACCTAAAACATTCAGATAGAACCAAAGCTAAAATTAGATTTTGATACTTTTTAGAAGAATACATGGCCTTTACTTCTCTAATATTTTTAGACCATTTTTTTATTCCTGAGATGCTCTGTATACAGCAGATCTTTGCAGGAAGTTTGTCTTAACAGGTTTTACCATTAAATTAGCACAATCTTGTACAGTGGTTGTGTATCTGATCAGAGTAAATGAACTCTTTGTAAAATGATTCTTGTTGATATGTTAGCATTATTTTTATGAATTTAAGTAGGTTGTTTTGCAACTTGACATTTGTTAGAGGCCGGAAGACGCATTTCGACAATATTAATTCAATTCAATTCAA